>JAZEWU010000005.1:10587802-10601771 GCA_036362915.1 Geotria australis | reverse complement strand
TCCCCCTATTTAACCATAGTCTTTTTATGAGTTAGGTCACGTAAAGATATCGCAAACCCGCCTCCATCCGACACAGCCAATTAGTAATAATAATAATAGCATTTTATATTGCGCCTTTCACCCGAGGGTCACAAAGCGCTGCACAAGGGCCGCGAAGAGAACGGCATGTCAACAAGGAACAAATGATCTGACGAGCATTTGTTCCTGATGAAGCTGACTGTAACTATCAGCGAAACGTCGTACCTTCATTGTAATTGGCACGTTTTTGTTCACGTGACAACCCTTTACTAATTGGCTGTGTCGGGTGGAGGCGGGTTTGCGACACTTGTATATCTTCACGTGACCCAACTCATAAAAAGAGCTAGACTACGGATAACATTGGTCACGAAAGCCTTCGTGTTAAATTCCCCCGATTTAATTTTCTAAGACTTAATATGTGTTGTATAACAATGGGGTGTGTGTAAATGTAATGCGGGCAATATAAAAAAAATCACAAATACAGTATAAACTTTCTTAATCTGAAATAAATAAGTTTAGGGTTATTATTTAAAACAGAAATGGATGAGCAGAAAGGGTAGCACAATGTTGGGGGGGGTGGTCAATTTGATGGGGTCACCGGACATCTGGACCACCCTGTATATCAAGCAACGCGATGTCATGACTCAAAAATTAAGCACGCTCATCACTCATTAAGGCACAATTAACATCGAGAGAAGACAATGACAAAGATCCCTCATATAGCCTTAACAGACTGTAGAGTCAAGTGCCGTTAGCGAGCACCTATGAAGGCCGGCACGGCACACGAGGGGGTGGGTGGCCAGCACCACGCCCGGCCGCCTTTGTCTCCCTAGCGGCGATATTTTTACACACCGCACCAGGTACTCATTTGAGGCTGAGCCGACTTAGGGGAGGCCTAGGACCGGTTCAGAAAATCGTCACTGGCGTTGGTGGCCGTGAGCGGGATTCGAACTCGGAGCCGCCGGCCTCGTAGCCGAGCGCGCTAACCGCTGCACCACCGCTCCCCATCGAGAGAGGAAACCCTCAACACGGGCACAATTGAGCCCTTGACACTGTAAACATTGTGAGCCTGAGTAAACACATCGAGGGCACGGGCTGGGAGCGGATAGAGCAGCAGCCCTGCAATGTCCTGCCCACGCCCCTGCTATCGGATGGGTCCCCGCCGGAAGGAGCATTAGAGAGATCCTATCTAGAGAGTGGCCTACTCGGCCACGCTGGCTAAGATGTGTTGGAAGAGGTGGAGGTACCAACGCTTTCCCACACCGAACTCGACTTGCGGATCGATTAACAGGTGGACCGATTGATACTGCTGGATGGACAGAGGCGTGGGAGGAGGTGGTGGGGGAACGGAGAGAGGGGGAGAGAGTTGGGGGTTTGTGATTTTAAAACCTTGCCAATTATTTATACTGCCACGCAGAGGGATCGAACCGACACGCGTTGTCTTGCAAGGCTAGTGTGCTAACCATTATCCCACGGTAAGCATCTTGTGTTGTATGACACGTGTGTATACTTAGCGAAGCTATTTAAAAAAACGTATTAATTCGATTATTCAAAATAAAGTTTAACTCACGTAGCACACTGACAAGTAGCTGGCCCGTGGCTATCAGCATCAACAACGGACTCCGGTCCTCGCGACACCCCACCGAGCTCCTGTTAATGTCTTAGCAATTACTCATTCATTCGTTGTCACCAACCGCTTAATCCTGTACAGGGTTTGGGTGAGCCGGAACCCCTCCCGGCAGACACAGAGCGCATGTCTTAGCAATTACTCTCTGATCGAATGCAATGCAGGGGGGGGGAGTTAGACGCTGCACGCGCCTGATGATTGGTTAACACGCCCCACGCGATGGAACCGGAGCTGTTTTGAAATGTTAAACAAATTCAACACACACAGCAATGACACATTGGCCTTAAAATTAACATTCATTAATAGGCGACGTTTCAGGCAAGGGCCCTTTTTAAATAACACAATAATACAGACGTCTTTCTATTCACGTCTTATGAAGGGACATTGACCGAAACGTCGCCTATTACCAACGCGCCGAGCCTGGTGTGTTATGTGTTTAAGTTTGGCACGAACGCGCTCTTCACGATGGGGCTCACTTTTCGCCGCGCGATTCCACTCAGCTTAGCCATGCCTCTCAGTGCCGGATTGTGTTTACTTCGGTGAGAACGAACGTTGTGTTGATTCGCAGGAATACCGCATCCAGAGCTTGCATTCTCACTGGTTTATTGTCCGCTGTAATAATAAACATCTATCTATCTCAGTCCATCACGGCCACGGTATCAGGCGTACCGTGCAGCGCTTTGTGACCCTCGGGTAAAAGGCGCTCTATAAATGCTATAATTATTATTATTAACTATTTCACGGAAGTCTTTGCGGGAGATGCCCCAGTCCAGGATGGGAGGATAGGAGTTCACGTGAATCTGGAGTACCCGGAGAAACCACGGCTCCGTCTCGCACAAGAGGAGGTAGCGAGCTCACAGGTCCGCACAGATGGATTCGGCGATCCGCTCGCTGCAGCAACTGCCGTTTCCTGGCCACCTTCCCTAGTCCAGCAGCAGATCCGGGAGTCTGACACGAGTCTCGACGTAATCCACCAACCTTCGCCTCCACAGTACCGGGTCAGAGGCGCGCGTCAACACTGACGATTCGGTAACGTCCACTTTGCCTCTGTGTGGGTCTAAGTATATCCCATTGTGTTTCAATTGCGTTTCCATCGTGTCTATGTGCGCGTCTCTCTCGGTGTCTGTCTCAGCGTGTCTCTCGCACGACCACCTGGCGTCCGTGCCGTGTCGTGCTGCCAGGGAGCCTCGACACGGCCTGGCACAGGCGCCGCTGTGACTTCACCGCCGCCACTCAGCGGCAAATGGCGGTTGTCGCCGTTGTCATTATTGCTGTTGTCCTCCACTCCGCGCCTCAATAAATCATCTCGCGGTGAATCCCCCAAAGTGCGTCTCGCCATCATCTCTCAATCTCCGCGTCTTCCTGCGTCGCGGACGCGAAGACACGACGCGATGCGCCCGTCCAACCCGCCTCTCTCGCCGGGAACCGGGAAGAAGCGGCGCCTCGCTCTCAGTCGGAGTCTTCGTCCGCACTCTCGGGAGGGCTGCTGCCCTCGGCAGGTCGCCCCGAACCCCCGTCGCGGCCGCCCCGGTGCCCGGGCCGATCCGCCGAGGCTGTCGGCTGCTCCTTGCGTGCGTGTGTCGCCTCGGTGTCGCGAGTCGACGCGCCCTGCTGCTGCTGTTGCCCGCCCTTCACGCGCTTCCATTTCATGCGCCGGTTCTGGAACCAGACCTTCACCTGCGGGAGAGCACGGGCGACTCAGCCAAGCACGTTCGAGATGCCAGCATAAAATGGTCTTAGTCATTATTATTTTTGTGAGGGTCAAGGTATTGACATGCCGCTCTCTCCACAGCCCTGTGCAGAGCTTTGTAACCCTCGGGTGAAAGGCGCTATATAAAACGCCATTATTATTATTAACAACTGCCATTCGCCTCTAAGTGGTGGTGACGTCACCACAGCGCCTGTGCCAGGCCATATGCACCTTGAGGCCACGTGAAGTGTCGAAGGCTCGCACCCACACCAAAGACAAAGATCCCCCGTATAGCCTTAACAGACTGTTGGGTCAAGTGCTGTTAGCGAGCACAAATGAAGGTCGACACGGCACACGAGGGGGTGGGTGACCGGCACCACGCCCGGCCGCCTTTGTCTCCCTAGTGACAATGTTTACACACCGCACTAGGTACTCATTTGAGGCCGAGTCGACCTAGGGGGAGGCCCGGGACCGGTTCAAAGAATCGTCACTGGTGTTGGCCGTGAGCGGGATTCGAACTCGGGTCGCCAGATTTGTAGCCCAGTGCTCTAACCACTGGGCAGCACTGGGCTACCGCTCCCACTAACCACTCACATATCCACACACGCGTGCCGCACGTGTATTTGCGCGCGCGTGCGTGCGTGGGTCCGTGGCCGCACCTGCCGCTCCGTGAGGTCGAGGTTGACCGCGATCTCGTATCGCCGCAGCCTCGTCAGGTAGTTGTGATGCGCGAACTCGGCCTCCAGCTCGCGGATCTGCTCCTTGGTGAAGGCCGTGCGCTCCTTGCGGGGTCGCGACCCCTCGCCCCGCGCGCACGGCTCCGGGCCCCCCGGGCTCCCGTCTGCGCGCCACGCGGGTCACATTAACGACAACGATCCCACGTGTAGCCTTAACAGACTGTAGCGGCAAGTGCCGTTAGCGAGCACCTGTGAAGGTCGACACGGCACACGAGGGTGGTGGGTGACCGGCACCACGCCCGACTTGCCTTTGGTCTCCCTAGTGGCGATGTTTACACACCGCACTCGGTTCTCATTAAGGGCTGAGTCGACCTAGGAGAGGTCCGGGACCGGTTCGGAAAATCGTCACTGGTGTTGACCGTGAACGGGATTCGAACTCGGGTCGCCAGATTTGTAGCCCAGCATAGCGCTAACCACTGGGCTGCCGCTCATCCACCAGCACGCACAGACACGGATAAAGATCCCCCCCGTATAGCCTTTAACAGACTGTTGGGGCAAGCAGACACACACGTAAAGTACCGTGCACGTAACACAGACGCGTACCGTACCGGAAGGCCACGCTGGGCGGAGGGCCTCCTCTGTAGAGAACTCTCGGAGGGTATTTGGCCTACTCTTCCCATGACAACCAGACGTGCTGCGTGAGGTGGGCGTCTCCACACTTTACCACACCATACGTGAGCACCTATAAAGGGTCGCCAGCACCACGCCCGGCCGCCTTTGTCTCCCTGGTGGCGATGTTTAAACATTTCAGCAGGTACTTATATGAGACTGAGTGGACCTATAATATACATACGGTTATTTGTTTGTATACAAGCACGTGTATAGCACATGTGTCACCTAGAAAATGACACGTGCTATGAAGAAGGGTCACTACCCGAAACGTCGCCGATTATATGTGCTCCCTTAAACCCAATGTTGTTAACGAGCGTGTTGAGTTGTGTTGTGTTAACCGTGCTTGTGCACCGCTGCCAACACAGCGGTTGCAGCAGCAGCATCACCGAATATCGTGTCGACATCAGATTTTAGGAACTCGACCTGACGGCTGGAAAATTGCACTTCCTTTCAAAGATGTATCCCATGAGAATGTCTCTCCATAGCTGTTCTGTCGGGATAGCCGTGTCAAGCGTTCCTTCTCTCTCCTTTGCGACGTTTCGCCTCCCATGTTGGAGGCATCATCAGGCGTTCTGATGAGGCGTAGACCGTGGGAGGCGAAACGCCTCGACGGAGAGAGAAGGAAACGGTCAACACGGCCATCCCGAAAGAACAGAAATGGCGAGCAATTCTCATACATCGACCCGTGACAAACCCATATCAGGACAATCATAAAATCAGTCGATCTCGCTATTCTCTCTGCCGTGAAGAAAGGTCATTGCCCGAAACGTCAGCATATCGTGTATACCGTATATTTCTGTTTTAAGGCAGCATTCATGACGAAAGTGGTGAGTTTTATCTGATTTTTCAGTTGCATAACGTAAGAATTCAATTTGTGTTATAGCCATATACTTGACCACGTTGATCAGTGCGAGTTTGAAAAGAGGACACCCATGACTGGACTGGCGTCCCATCCTCGGTGTTCCCCTGCCTTGCGCCCTGTGTCTGCCGGGATAGGCTCCGGCTCACCGCGACCCTGTACACTGTACAGGATTAAGCGGTTTCTAAAAATGGATGGATGGACACTCATGACTGGTTCAGATTGCACTCACTACTGACATCAACCGGGACCGGGGCTCGAACTCAGTTCAGCGCTAACCACTGCGCCACCGCTCCTTTCCCCGTTGACATTACGGCCGGGTGCCGACACCGGCACGGGCCGGCCTCCTCCTGCAGACGACGTCACGAGGTCTTTAACGTCAGCGTAAAGGATCCTTTCGCCAAAGTCTCCGTGATTCAAACGACACTTATTCCTCCGGGAAACAACCCCACACTGAGCTCGGCTCCGCACCTCCGTACGCGCGTCTCGTCCCTGCCCGGGCGTGGAATTTGCGCGCGTTATCACTTGTATTATTATTATTTACTGTCCGTCGCTTGTTTTACAGCCCTGAGCCAATGTCGGAAATATTCCACGTTCCTGTGACAGGGGGGCGAATAAGGTATTCTGACCCGGCCCCCGTTGTCTCCCTAGTGGCAATGTTTACAAACCACAGCAGGTACTCATTTGAAGCCGAGTCGGCTTAGGGGAGGCCCAGGATCGGTTCAAATATTCGCCGCTGTTATTGGTCGTGAGCGGGAATCGAACTGGGATCGCCGGGTTCTCAGTTCAGCGCGCTGATCACTACACTCTCTCTCCCCTTACACACCTGTACAGACACACACACACCCCAACACAAATACCCAGAGACACACAGAGGCAGGCACCCACCTTACACACACACGCGCCCAGCAATATGCACATGTGCACGCAGATAGACATATACGTACATGCGCTCATGCACTATACTGCAACAAAAATATACGGAGGCCCATCATTGCACGCAAACACAATAGTGTACACGCGCAAAGACAGTTATACAGACTCACACGGATATTTACGCACGGAGACACAATTGCACGTAAACACACACTAATACGCACTGTACATTACATACTGTTATAGTGCATATAACTCACGTTGTAAACCGAATAATGGTGATTAATATGCATTATATGCTATACGTAATGCATCAAATTGTGTTTACTAATCATATATGTAATATATAATTTAGTTCGTATATTTAATTGCATTATGGTGCATTTACCATACATGTTATACTACATTTATAACGTAATTCTAGAGCCCTCAACATACCTTATAGTATATGCCTGATAGGAAGGATGATTATATTGACGTATGGCCTGCTCTTTCGGGATAGCCGTGTCGTACGTTCCTCCTCTTCTCTCCTTCACGACGTTTCACCTCCCAGGTTGGAGGCATCATCAGGCTTGCGATGATGCAAAACGTCAGGAAAGGAGAGAGAAGGAACGCTCGATACGGCTATTTATTGGTGCATAGTTCTTGATCGGCATGTGAATAATGTAACATCGAAAAGGCAACGTTTCGGGTAACGGGCATTCGTATTAGAAGGGTGATCACCCGAAACCCAGTGTTTTGACAAGCGTGTCGACTGTTTGTTAGTTGTGCTGGTGCCCCGGTGCCAGCGCAGTTTATAGATCTAGAGTCACTATTAGACGAGAGCAACTCACCGAGTTATAGAGTACTTGGTTGATTAGAGGGGAGGACCTCACTTCTACTTGAAGCGCTTTGTGACCCTCGGGTGAAAGGCGCTACATAAATGCTATTATTATTATTACTTCTATAGTACTTTGTTGACTGATAGAAGACAGACTTGCCGAGTTACAGAGTAGTTGGTTGATTGATATAATAATAATAATCTACAACGCAGAACGCCCGCTGCTTCGTTCACTATCGAACAGAGAGAGATAGAGAGCAAAAAACGACTCAGAGACGAGGAAACGCAAATATGCGAGGAGAAGGGAAGGCAGCCACACGATAAGTCGGCGCCAACATTTGGAAGACAAGAAATTTGGAAGACAAGAAATGTCTTTTTAGCTTTGGGAAGAAACCGGAATACCCGGCAAGAACCCATGCGGACACGAAGAGAACACACACACACTCCACGTGAATAGACACCCGAGCCGGGAATCAAACCGAGGGATTCTTGCTGCGAGGCGGTAGTGTTACCACTGGACCACCGTCCGGCATAAGCGAGGAACTCACCCAGTTAAAGAGTACTCGGTTGACAGAAGAGAGTAACTCACCTCTAGCTACAACGCAATGTATTGATTGACAGAACAAGCGACGCGAATTGCTCTCCACGGCCGTTCCGTTCGTGACAGCCGCTGTCGAGCGTTCCTTCCCTCTCCTACGCGACGTTTCGCCTCCCACGCCCGAGGCACCGTCAGGCGAATCGTCGCGAAGGCAGAGCGAAGGATAACTCGACACGCGGCTATCCGGCTAATGGCCATGGGGAGCAATTCCTATACATCAACACCGTGGCAACCCGCATCAGAACAGATGACCCTCATGCAGTCACAGAGCCCTTGATTATCCTCCCCAACCCCCAGCTTAGCTTAACTTGTAAATATTTAAAAAAAAATTAGTATTTTTTTTTTTTTATCCTTGTTGTTGTGTTCCAGTCCATGTATCTGCCAACACTGGGGGGGGGGTCTGAGAGAAACCGCATTTCGATCCTCTCTATACGTCCTGCAAATATGACAGAATTGACAATCTAGTTGAATTGATCGACACGAGACTAGAACTCACCCGGCACAGCAGACTCCACCGCGGGCTTCCTCCTTCCCGAGCTCTTCTTCCCACACTCGGACGCGTTAGGCTGTTGCTGTTGCTGCTGCTGCTGCTGCTGTTGTTGTTGTTGTTGTTGCGGTTCCAGGCTACAGGCGGCGAGACGCGGGGAAGTCTCCCCGGCAGAAGCGGCGCTCGTCGGGGACGACACCGGCTGCTCGGCCGCGGGAGCGACCGCGTGTATGGTGGACGCAGCGGCGAAATGCGGCGGCACCTGATGCTGCTGCTGCTGCTGTTGATGCTGCTGCTGCTGATGATGATGATGGTGCCACGCGGACAGCTGATGCTGCTGATGATGCTGCGGCTGCTGGCCGTGGTGAGAATGCTGGTGCTGTTGGTGGGCTTCTTGCTGTTGATGCTGCTGCTGATGATGGTGGTGGTGGAGGCTGCTGCCTATACTGCTGCTGTGATGGTGGTGCAGCTGGTGGTGGTGGTGGTGGTTGTTGCTGCTGCTGCTGTGGTGGTGGTGGTGGTGGTGCCCGTTGGTCCGGGCCGTGAGCCCGCCGGCCTCGCTGGCCGCAAACCCCGGGGAGACGAGACACGAGGCGGCGATGTCGGGGAACGGAACCCGCTCGAGGGCCGCGCGGCCGTGAAGGGCCACCGGCGGGAAGTGGTGGAGACCCGGCGGCGGCGGCACCCCGCTGTGCGACTGGTTCATGTAGCTGAACACGGCGTGATCCATGGCAGAGTGTCCCCCCCTCCCTAGCGACGCGCGACAACGAGCGGCGAGAAGCGAACGAGCGAGCGAGCGAGCTCAACGAAACAATAACAAAACGTGCGGAATAAAATTTTGCACCCGCGGCGAAAATGAACCGCCTCCGCTTCTACATAGCTGTTCTTCGAGCGAGCGGGCGAGCGTGCGTTCGAGATTATTGAGCGTTCTCTGTAAATTACACGCACCTTCTAAGATAGATAGATAGAGAGGGTTTACTAACTCAGTCACTCTCTCTATATATATAGCGACAGACTCGCGCACGTGGAGGCGAGAGCTGCCACCGCTGCCAACGCGACGCAGGTTTCTCTCTCTGTGTGAGTGAGTGATGCAGGAACGGTGGCGGCAGCCGCGGCGATAAGAACCCAAACTCCCCTCCCCTTCGCTCCTTCAAGACGGCGGAGGAGGCGGAGGAGCAGAAGGAGGAGGAGGGAATGTGATCCTCCTGTTATAAATAGGGAGTAACGAGAGAGGGGCGGTCTGCGAGCTACCGGTACCATCACCGTAGTCACCGCCATTAGCAGCAGCATCGCCAGTATTACTTCCATCATCATAATCATTGCGACCAGCATCATCAGGACAATCGCAATCAACAGCATGACCACCGCTACTGCCATCGTTATCATAACCATTTTAATAATAATAACAATTTTACATTCATAACGCGCACATATTCATTCACTGTCGAAGGTACTCATTCATCATCATCACCATCATCACACGCGTCTTTTCCGTTCTCGGTTGTTTTTGACATGTCGTTCTCTCCGCAGCCCTGTGCAGTGCTTTGTGACCCTTGGGTGAAAGGCGCTCTATAAATGCTGTTATTATTATTATTATTTTCCAAGCCGCGTGGTGGCGGCGATGTAATAAACCACGGACGAGACAGAAACTGCTTCGCAATTAACCGTTTTTGTTGTTGGCGTCAAATCGGCCACTTGATCAACTTGTCACGTCATGAACACAACGTGTCCGACTTATGACCCCGTGAGCGCACCACGTGTGTGTTGGAGGGTAATCTCACAACGTTGAAATGAGTCGCGACGTTTCGCTGACAGTCACAACCAAAACAAACCCAATTGTGTGAATCATAACATCGGTCGCGAATCCCTGCCGCGTGGTTTAAGACGGGACGGATTCTCGACAAGAAACAGACTCGTGGGTTATGCAAATTAGAGCTCGGGGTTGATTTAATTAGGTGGGTAGGGGATGGGGTGGGGGAAGGGGGGTGGGGGAAGGGGGGGTGGGCCCCCCCTGATCTCTGTCGAAGACGTATGTGCTTCGACACTCACTTGTGGAAGTGTGTGCGATTCCTACTGCGTGTGTGTTTGCACGTGTGTGTATAGTACAGAAAAGAGCCCAAGGCGGGGAACGATGGTGATGATGATGTGTGGTTGGTGTTTGTGCTACGGGAATCTGTTGTGTGTGTGTGTGGCTTCTGTGAGCCGCAACTGCTTTCTACGCCTTGTCGGTGTGTATTTGTGCATATGCCTTTGTGTCTGTGTTTATGTCTCTGATTGTGTAACTCTGTTGTGCGTGTGTCTATGTTATTGCTGGTAACGTATCTGTCTTTGCGTGTGCTGTCTGCTAGCTGTGGATATTGGTGTGTGTGTGAGTGTATGTTGCGTATGTGTCTTTGTGGGGAGCGGTGGCTCAGTGGTTAGCGCTATGCTGGCCTACAAACCTGGCTATGACCCGAGTTCGAATCCCGCTCACGGCCAACACCAGTGACGATTCTCTGAAGCGGTTCTGGGCCTCCCATAGGTCGACTCAGCCTCAAATGAGTACCTGGTGCGGTGTGTAAACATTGCCACTAGGGAGACAATGCGGCCGGGCGTGGTGCTGGTCACCCACCTCCTCGTGTGCCGTGTCGACCTTCATAGGCTCTCGCTAACGGCACTTAACCCTAGAGTCCGTCAGGGCTATACGGGGGATCTTTGTCTTTGTTTTTATATAACCATACCCTTGTGTGTATACAGTATGCAGAAACGCTTGTGTTGTAAACCCGTGTCGCTGTGTGCGCCAAGGCCAGTTGTTACGCACGTGTGGTCTGTGTGTGTATGTGTGCATCCGTGCTCGTGCAGTGTTAGCGTGCATAGATGAGTGTGCAGGTAGAAGCGTTCACGTCGCGATCCCTGTCAAGTAATACTTGGTATTTATTACCTGCGAATTCTACCAAACACTTCGAGGCCGAGCTGAAAGACAACGATGTCCAGAGGCTGACCATCGTGCTTCGAAGAACCGCAAAGAAGAAGACCACAAACCCTGCGACTCGACTCCAGCTTACGGCCGACACCACAGCGTCATTGTGATGGGGAGCGGTGGTGTAGCGGTTAGCGCGCTGCACTACAAACCCGGCGACCCGAGTTCAAATCCCGCTCATGGCCAACACCAGTCACGATTTTCTTAACTGGACCTCCCCCAAGGTCAGTTCAGCCCCGAATTAGTGTGTAATAATAATTTTACATTTATAACGCGCACATATTCATTAACTGTCGAAGGTACTCATACGATGAGAGAACGACTCAGAAGCGCGAGGAAAGCGCAGAGAGGCGAAGGAGGCAGCCAGGCGGTTTTGCCGGCGCCATATTGGCACACACCGCTTCCTATATATTATGATGTTATCGGCTAAATAATGAATGAGTGACTTATAAACCGACCACTATAGAAACAAAGGCGTGCGGGTGTGATTACTATCTGTAACCACACCGCACGCTGGTCTACCATCACAAGCTTCATAGGTGCTCGCTAACAGCACTTCCCCCCAACAGCCTGTCAAAGCTACAGGCAGCATCTTTGTCTTGGTCTGTCTGTGTATGCCCGCCCCTGTATATCTGTGAGCGTGCGTGTGTGTGTGTGTGCGTGTGTGTGTGTGCGTGTGTGTGTGCGTGTGTGTGGGGGTCGTGTCGTTGTGAGACACCTGCCCGTGTCCGTCACCCGTGGCCGGGCAGCGCCAGACCAATTATTGCCGGTATTTTTATGAGAGGCGCGGGAGGGAAAGTGACTTGGCCTCTTCCTACCGCGTCCCGTCAACCCCATCGTAGCGGAAGCGCCGGCCCGTGTCCCGAGCGTCCCGAGCGAATCTTGTTCACTGTATTCGCTACTCGTCTCTTTGTAATTTAATGGAATTGTTCCAACGTTTTGTACATACTGAAACACTGTGTATTGTCGTTAACGTTACGATTGTGGCTTAAGATTTATCTTTGCACAATTTTACGCTGTACATGTGTTAAATTCGTTGCGCTAGCTTCTGATTTTAAATGCTGTTTGTGTTATGTAATTCGCATGTTTGTCGTGTCGCGAGAAGCCCGCTTCCAGAGCTTGCAAGTTCACGGGGTATTTTCTGCTGTAATAATAAACGTGTATCTAACAAGGCTCTCAGCTGAGTTTTCAGTCGATTGTCAGGTGAATAGAGTAACGTGGCCCCGTCGCTAATCCGCTGCTGGATGAAGGTCTCCCTCCCTACCCCGTCGCCGCGTTGAGATGAACAAGCCGTGTGTCTGTGTGGGGAGCGGTGGCGCAGCGGTTAGCGCGCTGCGCTACGAAGCAGGCGAGCCGAAATCAATTCCCGCTCACGGCCAACACCAAGGAGAATTACGAGTTCCGGTGCTGGACCTTCTCTAGGTCAACTCAGCCTCAAATGAGTACCTAGTGCAGTGTGAAAATATCGCCACTCAGAGAGACAAAGGCGGCTCGGCGTGGTGCTGGTCAGCCACCCCCCCCCCTCGTGTGCCGTGCTGGCTTTCGTAAATACTTGCTCACAGCACTTGCCTCGACCGTCTGTCAAAGCCTTTACGGGGGGGATCTTTGTTTGCGCGTGAAATCGATCAGCGTTTTATATGTTAGACGCAAGGTCCCGATTAGCCAGTCGCCCAGCGAGTCTGCAAGGGAGATGCGCGGTGCATCAGCACATAACCATAACAGAGGCGCCGCGGGTGTTACGACACCCGCACTTTCACAGAAACATGATTGAATCCTCCCCCACTTTTTGCTGCAACACCCGCGGCTGCGACGCGCCTGCCGCAACATCAACGCGACCCGTACAGCAGCGCCGGCGACTGCGGGTTTAAATAAACACACGTGCGCACAGCACGCACGCGATTTTAAACATGAGAGACAATACACAACGAGGGAACCGCTGGTGTGTACAACACGCGTGCGAATAAGCACACACGCAGTCGCGTCGCAGCCGCGGGTGTTGCAGGAAAAGTGGGGGGGATGGAATTATGTTTCTGTGAAAGTCCGGGTGTCGCAACACCCGCAACTGCGACGCGCCTGCACACACGTGTGTAAGTACACACTCGGTGTGCACAGCGTTTGTCTTTAGTATTGGCCACACCACAGCCCTTCGTGTGCCGTGCCGGCCTTCGTAGTGGTTCGCTCGCAGCACTTGCCCCCAACATTCCATTGAGGCTATACGGGAGGGATGCGGTAACTTTATCTTTGTGCGCAACGACCAACGTTCCAGTCTCCTCCGCACATCTCAACACAGAGGAAGAGGCGCTCTTCAGAAGTGCCTGCTATCCCGCACTTGCCCCAACAGTCTATCGAGGCTATACGGGGGGGGTGGGGGGGATGGGGGGGTGAGGAAACTTTATCTTCGCGCGTAACGACCAACGTCACGTGCTTTTTCCACGTATCCCAGCACGGAGGAATAGACACCTGTAACAGCACTTGCCCCAACAGTCTATCGAGGCTATACCCGGGCTGCGGAAACTTTATCTTTGTGCGTAACGACCAACGTCACGGGCTCTTCCGCGCTTCCCAACACGGAAGAAGGACGAGGTTTATTATTATTATTATTATGACAGCAGAAACATACCCAGTGAGCTTGCAAGCTCTTTACAGGAGGAGGTGGAGGAGGGGAGAACGAGGGGAAGGAGGCGCT
>JAZEWU010000005.1:10533697-10552942 GCA_036362915.1 Geotria australis | reverse complement strand
GGGGGGGGGGGTTAATCCCGACGTGACCTCACGACTATTTTCCTAACGTTCCCCTCCGTTTACGAAAACACGACACCTTCCCTTTCTCCGGCTTATCAGCCGAGCCGGCTGAAACACAAGCTTCGGATAACGCAGAGAACGCGCGTGAGAAAGCGGCCGTAATCGTTTAAATTTACATCCTCGTTACGGCGATCAATCACTGCCGCGCCCTGGGTGTAACGGGACGCTCCTAAACTCGGCAATTACCTGCGCCGCAAGACTCGAGCGCCGAGCGCGGAGTTCCGCGCGCCGAAACCCGGCACGGCACGCGCACTTAAACACGCGTCTCCCTTTACACGATCACAAAGCCGGGCGACAACGAAGGCTCCCGATGTAAATACACGCGGCGGTGACCGCTAACCTCCCACCCTCCCCTGCCACCCCCCCGCCGCCTCGCTCTCTCTGTCTCTGGGAGGTAAGACGATCCCGACGGTGTATTTCGGTGCCCACGTGCAACAGTTGCCGGGGCCCCAGATTTCTATCGGCAGGAAGCCGGAGCTCGCAAACAGCGGCGCAACACAATAGGGGGGAGGGGGGTCCGAGCGACTCGGGGGAGCAGGTTGCGGGGTCGTGGGGGGAGGAGGGGAGGCGGCGGCGGTGTAAGCGAGAAGGACAGGGACGCTGAGACCCGCAGGTACCCGCACGGCGACCACATGAAAGGGGAGATCGCGCTCTCCGACGCCGGGCCGGGCCCCTTCCGGAGACACAAGCCCGCTCGGGGTTACACGTCCGCTCCGGGTGACTTCAAAACAGCGGCGCGCGGATCCCCTATTCCGCCACTGAGCTTTTATCAAGCTGCGTTTGTGTCTCTGTCTCTCTCTCTCTGTGTTTCTCTCCCCCGTACGCGGTAATTATTTTTGTTTTGATTGCGCGCCCACGGGCACGTGACCGCCGTGTGGGTCTCTCCGTGCGTTCACGCGCGTTTGTTAAACGCAGTTTGTTGTTGTTGTGCGAGCGTGTGTGGATGTGTGCGCGTGTTTGCTAGCGCTGTTTGCTAAGGCTGAGGTGGCTGGGCCATTAAGCCCGCATGCCCAGCCATCGCATGCCCAAGCAACTACTGTTTGGCCGGATAGAGGGGGCTAAACGGGCGCGCCACGGGCTAGAGAAGACCTGGAGCTGGGTGGACTTGCTGAAAACTGGTACCGGTGGTGTCAAGATCGACCTCTCTGGAGGAGGTTCTTGAAGGACGCTACTGGGCAGTTGGAGGCAGTTGCCCTCCATTAACAACGGAGGGCGGAGCAGCGATGCTCACAACAGCGAGCCGAGCGCCGGACGGACGAAGCACAGCAAGTTGGCACAGTAGGGAGCTGAGGTGGTGCATCTGCCAGTCATCTCGGTCAGGCAGCCCATGACACTTGGGTCTGTCCCGTGGCATCCTGTCGGCGAGCCTTCGACACTTCACGTGGCCTCAAGGTGCATATGGCCTGGTACAGGCGCCGTGGTGACGTCACCGCCACCTAGTGGCGAATGGCGGTTGTTATGTTAAGTTATTATAATAATAATAGCATTTATATAGCGCCTTTCACCCGAGGGTCACAAACAGCTAACGCTGTTTGTTGTTGTGCGCGTGTGTGCATGTGTGCGCGTGTGAGCCTCAATTGAGTACCTAGTGCAGTGTGCAAACATCGCCACTAGGGAGACAAAGGCGGCCGGGCGTGGTGCTGGTCACCCACCCCCTCGTGTGCCGTGTCGACCTTCATAGGTGCTCGCTAACGGCACTTGCCCCAACAGTCTGTTAAGGCTATAACGGGGATCTTTGTCTTTGTGTGAGCACGTGCCAGGCGGCCTCGCGGTGACGACGCTACGAACGCAGCGTCAAGCGATACGGCCGACCGCGGGCGAGCGGCAATTAGTGAAATCAAGCCGTTGCCGACACGGCTGCGGAGCTCGACTCTGTTTGCTCAACACGAGCCGGAACGCGGCGGCAAACGAGCCGCGCGCCGTTACGCCTCGCCCGGGCCCGCAACGCGCTCGCGTACGCACGCAGCCTCCCCCGCCCCGCGCTCGCTCGCTCGCCGACTTTCCCGGCTCCTTTTCACGAACGCACGGCTTCCGTTGGCTTTTATAAAGAAAGCGCCGCGTCGCGCATTGTGAGTCTGTCAATGCGGCCTCGTTCTGCCGGGCGAGCTCCGTTCGAGAACACAGGGCCGATCGCGGGACTATCCCGCCGCTGCCGCCGCCTTTGTCTACGTCACGATCGGCCGCTCCCGGAGAACGTGACGTTCGATGGAAGCGCTCGATAACCTCGCGCGCCGTCGGGGGTCATCGACGGCGATGCGTCGTCGCCAGCCCCGCGGTTCTGTCCCACCGCCGGACAGAGGCGTCGCCTTAATCTTAGATGGTTATTTTGAAATAAAAAATGTGGGTGCATCCACCCATCCATCCATTGTCAGAAACCGCTTAATCCTGTACAGGGTCGCGGTGAGCCGGAGCCTATCCCGGCAGTCACAGGGCGCAGGCAAGGCTATACCCCGGATGGGACGCCAGTCCATCACAGGGCACTGAGGGCAATTTAAACATGTGAACCATGAAATCAAATTTTCTCATCGTTGTATTGCAACAAATTACATTGGCTACTCCCTTAAACCAACTCCCTGCTCGCATCCAGAGCCCAGCACAACGGGTAATAATAATAATAATAATGTTACAGTTATAACGCGCACATATGCATTCAATGTCAAAGGTATTCATTCAACGAGAGAACGACTCAGAGGCGCGTGGAAAGCGCAGAGAGGCGGAGGAGGCAGCCAGGCGGTTTGCCGGCGCCACATTGCCACACACTGCTTCCTATAAATGATTTTGCTATCGGCCAACTAATTAACGAGTGTTTTTTTTGTTAGGTTGTGGGAGGAAGCCGGGGAACCCGGAGGAAACCCACGCACTCATCCCCCGCAAACTCGTCCACGCATCACCCTGCCCGGAGGCAGCGCGTGACAGTAAGCCTGTCGCCCCCAGGGTTCAGACAGCCAGGGTCGTGACCCCCCCCCCTCCCTCCCGACCCCACCTCCCCTCCCCGATCGTACCAGCACCACGGAGTCGTGCAGGGCGGAGCGAAACTGCAGGGCGACGTCGGAGAGCGGCGCCCCGTGTGCGGACACCCAGCCGGCGCGGCGGGACAACGACTCTGCAGGGAGGACAACCAGCGTCATCAGCATCACTGTAACCAGCGTCAAAGACAACATCCCCCGTATAGACTTAACAGCCTGTAGGATCGAGGCCTGTTCGTAGTGAATCATGATGATACAATTTATAGTGTGCCCGAATTTCACAACTGCTCGTTGAACGAGACGTGGATTCGGAGGCAAGAGGAAACCGCAGAGAGGCGAGGGGGAAGGCGGACACACAGCTAGCCGGCGCCAACATTTGTCAGACACTGCCTCCTACTGTGTACGTATGAAGGCCAGCGTGGCACACGAGGGGGTGGGTGGCCAGTAACAGGTATTCATTCGAGGCCAAACCTAGTGGAGGCCCAGGACCGGTTCAGAAAATCGTTACTGGTGTTGTCCGCGAGCGGGATTCGAACTGTGGTGCAAGTGGGATTCGAACGCAAGCGGGATTCGAACTCCACTGCAGCAGCAGCATCAGCACCAAACAATGTGTATATTGTTTATATACGCTGCATAAAAATGAACTGTTTTTATTATTATCACTTCCGCAGCCACTGGACGTGCTATGGTCACCAACCTATAAGGTAAAAAACCCGTCACGACCCCAAATCTCGAGGAAGGCAGAGGGGGTGAAATCCTCGACACACCTTACGCGCTGCGCACGTGGTTTCGTGTGAAAAATAGAATGCGTATTTTTATCAGATTCTACAAAGATGGGAGTTTCTGTGCCCCCCCCCCCCACATACCATTGCACTTTGACTCCGTGCAAGATTGGTCACGAATAGTTTTCTTACGAAACAAGTTTGAAATGCTCGCCCACGCCTCCTCCGCGGTAATTAACGCAGCGTCTGCGTCAAAGGCCTGCCAAGCGGCGTCTTCACACGCTACTAAGTGTTACCACAAGCGGCCCGGCCACGTTACACAGGCGAACGTCTCGGCACGTTCAAATGTAGCGGTGCCGCAGCGGTTTACACACCGCACTATGGATCTGGCGACCTGAGTTTGTGTAGGTTTCCGCAGCTCAATATAGGAGAATTACTCTTAAGAACTGCTATTTCTAGATAGTCGAGAGGCGGAATGCTCGACGTGGCTTCCCGGAAAGTGCAGCTCTTGAGAGCAATTCTCACAAGTACAGTACTGATGTGGGTTTTCACGGCTCGATTCATTATGGCTGCTTTTCAAAGCTGTTCTTTCGGGATAGCCGTGTCGAGCGCTCTCCCTCCCTCCACCGAATGTTCGACACGCTACCCCGAATTCTCATAAGTGGTGAGTGAATCTGAACCGGTCCTGGGTTCAACCGCCCCACCCTCACCCTGGGCCTTCACTAACCAGCAGGGTAAAGTATGGTCAAACAACCTCCATATTTGGCAACTCTGCAAAACATAATCGTTTTGCACAGACTTTTGAGAGAGAGAACGGGAACACGTATCTGACGTGTATGTGATTAATAAACGGGACTTGACGGCGTGGGGAAGCATCCCTTCCACTGCGGTTAGACAGAGAGAGAGGCCCGTGAACTAACGAAGCATGTTCCGACCGTGGGTCACGCACTAAAACCTGCGACGGTTACTATTTTTCTGCCGTGTCACCGTTGCTATGATTACTTCACGAAACTCCCCCCCCCCCACCGGCCTGCCGCCCAGCTTGGAAATGAGTTTAATTACATGAGTACTTCCATCCCAGATGGCAATTGAGGGGGTGTCCCGGGTTAAGCAACAAACCGCTTCCTGTTATTGTATTTTGTTTAAGAGTGACTCTGCGAGTAAACAAGCGGGCGGCAATCGGCTCGGGCCCGGGCCCGGGGCCGCCCGGCCCGGGGCCGCCCGGCTCATTCACCGGCGCTCGTTCCGGTCGCGGTTTTCTCGTGCCCAAGAGGACGCCGATAACCGCGGAAGGAGGAACGACGACGGCTGCGGCGACGGGTGGTGGCACGGGTGGCAGGAAGCGACCTCCGCTCGGAGCGCGGCTTAAATCCATCCGTGGCACATCAAAGCGGCGCGTCGGAGGGGCGCGCGCACGCACACGCGCGCCGGCACGCGACGGGAAATCCGCTCGGCTCCGCGGGAGGAACGGGTCGGAGCGGGACTCCGCGGGAGGAACGACTCGCGCCATCGGAATGCCGCCCGCGAGTTCACGTCGCGGGTCGAGAGCCGGCTCGATTCGGGCCACGAGAATTATTCGCGGGAGAATTTTTTTTTTTGGGGGAATTGCGATTTATAACTCGCGCTTATTTTGGCTTGATGCCGAAGGTATTGTGATTATTGTTTACTATTTATCACGCGCCCTTATCCAAGGTTTCGATTTCGATTCGATTCTTTGAAGCGTGATGGTTATGTGACAATTTCCCATTGCAACAAGTTCTTCTTTAGTTGCAGACAGCCCTTCAACATTTTAGAGATATAATAGTCAACGCTGGCCTTAAAAGCGGTGGGCATTGGCCTCTCTTCTTGCTCCAGACTGAGGAGCTTCTGGCGTCTGTTGAGCTTCTTGACATCGTTGTCTTTCAGCTCGGCTTCGAAGTGTTTGGTAGACTTTGCAGGTAATACTAAGTATTACTTGACAGGGATTGCGACGTGAACGCTTCTACCTTATCCAAGGTGACTTACGTTAACAGAGTTATATACGTGACACATTCCGTCACCCGCAACGTGGCATGAAAGGGAAAAGTCCACCGTAGGCGACGTTTCGGGGAGTGGCCCTGCTTCTCCACAGCACATAAACACCTCATAAACATTAAACACGCCACCGACATAAACAAAAAACTGCTCTCGAAAAGAACACTCGAAAAAACTCCCTCTTCTCCGAATACTGTAGCGTGTGCACGTTCTACTCGTAATTTGTACGGCACCGTAAGACGCAGCCGCGTGGTTATTGCCGCTAACCCCCGAAGTTTATCCCTTTAACGATGAATGGGTGGTGCAGCGGTGCGCCCACTATTAACCTTAGTCTTATTCCGTACAATAAACAAATGTGGCGTGAGCGCCCACATTCATTGTTGGGCTGTAGGCACAAGCACTGCATGTTCAGTGACTTCTAGACCAGGGGTTCTCAACCCTTTCCACCTCAAGGCCCACTTGGTCCACTCGGGTCTGCTCTTCACGGACCACTAGGTGGCACTCGCGGCCCGCTGATGGGTCGTGACCCACCGGTTGAGAACGGTGGTTCTGGACAGCGATCGTGACTGTGACTTGTGCGTCACACCGAGTCGCGTGTGTTTCAAAGCCGGCGTGCCCTTTGAACCTCGGGATGAGTTTGTCATTGCTTTTCATGAAAGTGCTGGTATTGATTTGGCATCGAGATTGCTAGCAAGCGAAACCAAGCAAAGCAAAAAGCCAATGTCGCACCTCGCGTGCCGTGCGACCATCGTCTCTCTCTGCCGAGTCTTTATGTTTGTGCTTTTGTTACCTCCTCCACGGTGCACGCACACACACAAAAAAGACAAAGATCCCCCCGTATAGCCTTAACAGATTGTAGGGGCAAGTGCTGTTAGCGATTAGCCCCTATGAAGGTCGACACGGCACACGAAGAGGTGGGCGACCAGCACCACGCCCGGCCGCCTTTGTCTACCCTAGTGGCAATGTTTACACACTACACTGGGTACTCATTTGAGGCTGAGTCGACCTAGGGGAGGCCCAGGAGCGGTTCAGAAAATCGTCACTGGTGTTGGCCGTGAGCGGGAATCGAACTCGGGTCATAGCCAGGTTTGTAGCCCAGCTCGCTAACCACTGAGCCACCACTCCCCACCCGCACGCGCACACACTCACGCACGCTCACGCACGCACGGGGGGTCAAGGTAGAAGCGTTCACGTCGCGATCCCTGTCAGGTAATACTTGGTATTGCCTGCGAATTCTACCAAACATTTCGAGGCAGAGCTGAAAGACAACGATGTCCAGAAGCTGACCATCGTGCTTCGAAGAATCGCAAACAAGAAGACGCACGCACGCTCCTGTCATTGCCACCCCCGCGCACGACCGTCGCCTGTCCCCGACGGACACAGGCTCCCAAACGCACCCATTTCAAACCAAACTCCCCGATCTCATCTTCCCCCCCATCGACCCCCGGCGTCCCATCACCCCACCACCGCCGCCTTCAAACGTCATCGCCGTGCCTCGCTCGGCTGCACGACATAACAGCGGCACACAGAAGAAGAAAAAAAACGACCCAGAAACCTAAAATCGTCCCGACCGATAGGCATCTGCGTCCCGCGAGAGGATGGCGCGTGCGAGCAGGGAGGGCAGCGGGGGGGGGAGATGAGCCTCGACGTGCCAGCGGAGGGCCGCGCCCGCCGGTGACCCCCCCGGCGCTCGCCTTCAAGCGAGGCGCCCGCAACCCCGGCCGCCCAAATGTGGAATAAACGCCTCGACCGACTCCCCCGTCGCTTTCGCCGTTTCCTTCCTATTCCCTGTAGTTGTTGTTGTTGTTTTTTTCGCTTCGAGAGGATCCTTAAATGGGCGCTCGGATGTTGAGCTGGGGCGGCACGGCGGCGCGGTAAGTAGCGCTGCCGCCTCACGGCAAGAAGGTCCCGGGTTCGAATCCCCGGCTCGGCGGGCCTTTCTGTGTGGAGTTTGCATGTTCTCCCCGTGGCCGCGTGGGTTTTCACCGGGCACTCCGGTTTCCTCCCACCGTCCAAAAACACGCTGCTGCGTAGGTTAACTGGCTTGCGGACAAAGTTGCCCCCTGATGCCCTGTGATGGACTGGCGCCCCATTCTGGGTGTAGCCCTGCCTTTCCGCCCTGTGTCTGCCGGGATAGGCTCTGGCTCACCGCGACCCTGTACAGGATTATTATAAATAAACGAATCGCGACATGAACAAGTTGCGACGTGTGGATGTCGTGTCGAATTCAGTGACAGATAACCTCGACAAGAAGCAAATAGTGACGTGGCGCGTGCTAGAGCAGGTTCCGGAGTGCCGACGTTTAGAAACGGTCACGTGGTTCAGAGGTCAGCGCGCTGAGCCGGCACCGCAAAGAACCCAGGTTCGAGTCCAGCTCTGCTCGGGATGACGGGGAACAGGCACAGGCCGAGAGGCGGAGAGAGGAAGACACGACGACTTGCGGACAGGCCCTGCCTACGCCGAGTGAAACGCGCAGCGGCCGCGTGGGACGGCGTGCCGGGGAACCCGACACAAAAGAACCTGCCCGTTGGCAGAGAACCCGAGAAGAAGGCGAAAGATAAATATAACATAAGCCAGTGTTTTTATTGTTTGATTTTCCTGCGCGCGGCACATTACTGTAATGTGCGCAATCTAATACCTTCTTGACACCGCGCCAAACGCTAAGTACTACCTGGCCCCGTCAGTAACGGCTTGTGCCCCGAGAATTCCCGGGAGTGACTTGTGAGTAACGCGCGGCATCCCGGCTACGCGCCCCCTCACCGCAGAACAATGCAGGCCCCTATTTTACGTTCTCGTTACGGGAAACAGAAAACGCGTCGCACGATACGGAGCCAATGGGGGTTCCCGTGAACCGCGGAGCTGTGTCACCTGGAGTCCAGCGCTCCTGCTAGGGTCACCGTTGGCGAACAGGTCTGGAGTCTAGCACTCCTGCTAGGGTCTCCCTTTGTGAACAGGTCTGGAGTCTAGCTCTCCCGTTAGGACCCTCCCGAAAGACTTGTCGTGAAGCTCGGCGAGTATTTCCTGAGCGAACACTCGTAGTAACCAAGCCGCGGGATCTTGCTGGACTGCGTTCTGCTGATAACTGAGCCCCCCACCCCCCCCCGCTGCGAGTCTACAGACTCTGCATCGTGCGCGCCGTCAGCCCATCCAAGGACATGCCAGCCTCAAGCCGGCTTACCTTCGAAGATCGAGTGCATTCCTGATAATTTGGTCACAGACAACAGACTGACTCTAACCCACACAATGTGTCGTGACTCAGGATGCCTTAATGATCTCAACCCACCGCCTCCAGCCTCCCCGCTGTCTGCCCCCCCCCGTTTGCCCCCCTGTCTGCCCCCCACTCCATCCCCCCAGCCATGAATGTAACAGATTGCTGTTTTCAAAGCGTGCTATTTCCTGTGTCACGCTACTCCGAAGCGGCAACACATCCTAAATATGAACCGCTAATCCTATCTGCGCCGGAATGCAAGTCCCACCGAGCCGCCAATTACGCCGGAGATTATTTGCACGGCACTCGGGTGTTTTCGCTGCGTTAAATAATAATAGCATTTACATAGCGCCTTTCACCCGATGGTCACAAAGCGCTAAACTGAGGTAAATTGATAAACCTGCATCCTCATGCGTAACGCGGATGCCTCCAACGTGGGAGGCGATACGTCGCGAAGGAGAGAGACGGAATGCTCGACACGGCTTTCGCGAAAGAACAGCTTTGGAACGCAATGATCATGAACCGAGCCATGAAAACCTACCTCAGTACAAATCTGGCTCTGTATGTGTGTGTGTTTTTTTTAGCACATATGCATCGTGCGTACAGAGTGTACAGTGTGTGTATGGCATTGGGGGAGCGGTAGCTTAGCCGGCTCCGAACCATGTGATCCGAGTTCGAATCCCGCTCGCGGCCAACACCCGTAACGATTATCTGAACCGGTCTTGGGTCTCCACTGGGTCGACCCAGCCTCAAATGGACTACCTAGTGCACTGTGTAAACATTGACAAAATCGGCCGGGCATACTGCTGGCCATAAGTAGTGAATAAAACACAAACCAAATGAAAAGACATGGACGCATTCTCATGTCGTCTGACGGAACTCAACGAACCTTCTCGTGTGCCGGCCTGAATAGACGGCCACAATCAGCCCTTGCACCCAGAGGTCCCTTAAAGCTACACGGGGGATCTTTGTCTTTGTACGGCACCGATGGATGACCGCGGACACACGCCACAAAGCCTGGAACGCGCGCGTCGCCGCATACCTTTCATGACGGCTTCCACAGCGTACAGATCCTTTTTGTAAGTCACCTGGACAGAAAACAGTCATTCCCCGCCCCGCATCAACATTATTTCCCGACTGTCAATTGGCGAGCTCCGTTTACAACAAGCGGTTATTTAATAAAGGACCGGACAAAAAAATGCCCCCCCGCTTAAAACATCCCCGCGGTAATCGGCGACCCGGCGGAGGAAATGAAACAGCGCAGAGGTCTCGTAAAGATGAGCCTCATAAAGTACACGCTCGGCTGCCCGGCGACATTGACAGTGGGCGCGTAAGTGGGAACGGCTGTGGCGTTATTCAGTCACAACCGCCGCATTAGCCCCTCTGGCTCTCGCCGGCTCTGCACAGAAAGTCTCGGCGCGTTAACTCGACCAAAGCCGCGCTTCTTCTTCGTCCGTAGGGCACGTCGCGGAGATGATTACGCGACGTTTGCAGCGGAAACGGAGAGTTATCGGATCAACGTCTCGGTTTCATTAGCCGAGGGGTGACGCGATGGCGCGGCAAGAAGGTTCCCCGGTTCGATTACCGGCTCAGGCGCCGCCTTCCTTGCGCGGAGTTTGCAAGCTCTCCCCGGGTCTGTGTGGAATTTTGCCGGTTACTCTGGAATCGGGCACCTATCGTCATCATGACTACTGAAAACAATCCTGGAGAATTTATCGGAATTAAAATTAATTATAAGGGTAGAATTAATGACATCACGTCGTGTTGTAAAACAAACGTCTCCCGGACAGTCAGAGTTGTCAATCCTACGTTCACGTGGAAGCGAGAAGCCAGAAGGAGGTTCGGTGTGCTGCGCTACTGGGCCTTCACTCGGTCAGGGAGGGGGGGGGTCAGAGGAGGAGGAGGAAGGGTCAAGAGGTCAAAAGGAGGCTTGTACGCTCGGCTCACGAGGAGACGAGATTAAACCGTTTGTGAGCAGCGCCGGGCTGAGCGGTGGCACGGGAGGGAGTGAGCAAGCGAGAGCGAGTGGCAGGGAAGGGTTGAGAAGGTGGACGAGAAGAGGGTGGACGAGGAGGGGGTGGAGAGGAAGGAGTGGACGCGGAGGGGGTGGATGAGGAGGTAGAGTAGGTAGACGAGGAGGAGGTGGGCGAGGAGGGGTAGAGCGGAGGAGGGCCTCGCGCACCTTCCACAGGTTGTCGGGTCCGTCGAGCAGGCGGGCGCGCGTCGCGCCGTAGTGCAGCGCCACGTGCAGACACTCCGTGCCCCCGTCCAGCTCCTCCTCCGAGCACTGCCGCGGGACAAAGACAAAGATCCCCCCCCCCGTATAGCCTCAACAGACTGTAGGGGCAAGTGCCCTTAGCGAGCAGTACCTACGAAGGTCGACACGGCACACGAGGAGGTGGGGTGACCAGCACCACGCCAGGCCGCCTTTGTCTCCCTAGTGGTAATGTTTACACACTGCGCTAGGTGTGTAAACATTTGAGGCTCGGTCGAGCTCGGGGAGGCCCAGGACCGCTTCAGAAAATCGTCACTGGCGTTGGCCGCGAGCGGGATTCGAACTCGAGTCATTGCCGGGTTTGTAGCCCGGCGTACTGACCACCGAGCTACCGCTCCCCACACTGCCGCGGGACACACGCCACACCGGTCACGCAACTCATTCGTTCAGCATTCATTCACGCAGAGGGTCGCGGTGAGCCGGAGATTTTTTTACGACACATGCACGGCAGGGCTACACGGCTTAATTGGAGGCCACATTCGCTCGACCTCGGCGGCAAACGGTGAAAATGTCACATCGTTCCGATGCAGATTTCCACGACTCCGTGTATGAGGACCGCTCTCCGTAGCTGTTGTTTCCGCACAGCCGCGCCGTGCGTTCCTGCTCTCTCCGTCGCGACGTTTCGCCTCCCACGTCGGAGGCACCGTCAGGCGTGCTATCCCGAAAGTACAGCTACGGGGAGCAATTCTCGATGCGATAGTTGCTCTTCAGAGCTGTTCTTCCGGGACAGTCGTGTCCGGAGAGATCGCTCTGAAGATCTACCATCATGAATCGAGCGATGGGAGATAAGTCCAGCCAAGCCAAGTCCTTCCATGTGTGTGCCGACGCCGGGGTCTGAGAGAATCGGAATTTCGATCCTCTATATGTCTGGTACATATAGCAGAATTGCCAAATGAAGTTGAATTGAATTGAAAACCTACATCAATAACAATTCTCGACGTCGCGTTTTTTTTTTCCCCCTCCGTTTTTTCATTTCTTTCCCGGCGCCTTCTGAAACGTCCGGAGAGCGACGCTTGTTTATTCGCCGAGCGCCGGTCTCGCCGGAGCGATCGGACGAGAGCGCCGACAGGAGCGCAGCTGCGCCAACACCGAGCCGTCACCGGGCGCCGGAGCCAGCAGCTACAAAGGCTCCGAGCGGACGCGGGAAAAAACCGTCGCTTTTATTCGCTCGCGGCCGTCAGAACCGAAAGCCCCGTCCGCGCTGCGCCAGCGGCGGTTGTTTGTGCGAACGTCACCGGGGTGGTCACGGCGGGTTCAGTCGGTCGGAAGGGAACCGTTGAGCTATGCGGCCCTTTGAAATAGTTGCCAGTTATGGCGGGGTGAGCGAGTTGCAACATCTGGAGGCGCCGGGGATAATTTAGTCAGGACGATTAATTCTAGGCAGCGGCGTGTCTTTTGGACTGCGGGTGGAAACTGGAGTAGCCGGCAACAAACTCGCGCAGACGAGTGGGCAACATAGAAGTTCCACACGGAATAGGCACCCGAGCCGAGAATCAAACCCGGTGCCTTCTTGCTGCGAGGCGGTAGCGCTACTCGCCGCTGTGCCACCGTGCCGACCAGTGCGCCGCCGTGCGTGCCCTAACCGGTTCGTGGTTTTGCCTTAGCACTCGCGTTTCCCAAACCAGTTTTCCAGAAGTGCAGGCCACGCGGTCGGTAAGCTCCTCATATACGTATAGACACCACCCTTGACTGGATACCGGCAACAATAAGAATTATTGGCCTGACTGTCACACAAGGACCATTGGTTTCTGGGCCGCGATGGAAGTTTCGCTGGACATTCACTGCCCCTTACCGTGTAGATCAAAGACCACTTTAAGGGACGTTAGAGGTTTACTCCGTCCCGTGCACCCACGGGCCGTTCGCTAACACGCAGCGATGCGCTGCTTGTCACATCCTTGTTCCTGATGACGCTGATTGCAACTATCAGCGAAACGTCGTACCTTCATTGTAAATGTTGTGGGCTCGCTCTCCAACATACCGGTGTGATGCTGAAGTAGTAACGAATTGGCACGTTCTTGTTCATGTGACAACCCTTTACTGATTGGCTGTGTCGGGTGGAGGCGGGTTTACGACACTTATACATTTTTACGTGACCTAACTCGTAAAAAGAGCTCGACTATGCTCTGCCGTACGCGAGTTGCCGATGGATTCCCGATACGACGGTCCTTTGCCAACAAACACAATTGGGATGAAATTGGCGGAAAAACACAAGGGAGATTAAAACCACAGAAGGTACCGCTACGTTTCCTGGCAAACTGTGAGCTTCACCGCTGGGACTGGCCGTGCACGGTTAACACAATTGACTCGCAAACTGAAAAGGTTCAACGACAACAACAGCAATGTTGCATTCACAGAGCACCTCCCAAGATCAAGACCACACAAAGAGCTTGACAATCCATCCGTGATCTACAGTTACTAAAATCACAACAATTACGAGATTGAAATCGGCTAAATATAGCATGGCAGATGTATATTAAGGCATGATTAATTAATGGCGACTGAACTGGTGACATTGAATACGTGTTGTGAGGCGTTCCAAGACCTGCAGCATCGTAAGGTTTCCATCCCTCTCAGTTAGCATTGGAACAGAGCAAGTCTTTTAAAAGTCCCAAACACAGGCCAGCCTGTCTCAGGGAGCCTATAAAATGACTACCGCTTTTTGGGAAATCAACTGTGGTTGTCCTGAGAAATGCTGTCAAGAGCTGCTCTTACGGGATAGCCGTGTCGAGTGTTCCTCCTCTCTCCTTTGCAGTTGTCTTATTGACAGACTGTCCCTGCCACAGGTTTGTTGGATTTTTCACTACCGGATGGCCCCTTTAGTGGAAATGAACAATTGCTTTTGGGCACGATTGGCACACGCCTGAGTGCGGAATTGCTTCTGCTGCTGCGTCGATAATCGTTGGCAAGTTGACGCGATCGACGATTGCACCACTGGCGCAGAGAGGGGACGCGTGCAGGACCGGCGCGGCCCCGTGGTGGAGCATCTTGAAGCTGTTTTGTTCTCGCGTTAGGGAAGCGTCGGCGCCTTTCGCTCTGGCACAATATTGTCACAGACACGGAGCTCCGTAATTGCCTTCCACCGAGGACTTCAAAGACCGCTTTGTCTTGAAACAAACTGTCACTCGAACGGCGATTTCCGTTGCCGACGCTCCTTCTGCGTACCAGCCGAGGTGGGGGAACCCACGGCGCGTGGGCCGGGGCTTCGTACGGCCCACGGCCGCACGACGCCTACCGCTCACAATATAGTCGCACTAATCGGGTAGTAGAGCAAACTGTTTAAAAAAAAAACCCCATCTTTATATAATGGAGCAGGTATTTGTATGTGTGTCCGCATGGAGGGTACTCCTGAAACAAAATGAGCCAGAGGGCAGGTACTCTGCTCGTGTTTCTAATTCTAGCAGTCTGCACATAAAGGTGAGCCGTATTGTGGTTTCCCATCAAATATATATTTAAGGCCTAGTCGCCCTACCTTGGCCGAAAATATAAGGTCAGCCAGAGTTGATAGCACAGTGAGCTAACCACTGCACCACCGCTCCACCCTCTATACACGATATATGGCATCTTAAACTGCTGTTCTTTAAGTAGATACAAGATATATGGCATCTTAAACTGCTTTACTATAAGCAGATGCTGTCTGCCGCTGTATTCCCTACATATTTATTTAAAGCAAGCAAACTTTGATAAATAAGCAAATAAACATTATGGTTTGGTGACACTGAACGAGATCTCAAAAAACACGTACGCAGAGCGCGCCGGAAAATAAATATCTTCCATCGCCGTTTGGGACGATGGGTTGGTTTTTTTTCAGTCTGAACCTGCAATTGGAGCCAGCTTTGATAGCCGATAAGTCCCTTATTCTCGAGGGCAGACACTCTGTGAGAAACGTAGTGTGCTATCGGAACGAAAATAACAGATAACTTTGATAAGCGTAACAAAAAAAAATTACAATTACCGGATAAAAAAATATACACAAACGACGGACAAAAATACGACGCCGTTCGCAAAGACACACCAACTTGCGCACACACACAAGCACACAAGGGGGCTACTGTTGCCGCTCTCAACCACAAGTCATATTCACGAGGCGACACAAAGGCCGCGCGGTGATTGCGCGGTGCCCGACACAAACGATTTGAGAATCACAAAACAGGCCACCGGCAAGGGTCACGACGCCGGCAAGCGGTATCGGAGGCGAGGATCGGCGCGGAAATTATCGGCGGCGAACGAAACTTTCCACCTGCTTGATTTGACGCTCAGATCTCTGCGTCAAAACAAACACGCGGGGGACCGTATCAATGCGAACAGGAAGTTATTTTTGAGGCGTTTTTTTTCGGTTGTTCGTTATTTTATTTATTTGTGTGTGTGTTTGTTACATCACAAACAAAACTTGCGATTGAGTCGGAGCTGTGAAAGCGGCCGCTTCGTATTGTGACAAAGCCGACTCTGCTTTTCTGGTTTCGCAGTCGAGATATTTTCTCGGGTTTATCTTTGTGTCGTGAAAAAAAGCTTTGCTAGCTTGCGATAGTGAGCATTTAAACTCCGTTCTTTTTTCTTCGTACGTTCGTAGGAGTTGTGAAATCTCCAAAAGGAATGTAAGCTGAACTATCGGGCATCAAGATTGATTGATTGGCGGCTTAGGAACATTACAAAAGTCTGCGTTGAGTTTTAACAAGTTACATTTTGTGACAAAGACCTCTGTAAACAGCGGTCTGTTGTTAAACATGAATACACAAAGGAAAACATTCCACTGAGGTGCCTTCATTTCCCCTTGCAGAACGTATAATGCCGTATTTCACCACAAAATGCATTACAAATACGTTGCTGTCCTCAAAATATTATTGAAAAGCCTTGCCGCACTAACCTAACGCTTGAAATTACTGCCAGCGCCCGTCATAAGTTTAACATGAAGGCTTTCATGACCAATATTATTCATACGCAGGGGTGGAATTGACAAGAAGGCAGCCGGTCCGCAACCCCTTTAGAGCGCGGGTCTGGGCGTCCTCCCCCCCACCAAAAAGATTTGAATTTACGAGCACGCATTTGCTGCATTTCTGTGACATCTTAGAATTAAAATAACCATCCGAATTTAAGACCACGAAAGCCTAATACGTTCCCTCTGGGCTTTTCACTCTGGGAGCGGCGTCCCCGTGCGTTCCGGCCCAATTCCACCGCCGTCCGCATGGGCAACCGCCCTTCACGTTCGACACAAACATTATCAACCAGACAACGCTTTTATAAACAGAAGCCGCAGTGTCTGGCAAATGTTGGTGCCGGCTTACCGCGTGGCTACCTTCCCCTTCTCCTGCATTTATGCAGTACCTCGCCTCTCTTAATTGGTTCTCATCTCTGTCCGAGAGTGAACAAAACTGTGCGCTTTGTAAGTGACAAATTAGGGGTTCCCAACCGGGACGTTCCCAACCGTTTTGCACCTCAAGGCCCACTTGGGTCTGGTCTCCACGGAGACCACTCGGTGGTGCTCGCGTCCGACCGGTTGATCACCGCGGAGATAGTTCTCGGTCGATGACGGTATTCGGTAGTTAGGCCACCACCGATCGGCACGCGCCTCGGGCAACCCACCTTCTCGTAGGCGTCGTAGATGACGTCGAAGCGGAAAGCCTGGGGCATCTCGCTGGCGCGGTATTGCGACCTCTTGAGCACGTGGTCCAGCGTGCCATCCGGCGAGACGCTCACCACCGTCGACACGAGCGGCCGCACCACGCCGGCCGCCTGCGCGCCGCACCCGCAAGAGACAACGATCACCCGCGTAGCCTCGACGGACTGTTGGGGGCAAGTGGTGTCAGGCCGGCAAGGCACGCCAGGAGAGTGCGTGGCCAGCACCACGCCCGGCCGTCTGTGGCCATGTTTACACACTATACGCAGATAGATAGATGCTTATTATTACAGCAGAAAAATACCCGGTGAGCTTGCAAAATCTTTACGGGATTCCTGTGACACATCGCACCAGGGACTGTTTGGAGGCTGGGTGGACTTAGAGGAGGGCCCAGGATTGGTTTTTAACAATGGTCACTGGCGTTGGCCCGTGAGCGCGAACTGAACTTGGGTCGCCGGGTTCACAGCGCAGTGCGCTAACACATCTCCAGCCGATTATCGAGCGCACGTTTTGCTATTCGTAGACGCCGACGCGCGAAGAGGAAAACAATACGTTCCGTTTACGTCCTGAGTATACACGTGGATCACAAAACTCATTAATTCATCGCTAGTGCCCGCTTACACCTGTGCAGGGTTGCGGTGAATTGGAGCCTATCCCGGAAGACACAGGGCGCAAGGTGGGGCTACAAGGCTGTACCCTGGGTACCAGGGGTGATTTAGTCTGCAGGCCAATTAACCCAGGCAGCAATGTCTTTGGACTGCGCAAGCAAACCGGAGTACCCGGCGAAAACCCACGCGGACAAAGGGCAGAACGTACCAACTGCAGACAGAAAGGCACCCGAGCTGGGAATCGAACCCAGGTTCCCCTCCGCGCTATGAGGCGGCAGAGCTACTCAACGCGCCACCGTGCCGCCCTAGATCACCAACTGAAATAACAACGTACGTAGAATCTGACCACCAATCGGAAATATATACAGAAAAGCAGTAGCTGTCAGACGTGAAGTGACCCTCGGGTGAAAGGCGCTATATAAATGCTATTATTATTATTATTATACCGCGCGACAACACGCATCAGTGCACTTGTTGACATCGCTGATGGCAGAAGTCTGCCTGAATTCAGTCTGCCTTGCCAGGATTCACAGCCGTGTTGTGTGTGTGTGTTCGTGTCCATGAGTGGCATGCGTGTGTGTGTGTGTGCGAGTGCGTATTCGTGTGCGTCATCACACGAAGACTCAATGCCAGTCCTTGATGCACAAAGAGACAAAGAATCACTGTGTACCATTACCAACTGCCGGGTCAAGTGCCATTAGCGAGGAACGATTAAGGCGGGAACGGCGCGCGGGCGAGCGGTGAGGCTGGCGATGCACCTCTGTGTTTCTGATTTATCACGCGTCTTAGCCGATCCACTGCTGGATGAAGGCCTCCCCGTGCCGCGTTGTTCGCGGTGGGCGTTTGATCGTACGTCGCCGGACTGGTCCGTGTAACTATTTGATGCAGGATTCTCCACATTTTGTCTCGTTTCTATACTGCCTCGTTTTTCATTTTCACTCGTTCGTTCGGCCTTGTAGGTACAATTGTATCTATGCAGCAGCATGTCTTTGGACTGTGGGAGGAAACCGGAGTCCCCGGCGAAAATCCGCGCGGACACGGGGGGAACACGCAAACTCCACACAGAAAGCACCCGAGGCGGGATTCGAACCCGGGCCCTTCTTGCTGTGAGGCGGCAACACTAAATTCAGATAACACTCGCTCCTGATGTCAGCCTTGCTTCGGAATCAAACTCATTTAGCTGGATTCGTAGCGGAGTGCACTAACCGACATGGCATTTACATTTCATCAACATTTCCTTCTTATGTTTAAAATACACGGGGTGACAAAAGCTGACGTTTAAATAGAGCGAGCGGTTCATTCCTTGGGCAAAACGCACGGTTTACAACACCTCCCTGCCTTCTTAACTCCCGCTCTGTAAATTAAACTGCCTGGTTTATGTTTGCAAGGAATGTGCCACACTTTCTAGAGGAGATGGTTACAGAGAAAAAAACAACAAGCCACAAGAAGCCATTCTACTGCTGACAGAAAGCCAAATTGCTTGCAGCTGATGCAGAACCACCGCCGCTACATTAACTAGCTGTCTCCCACCACCGCAAACCCTCTTACAAACAGGAAACAGAGATGCAATTAATAACGTTGTGGTCACAGAATCACTGTGACTGCTTTGTGATGTAATAGCTCAACCAAATGTGGTGCGGGGAGGCGGCGGCGCAGTGGTAAGCGCACTTGCGTTGTGAACCCGCCGAACAGAGTCCGATTCCCCCGGGCACGACAAACGGTGGTGGCACGTCATCTCTGAACCCCTCCTGGGTGTCTGCTAACCCTCACGACCGACCCCCA
>JAZEWU010000005.1:10504809-10522140 GCA_036362915.1 Geotria australis | reverse complement strand
CGCCAGTCCATCGCAGGGCGCCTGGGGAAATTTAGTCAGTACGCCAATTAACCTGGCAGCATGTCTTCGGACGGTGGGAGGAAACCGGAGTGCCCGGCAAAAACCCACGCGGACATGAGGAGAACATGCAAACTCCACACAGAAAGGCCACCGAGCCGAGATTCTAACCCGGGACCTTCTTGCTGTGAGGTGGCAGTGCTACCCACTACGCCACCGTGCCTCCCAACAAACGAACATTTTACAATTTATTGCCCTCCCACCAAAAAATTATAATCGCGACGGGGAGCAATGTGAATAGTCGGTGTTCAACCTTGGCCTTGGAAGGTTCGGGTTTAGAGGTTTTAAAGGCTTTGAGAATCCAAACATTACAAAGCATTTTTTGCAGCTCAGATTTTTTTTAACGATATTTGTTTAGAAGCGTGCGACGCTAAAATCAACAGAGAGTGGAGGAATTCCGCTAACAAATACATAATTATAATACTTGGTTTTATTATTTACAGTGTAAATAATAAAGCTCGTCTGTTGGGATTGTTTTAATCATACTTCGCCACGAATGCTGGCCACCTCGCGTGAGCTCATCTCATCGTTCCATCTCCGCCGTAGTCGTACTCTTGGACGCATTCTCAACCGCCGCCAGTCGCTCACGTCCACAAAGACAAAGATCCCCCGTATAGCCTTAACAGACTGTAGGATAAACTGCTGTTATGCAGCACCTATGAAGGCGGGTGGGTGACCAGCACCACGCCCGCCCGCCTTTGTCTCCCTAGTAGAAATGTTTACACGCCACACCAGGTACTCATTTGAGGCTGAGTCGACCTATCAGAGGCCCACGACCTATCCGTCCATTTTCTAAACCGCTTGTCCCGGTGAAAATCGCGACAACAGCTCTTCAAGGAGGGTGGACCAGACATCCCTTTCCTCAGCAACAGATTCCAGCTCTTCCTGGGGGATTCCAAGGCGTTCCCAGGCCAGCCGAAGGATATAATCCCTCCAGCGTGCCCTGGGTCACCCTCTAGGTCTCCGCCCAGTGCGTAGTGCCTGAAAATCATCTTCGTAAAATCATCACTGGTGTTGGCCGTGAGCGGGAACCGAACTCGGCTGGCCAGGTTTGTAGCCCAGCGCGCTAACCGCCGAGCCACCGCTGCCCGCTCGTATTCACAACTACCTAAACACACGCACTGCTTTAGAGTTTAGAGGGACGTGATTGCGGTGTGGTCCTTTCGTCAACTCTCAGCGGAAAAGGTCGTGTTGCTTTCGCCCTCTCGGAGCCTTTTTCTTGTTTAATTGCTTTTATTATTCTTACCCTCCCATCACCACCATCACTGGCTCCCACCTCCCACCAAAAACAGTAACTCCCCCCCCTATGGCCTGTACGAGAGGGTAACTTGTCCAGCATCACGCCCGGCCGCCTTTGTCTCCCCAGTGCGGATGTTTACATACCAGTCTAAGCACTAATTTAAGAAACGGAAGCCCACTATCGGTTTACATATTGGTCACAGATGTTGTCCGCGCACGGGAATCGAACTCACCTCGTTGCGTTCGTTGCAGGCCAGAGCGACGCACAGATAGACTCACGGGCGGCAGGGTGGCGCAGTGGTAACATCCACGCCTCACAGAAAGAATGGTCTTGCCCGAGGCGGGTCGATTCCTTTCTGTGTGTTGTTTGTGTGTTCTCCCCCTGTTCCGCGTGGGTTTCATCCGGGTTATCCGGTCATTCATTAATAATTGGCCGATAACATCACGATATACGGAACGCAGTGTGTGGCAATATGCTGGCGCCGGCAAAGCGCCTGGCTGCCTCCTCCGCCTCTCTGCGGTTTCCTCGCGCCTCCGAGTCGTTCTCTGGTCGAATTAATACCTTCGACGTGGAATTAATATGTGCCACGCGTTATAAATATCGTTTATTATTATTATTATAAGTTCCCTCGCGTCCCGCCACGGTCGCCTGTTTCCAGGCACACCAATCTGCCCCTATTAAACTACCAATTAAGCCATTACAAGCTTCACATGTCTGATGATTGCGAAACTCATTCCACGTGTTGTTACCGAGTGCTGGTTCACGTCAATTTTGCGGAACACCCGTGTGATTGGTGGTCCACGTGTGTGTTCCACGTTACGTCTCGGAGAACGCTCATTAAGAAGACGCCGTAACGTGGATAGAAGATTGGGCGCCAGGATGTCTGTGCAGTTGTAACGCTCGCGCCTCTCAGGATGAAGGGCCGGCCCGAGGCGGTTCGATACCCGCCTTGGGCGCCCTTTAGGTGTGGAGTTATCGTGTTCTCGAGAAATAATAATACACCACTCAGAAGCAATTCCATCATCACCCACACTTTATTTACTGGTTACAGTTTGAATGGCATGGACACTGTGTATAATGCAGTGACTTATCTACAGAACATGAACACTGGTCTATAATATAGTTTTATAATATATAAAAAAACCAGCATTATCGTACGTGCAGTATACACACAAATACATAGAGACGACGATGGGGGGTTTTGTATATACCATATATATACACACATATATACCATATATATACAAAACCTCTCAGTTCCGTAAAAAAAAACACGTTGCGAAAAGCTCAACGAACGTCGAAATAAATCTGTCGGAAGATTCCTTAAATTATAAAAGTGCGTCGGAAAAAGTTCTCATATTTTTATTTTTTTTGGAACACGTGTTTTCTCGGTTTCTTCGGCGCTCGTTCCCTCGCAGCGAGCTTCTCTCTCCAACAGCCACCAACCACCCAGCAGTATCACCACCACCACCAGCACCAACCAGCATCAAAATCAATAGTTTTTTTTGGTCGACTCCGCCACCACGGTCGCCCCGAATTCTATCCTGGCGCCTCCCACGCCACTGCCGCATTACTGCCGCCAGACACCGCGCCTCTGGCCGCCTTCTTGCCCTGAGCCGGTCGCCCTGAAGGCGGCTCGTTGGCAGATGACGATGCTGCTGATGATGATGATGACGATGAAGAAGAAGTAGCAGCCGATGATGTCTGCTGCCCGACGGGCTCGCTCGACGCGTTCTGCTGCCGGCCCATGCGCTTGCATTTACACGAGGCCACCACCTGGATACGGTAGGTTCTCGTCTCGCCGCTGGCGCACAGCAGTCGCACCCGTTGTGTGCGAGAGCGCTCGGCCACGCAGCGCCAAGCCGAGCCGTCTTCCCCGCCGTGGCGTCTCCAGAAGTGGCGGCTGCCCGCCCAGTTGGGCAGCAGGGCGGTGGGCAGGCACTCGCCCGCGCACACCACCTCCTTCACCGGAGTCACGCTCGTGCAGTCGCCGTCAGATACGTACTTGGTGGAGCGCAGTTCCCGGCAGCCGACCTGAGCTTTGTCTGTGGCACATGACGGGAGAGGGCAGCGGGAGGGAGATATATATATGTGTTTATTATCACGGCAGAAAAATACCCGGTGAGCTTGCAAGCTCTTTACGGGACTCCTGCGACACGACAAACATGCGAATTTCTGACAATTAAAAAAACATCTGATCGTGGATACGCGCGGTCACGCTCCGGTGCAGCTTCACTCGTGGCCCTGCGTTACGGTGAATTCCCACGTGTACGCCAGTTTTCTACTCTGCAACCGGCAAATACGGAACGTTGTGCCAACGTTGTGGGTCCTAGGTTTCGAACCCCTTGCAAACGTTGGCCCAGTTATTCCACGTGGCAGGATTGACCCGGTCCTCCGGATGGGCAGCCCTCTCCCTCTCTCTCTCCGCCGTTAATCTCCACTGAGTTTTCCGGACAAGCGGCGTGAGATTCTATCCACTGAGATTCGTATCGCGATTCGTATCGCGCTGTGAGTGGTCACTGTGAGTCAGCAAACCGTCTGGTGATGCTACCGCGGCGTCGGCAGGGGTGCACAGGCACAAACGACAATCGGGAGAGACTCAACGCGAAGGCTCGACTCCCACAACCTGGAGCAGCCTGCCACACCTATTGCGTCAAACACAATCCCCCACAGCTTTCAAATTTGTTTTAAAAGTCACTTCTTCACCGACTCATAACGCACCGACTGAGCAGGGCTCCGCGCCTCCGAATCAACGGGTGCAACGCGGCCGGGAAAAATGCACGCGTTACAAAAATAGATTATTATTAGTATCCATAAGATATACTTTTTATGGGTTGGGTCACGTTAATAATATGCGTCGTAAACCCGCCTCCACCCGACACAGCCGATGAGTAAAGTTTGTCACGTGAACAAAACGTACCGATTCTGTACTACTGTACTATTTCAGCACAGCGCTACGTTGGAGAGCGAACCCACAACACTTACAATGAAATACGACGTTTCGCTGATGGTTTCAATCAGCTTCATCGGGTATCTCAAACTTGTGTTGATATTTGTTTACGTCACACAATAAGCAAATTTAGATAGATGATAGATAGATGTTTATTATTACAGCAGAAAAATACCCAGTGAGCTTACAAGCTCTTTACAACAGCTCAGGGAACCGGGGACAATTCATTCAGGACAATTAACCTAGGCAGCGTGTCTTTGTACAGTGGAAGGAAACTGGCGTATCTGGTGAAAACGCACGCGGACATAGGGAAAACATGCAAACTACACACAGAAAGGCAGCCGAGCCGGGAATCGAACCCGGGGCTGTCTTGCTGTGATGTGGCAGCGATATTTACCAACGAAGCACCCGCACACCCCACGCTCCCCCCAACCCACACCAACTGTAATGATCTGGCGGTGCCACCATCAACTGCATCGCTCTGCCTCCACCGGTGGAGCTGTCTTCTGGTGCGTTTCCCGCCTTCAGCTGCCACTCTAAACGGTAGTTTGATGGCTCCGTTAATGAGGAGAAAAGTCACTCACGTGACTTCAGGGTACGCTCTAGTACTACAGTGACGTCACTGCGGAGCCAGTACCGCTCTGACGGTCACCATAAGAGAACGTTGAAAGTAATTTCAATGTTTTATTTTCATATACAATATCCATCCATCCATTTTCTAAACCGCGTGTCCTGGTGAGGGTCGCGGTGGCAGCAGTCCAAGGAGATTAGACCAGACATCCCTTTCCTCAGCAACAGATTCCAGCTCTTCCTGGGGGATTCCCAGGCGTTCCCACGCCAGCCGAAGGATATAATCCCTCCAGCGTGTCCTGGGTCGGCCTCTAGGTCTCCGCCCCAGTGGGCCGTGCCTGGTATTCTTCCCGGGGGAGCCTTCCAGGGGGCATCCTTACCAGATGCCCGAACCACCTCAACTGGCTCCTCTCAATGCGAAGAAGCAGCGACTCTACTCTTGAGGTTGTCCCGGATTTCTGTGCTCATATACAATATACATAGAACATATATGATGGCTGTCTTTCACACGTTATCTGTTACGAGCGACCGTCGCCAGAAACGTCACTTGTTTGCTTGGCGATACAGCTGCCAAAATACTTTAGCGACCGACTATCAACGCAGCTGCCCGGGCTAAGTAAACAGTTGACGCGTGTCGACACGCGTCACGCGCCCCATGATTGCTAAACACGTGGGCGCGACGTGGGAGCTCGAGTTGACATCTGCGCGTCACGTGGAACACACACGTGCATCAAATTCAATTGCAAGCAGTGGAAATCACTGGAATATCGTAGAGACTTCTGTAAACCATACGTCACGCTCTCACATTCACGGTCACCAGGACACGTTACATACGGTGTTGGAGAAATCACAGGCCACGGTCTCCAGGACTTCAAATGCTCACCTCCTCACCACTCCATCCCACTCACTCACCCACTCACTAACCCACTCACTAACATGCATGCTCACTTAATCACCACCCCGTCCCACCCACCCATCCACTCACTCACTCACCGATGACATGGAATTACCGCTGAGATGCAGTGGAACCAATGATTGGTCAAACCGGACGCTGCTCTGTATATTATTTGGCTGTTGTCAACAATTACAACCAATAAACGAACAATCTGCACCGAGCAGAGTACAGGAGGTGGTTCACTTTGACTGGAAGAATGCAAGACCCTGTGACACCGCATTACGGGCAATGTACCGTACGTTTGACCCGTGCAAAAATACTGTGGTGACCGACAATCCGTACTGCCGTTAGAGCGCCACAAGGGGGCAGAGATTAACTTAGCTTGAAGTCAATCGCGTGCTATTGTCGTTTAGCGCAACAGTTACGATGCCAGTTACTCCCACGGGGAATTCTCGCCGAGCCTGGGCACTCTCTATTGACGTAGGCGAAGGAGAGAGGAGGAACGCTCGACTCGGCTATCCCGAAAGAGCAATTCTCATACGTACATGGGAACCTGCTTCTTCTTCTTTGCGATTCTTCAAAGCACGATGGTCAGCTTCTGGACATTGTTGTCTTTCAGCTCGGCTGAGCTTCCGAGATTCGACGCGAACGAGTGCATTATGGGCGATTTCGTACTGAGCGAGATCGGTGTTTAGATTTAGAAGAAAACGAATCACTCCGGTTTGTAGCACGGTCCGATTCTCACGGCTCGATGCGTGACAATTGCTCTCAAGAGCTGCGCTTTCGGGGACAACCGAGTCGAGCGATCCCTCTTCTGTACTTTGCAACGCTTCGCCCGGAGATTCCTTCAACGCGGGAGGCGAAACGTCGCGACGCAGAGACGAGGGGACCGCTCCGCGCGGCTATCCCGAAAGAGACAACTCTGCACAGCAAATTCTCACGATTAATTAATATATCGCAAACAATTCTCATACACCATCTATCCATTTTCAGAAACCGCTTAATCCTCTACAGGGTCGCGGTGAGCCGGAGCCTATCCCGGCAGACACAGGGCGCAAGGCAGGGGTATACCGCGGATAAGACGCCAGTTCATCGCACGGCACCTGGGGCAATTTACTCAGTAGGCCAGTTAACCTGGCAGCGTGTCTTCGGACGGTGGGAGGAGACCGGAGTGCCCGGCGAAAACCCACGCGGACACGGGGAGAACATGCAAACTCCACACAGAAAGGCACCCTGGCCGAGATTCGAACCCGGGGCCTTCTTGCTGTGAGGCGGCAGCGATACCAATTCTCATACACACATCAGCCGCTTGCCTGCCACGCGCGCCACACAAACTCACGCTAGTCACTAGTATCGAACAAACACTAACTCGTAAAAAGCGCTAGACTATGGAAAAACACTGAACGCTCTACTCAATGACGCTCTTGTGCGCTGGAGAGCCGGTTCCCCACCGGCCCGGCTGCCCTCACCGAAATTGTGAATGGCGCCGCGCCTCGCCCCGCGGCTCGCCCGGTTATCGGTGATGTTCAGCAGGGAGCCGATGGCGACGCGGCCAGCCGACGGAGAGCTCTTGATTGCCGGGGAAGCGGGAGGAACGGGAGGTGGCTGGCCAGGTGCCGCGCCGTTAGACATCTGCTGCTGGTGCTCAGAAGACGAAGCTAGCCCAGCAGCGAGGGCGCACGGAGGCAGCAGCAGTAACAGCAGCGTCGGCGGTAGCATCATCAGTCGCTGGTGGTGGTTGGTGGTGGTGGTGGTGGTTGGTGGTGTTAGTGCTGTGGCGTTAGTTGGGGGGGGGGTGCGGTCGTATGCTACTGTTGGTGGTTATTCGTCGCGGTAGTGAAGTTGGCGGTAGTGGTGGCTGCTGTGGAGATGTTAGCGGTCGATGGTAGATGCTCGTGGTGACGTTGGTGGTGATGCCAGCGGTGGAGGTTATGGCAACAGTGGAGACGCTGCTGATGTTAGGGGTGGTGATGCTGCCGTGACAGTGGTGGTGGTGGTGGTGGAGAGGGTGGTGCCGATGCCAGTGACGATGTTAAGCCGGTGATATTAGCGACGGTGATGCTGGTGATGATGCTAGCTAGCGGTGGTCACGCCGGTGGTTGATGTCAGCCGGCGGTGGTGATGTTGCTGCCTGTGAAGCTACGGGCCGCGCGACGTCTGAGCGACGCGTGGAGGCGCGCGCTGCTTTTATTGCGGAACCCGGCGGCTCCAAGCGGAGGGAACACACCCACAGACACACACACATCCACACACACACCCCCACAGACAGACAAAGATCACCCGTATAGCCCTAACACACTGTTGGGGCAGTGTGTTAGGGCTATACGCATGGGTTGGGTGGTGAGGCACCACGCCCGGCCGCTTTTGTCTCCCCGGTGGCGATGTTTGCACGTGTTTACACATGGGTGCTCACTTGAGGCTGAGTCGACCTAGGGGAGGCCCACGAACGGTTTAAGATAATCGTCACTGGTGTATAAATGTGAGTGGGAATGGGACGGACTCGGGTCGCCGGGTTCGTTGCGAAGCGCGCTAGCCGCAGCACCACCGCTCCCCCCCCCCTCCCGTAACAGACAAACACCCAAGGTATCACACGCAGCCTTAAATACACACATAGGATATTATAAACATTTACACAGGGTAATACGTACGCGCGCACACACACAGGATATTACACACCAACACATATACACGGCATCATGCAATGAATACGCTCATATCTACGAACAGGATATTAACACTGTAGGGTCAAGTGCTGCGAGCGAGTAGCACCTATGGAAGGCAGGCACGCGCTGATATTGATCACACAAAGACAAAGATCCCCCGTATAGCCTTAACAGACTGTTGGGGCAAGTGCCGTCTGCGAGCACCTATGAAGGTCGACACGGCACACACAGAGGGGGTGGGTGACCAGCACCACGCCCGGCCGCCTTTGTCTCCCTAGTTGCGATGTTTACACACCGCACTAGGTACTCAACTGAGGCTGAGTCGGCGTAGGGGAAGCCCAGAACCGGTTCAAAAAATCGTCACTGGTGTTGGCCGTGAGCGGGATTCGAACTCGGGTCGCCAGATTCGTAGCCCAGCGCGCTAACCACTGCGGTACCGGCAAGCCGCCTACGAATTACGTTACTGCATATCTTCGCGAGGCTGGGTGTGTTCCCCTTTGAAACACAAAAGCGCCAACGTATCCGTCACGCATCTGGGGACGGCGCTGACACTAATTACACACGGTGAGCTCGGCACCGCGAGTCTGCGGGTCTTCGTCGAGCTCCGTTTTGCCCGAGTATTATGTGTCCAGTCGTAAAGGTCGTGCGAATCCGTGAGCGCACAATGAGGCTCTCAGGGCGCTACCCCGCTGACTCATACTTAATCACCTACACGTAACGCAGCTAGTGTTTGTACTGCAGTGAATGTAGACCGGTGGGCGGCGGTATCTCGGTAGTTAGTACTGCTGGGCTACGAACGCGGCGACACGAGTTCGAATCCCGCTCACGGCCAACCACCAGTGGCGATTTTCTGAAGCTGTCGTGCGCCTCCCCGAGATCGAATCAGCCTCAAATGAGTACCTCGTGCGGTGTGTAAACATCGCTATTAGGGAGGCAAAGGCGGCCGGGCGTGATGCCGGCCACCCACTCCTCGCGTGCCGCGGCGGCCTGCATCGACGTTCGCCAACAGCACAGTATCGCAATGCACAACCTTAATCTTTCCTGGTTACTTGAAAAAATGCGTGCAATGCTGTGTATTTTGTACCATTTTAATTGAAAAATGTGCGCAGTGCTACGTGTAAATGTGTTTTTATTGTTGGTTGATTTAAATTTGCTTATATATGAATCTTGGATATATATCACGAAGCGCTGCACAAGGGCCGCGGAGAGAACGGCATGTCAACAAAGGCAGAAAAAAACAACTAACAAAACCCAAAGCAACAAAAAATAAATGACTAAGAGCTGCTTCGAATACACTGAAAGGTCGTGCCTGTACGTTCCACCTGTCTACACTAGCGACCGCGGAGTCAGGGCGCGTGAGCCCGGGATGGATCGTTTGTCATCGAGACCCCGCGCGCGTATTCAACAATGACAGGTGTCACTAACTTCCTGTCCGTCACCTGGTTCGTTCGTGGAGCCGGGGTCTCCCGTCTGCCCGCGGCACCCGCCCGGCTCACACGAGGCTCGGAGCCGCGCCAACACAGCGCAGGTGGCCTGTGGCAGCGGTGACATCCGCGCATCCACACACGGGAAAAGACGGTCCTGCCCGTGGCGGTTTGATTCCCGCTTCTGGCGACCTTTATGTCTGGAGTTTGTGTCAGTGAGTCAGTTCAGTCAGTTTTTTATTCTTTCATTAAAGTTGGTAGGAAACGTCGAGCTGCGTAAGAGAAACGTAGGCATGCGTGGACTTCCGCGGATTTCTATCGCCAGCCTGCCCAGTTGCACACGCGCCGAGCGCCCCCCGCTGTCCGGCTCGTGAGCCCCGGGATCGAGTCGAATCCCGGCTCGGGGTGCCTTTCTGTGTGGAGTTTGCATGTTCTCCCCCCCGTGTTGTGATGCACTGGCGTCCCATCCTGGGTATAGCACTGCATTGCACCCTGTGTCTTCCGGGATAAGCTCCGGCTCACCGGCAACCCTGTACAAGATTAAGCAGTTTCGGACAATGTATGGATGGATGATGCGTCGTGGCTCCATCGTCGCAGAGTGGGGCGATGTAGCGACGCAATCCCCGCCACCGAGATGGATGGACATCAGCGCTCCGACTCTGCCGCCCGGTGGCGCTCTGCTTCCAACATTTGCTCGACTCGGCGCGAAAGGGAACAACGTCAGTGACAGGGGACATTTCTGGCGAATGATCCTTGTTCGTAGCAGAGAGGCCTGCTCGCGAGGACAGCGACGGCCCACAACGCCATCACTCGTCCAACCGACAATTAAACTAGACAGTAGCGTGTATTTGAACTGTGGGAGCAAAGCGGAGTACGCGGCGAAAAACCCACTCTCACGCAGAAAGCCACCCGAGCCGGGACTCAAACTCTTCGGTGCTGAGATGGGTGTGCAGTGCCTACGCGTTACCACCCCGCCACCCTGCCGGGGTGGGGGGGCAGGGTGGCCCGGTGGTAACATCCGCGCCTCACAGAAAGAACGACAAAGCGAAAAACGTAAACAATGTTAAACTAAACAGAAGAGAAGTGCTTTTTTGTCCGGGCTTAAAAGCCATCCATTGTCGCACCTGAGTGGCCTTCAGGTGGCAGACTGTCCCAGGCCACCGGGACCCCGACATGTTTTCTGCTGAATACTAAAACAAAACATCTACACGCGTTATTATTTAATAACGTTGCACGAGAGGGTCTCTAGGCACGGCACGGTGGCGCCGGTGGGTATCGCTGCCGCCTTACAGCAAGAAGGGGCCAGGTTCTAATCTCGGCTCGGGTGCCTTTCTGTGTGGAGTTTGCATGTTCTCCCCGTGTCCGCGTGGGTTTTCGCCGGGCACTCCGGTTTCCTCTCACCGTCCAAATACATGCTGCCAGGTTAATTGGCCTACTGAGTAAATTGCCCCGGGTGCTCTGCAATGGACTCGCGTCCAATCCTCGGTATACCCCTGCCATTGCGCCCTGTGTCTGCCGGGATAGACTCCGGCTCACCGCGACCCCGTACAGGATTAAGCGGTTTCTGAAAATGGATGGATGGACGGACCTACAGTCTGTTAAGGCTATACGGGGGGATCTTTGTCTTTGTGTTCGCGCGAGCGTGCGGGATATGTTTTCGCCTTGCGTTCGGCCGCGTAACGCGCCTCCTCCGCCCGCCTGCACTGTTCTCCAAAACAAGCCGGCAAACCAGCCACGTACCGGAGCCTGTGGCTTATGTTGCGGCTGAGGATTTGTGCGCGCTGCGGCCGGAATCGCGTGACCGCCCGCGCGCACACACACACGGGCTTACGTAAGACTCACTCTCACACAAGAGACCCCCGTAGACCGGCATAGAGACCGATAGGGGTAACCATAGGGATTCGTACGCAGTATACAGAACTGCAGACTAATACAGAGATCCGTAGACTATTTATAGAGAACGATAGACTAACACAGAGACTCAGAGATTAACGTAGATATATGTTTGGCGACACACGCCGCCTCACTACTCACTGCAGATTTTCACTCATGAGGAATAAAAAAAAAACATTTTCGATATGTGAAATGCAGCCGAGCCGGGAATCGAACCCAGACGCTCCTTGCTGCGAGGCGTCGGCGCCGTTGCACCACCGCGCCCCATCCGAAGCGCTCATTATCTCTCGGAACGTTGTGACATCACACGGCCGCGAGGGGTCCGCGTTGATTCGCGCCGCTGCTGCCGAGGCCCCTGCTGAAGATCATAATGCCTGTGACCGTTCATCCGGCATTCGCGCGTAACCCCTAAAGCGCACACATGAACTAACGGCTCGAGAGTCAACAAGGAGCGCGCGCCCGAGCGTGGGGCAACGTGGCAGAGATCTCTGCCAAATGCAATTTGACAAATCGCTCTCTCTCCAGCTCTCTCTCCCACTCTCTCTCCCGTTCTCCGCGCGCGGCACGCGGAGGAGGCGGCGCCTCGAGATGTTTGCGTCCTGCCCGCGGCGGCATCATCTTGCTTGTCTCTCACTTTTCTCTCTCCCCTCGGCTCTCATCTCATCTTTCCCTCTCTCTTTTTCTTACACTATGTTTCCCTCTCTCATCTTCTCTGTCACTCCCCTCTCTGTACGTGGTCCGCGGACGCGTGGCGGGACGCGAGGGAACTTATAATACACTAGTTAAGTGTTTGACACTTAACTGGTGTTTGACGCTTAACTAGTGTATGAGTGTAACAGCGATGATGATGGTCGGTGGTTGTGATACAATAATAATTTCTAGTATGTGACAATGAATACGGTGGGGTGATAATACAACGTTGATTGACGCATGTAGCCATGCCAATCGTGACGATGCTCACGACAGACTCGCGATGCGTCCAATAACCGTGACGGTAGTCATGATCACGCAGTGATGCGTTTGACAACGACGATGACAAATTATTAGAATTTCACGGCAACGATTTCCCAAGCTCACGACCACTACGGGGGGAGACACATTTTCAGTCTATACCGTCCCGCTCACCGCATTGGCAGCAGATACAATGCCCCGCGTGAGCAACAACAGCACAGACGTGACGTCAATGGAGGTCATTTGACCGTGACACGAGTCGCTGTTTTTTCCATTATCGTGCCTGACGGAGCCGAGGCGCTCGCCTGGAATATAAAATAAAATCCACCCGAGCGATCTGCGTCATGCCGACAGAGGAAGAGTCTACTGTGTAATCCCGGTGGCGGGCCCATCGCTCCCACCGCCTCGAGTTAGAGACCGGCCCACGGATTATTTACAGCTCCTATTGCACAGATACGCTTGGGCCCCGTTTCACCGTGCTGCCTCTGCTCTGGTTGTTCCTTCCGGACCCCCTTTAGGGCAGGGGATCTCAACGCCTTTGCACCTCAAGGCTCGCTTGGCCCGCTTGGGAATGGTCTCCACGGGCCACTAGGTGGTTGCTCGCGGTCCCCCGTCCCACCTTCCGTCCTCCCCGCCTCGGCCGTGTATTTCAACCCCTCCCACCGCCTTCTCTTGTTCAATTTAATAAAACATCATTTTTGAAACGTAAACTAAAGAGCCTGATGCAGAGATCTCTTCGGGCGAAGCCTTCTCTCTCGACGCTCGCGGAGGGAGTTGCAATCCAGCATCGCCGCACACACCCCCTGTCGCTCGTCAGGAAAATCGATAGACGCTACGCACACCCGGACTTGGAGTGTCGTCAAATCTATTGAGCAACAAAACAACTGAATGTGTTTGTAAAACAAAAACAAAAAATCTGTTTAATTATTCATTCGCCGATTCGTGTGTTTAGCTATCGAAGCCAAGCTGAAAGACAACGATGTCCAGAAGCTAGCCATCGTGCTTCGAAGAATCGCAAAGAAGAAGAAGCTATCGGTGGCTCGGCTGACACCATCAATCTATCATAGCTGAGAATCGGGCTTAATCACCGCTGGCTGGAACCCATAATGGAAGCCATGCTCGTATAATGCTTCCCCCTCAAAACACTAACCGGTCGCCCCCCCCCCCCGCCCCCCTCCTCCCACGCAAGCGACCCCGTCACAGGAAGGACTATTTTAGAATCTCGAGGTCGCGTCTTTAAGTGAGAGGTCAGAGCTCATGGATCGATTGTCTTCTGTTCCCGCCGACTGTCAAACGCGCGTGACGTGGAGGTGGCTCGGCGGTAGAGCGAGCGGCTCTCGATCGGAAGAGCGCGAGATCGCTTCCTGGTTAGGGGTTGACTCATCCCATCAGAGGAGACTGGGGGTCAAGGTAGAAGCGTTCACGTCGCGATCCCTGTCAGGTAATACTTGGTATTGCCTGCGAATTCTACCAAACACTTCGAGGCCCAGGAGCTGAAAGACAACGATGTCCAGAGGCTGACCATCGTGCTTCGAAGAATCGCAAAGAAGAAGAAGAGGAGACTAAGGCCGGCGGTGGCTCACGCCTGTCAACGCTGCGGAGGTCGTCGTGAGACTTCCTTCCCACGGAGGTGGCGGCACAGCACGTGCGGACTAATCTCCACGCGTCCGCACGCTCATTAATTGGCCGATAGCACCTTAATATATAGAGAACCACAGAGCTTGGGGGACATGTAACTTCCGCTCGCTGTCTGGCTGCTGTCTTTCCCGCCGGTCGGTGGTTCCTCTTCGCGCCTCTGAGTCGATCCCTCTATTCTTCTTCTTTGCGATTCTTCGAAGCACGATGGTCAGTCTCTGGACATCGTTGTCTTTCAGCTCGGCCTCGAAGTGTTTGGTAGAATTCGCAGGCAGTACCAAGTACTACCTGACAGGGATCGCGACGTGAACGCTTCTACCTTGACCCCCATCCCTCTATTTGAGAGCGAGAACATACTGCGCCGTGGCAGCGCGCTACACGTTCAAATCTATTATTACTAGCAGAGTGCGCGCCCCATACGGGCGATCTTGTTCCAAGCGTGTAATATACATTCTTCTGACGTCTCTCGTTGATTACACGATTGCTGACCACGACTGCTTGGCCTGGATTTCATGCTGATGTCCGTTTTGAAACTATTTGCTGCTGGCTCTGACGTTACAGAAGCGCAATGAATAAATTGGAAATAATACAACTGAGATAAGACGTAAACAACTTGGTGCTGTGAAAACTAAATTTAGCGCTTACGAAAGATTCGAATCCGGCACCCTTAGTGCGGATATACGAACACGCAAAAAAACACTTGCTGCATTACACACAGGTTCGTCCGGGACCAATACCATCAGTACCACGCTGTGTGGAGGTCCGCAGGGCTAGTCCTGTAGACAGACTAATCCCTGCCATAGGAATGTGGGATGTCCTCAACCGGCTCAAGCTATGAAGATGAGATGCAGCGCCCAAGTGCTCATTTGAGCCGCAAATAACACCAACTTTTATATTCTCCCGTGCAACCCGTTAGGCATCGCTAATTCTTCACAACAGCGGTTTCAGGCATTTCGTCTAATGATGTTGAAAAGAAGAACTTTTGTTTACCTTTCCTGGCAATAATCCAATTGTTAATATCTTAAAACACCAAATAGACACTTTTCACATTTTCAAAGCATTTTGTGTGCATGTTTTGCCACGAGCCATGTGCGGCTTTTTTGCAAACGTAACACTTTGTGAAAAGTGTCTATTTTGGTGTTTAAAGTTCTTAAGACTTGTATCATTGCCAGAAAGTGCATCAACTGTATAATGACAAAAACGTAATAGTAGACAAAGGTCCTGCGGCATGGCGCATTCCTCACAGCAGTGGCTTCAGGCGCTCCGTCTTACATAACACGGCCCTTTCAATTCCTCCTGGGCAACCAGTGGAATCCCCATGCAATCCTCGTGCAATCCCTCAGGCATGGCTCATTCCTCGCAGCGGCGGCTTCCAGGCTCAGGTAGACTTTCAATCCGTCCTGTGCAATCCGTGCAGTTCCCATGCAATCCCTCAGACATTACTCGTGCGTGACAACAGCGGCTAGAGGCGGCTGCTCCGTCTTATATAAGCCGTGTTGTGGGCACCGCGGCCGCTTACATAACGCCACTCGGGCCAGAAGAGGAGTGGGTGTCTGTAAGGACAACGCTCATTTGCGTATAAGCTTATATGCAAATACGTCGGCGGTTACGCTCAAGATTGGACCTCGAGTTTTGGGAGATCGGTGATGATTGGGGTGAGGGGTGCCTGGTGAGTGGTGAAGGGCCGGGTGAGTTGATTAAGTGGTCAGCGGTCCGGGCGACCGTCGCTATTTCACAACGGTGCGTGCCTCCCCTCACCACCCCCTCCCCTCACCCCAGCCCCCCGCCCGGAACTCGGGACCGTTATCTGGGTCGTGCGCTCGGTGTGTGGGTGGAACTGTGGCGCGGTGAGTAGCGCTGCTGCCTCACAGCAAGAAGACCCTGGGTTCGATTCCCGCCCCGGGTACCTTATCTGTGTGGAGTTCGCATGTTCTCTCCGTGTCCCGCGTGGGTTTTCACGAGACGGTTTAGTCCCACGGTCCAAAGATATGCGGTTGCCACTCACACACTCACTCAATCACACACTCGCTCCGGTTTCCTCCCACCGTCCACACAGAAACTGCTGCTGCTGCCTAGGTTAATCGGCCTGCTGACTAAGTTTCCCCCGGTGCCCTTCGATGGACTGCTGTCCCATCTTGGGCATAGCCTTGTGCCCTGTGTCTGCCGGGATAGGCTCCGGGTGCACCGCGACGCTCTAGAGGATGAAGCGGGTGCTGGTGATGAATGAATGAACGCAATCGGCACGTGAAGCGGATTCGAATATGTTTGCAAGGCAGTAAACGGCAAAAGTCATGAGCAAAGAAAGGCTTCTGACCCCCAATTCTATCCACAACCCTACCTTTGGCTAACCCGACCCCTGGACAGGGATAGGCCTGAAATCTGGTGAACGAGTGTGGCTAGGCAAAACGCTATGGTTTACGTTTATTTTGGCACAGCTAAAATCCACTGGGCAATAAACACTCCGTTTTTAATGGGGAACCTGGTTACACCATAGCAACCTGGTTACTATGGCAAAAAAACTAAAAATAAACTACGAACAAAACAACCGAAAAACAACTGTGAACGCGGTCAAGTAGCTCGTGGCCATGTCGTGCATCCACAGCACGGTACAACCAGCACAAAGTGTTCACTCACTCGATGTCAGCGCCCTCTCGATCCTCTACACTCTACAGCAGGGGTGTCCAAACTACGAAACATCAGACCTTCACGTCTTACACTGGCGTAATTTACCTGTATTTGATTGATTTTACCAATATTAGTGCATTAGAAGTGAGGCAGTATACATCATGTCTAGTGAGTGGCCCAGTCCTTCGTATATTTTTCTGTATGTGGCATTAAGAACGCGATGGTGATCATTCAGTTGCATTAGAGAGGTGGGGGGAAGGCAGCCACGCGGTCAGCCGGCGCCAACCCACCAGGAAGTTATCAGCCAATTAATACATTACCCAATAGTTAATTATCGTGGGTGTTTTCGGGGTTGTGGGAGGAAACTGGAGAACCCGGGGGAAACCGGCGCAGAACTGGGAGACAGAGCCCACAAACTCCGCAGAGAA
>JAZEWU010000005.1:10493004-10503832 GCA_036362915.1 Geotria australis | reverse complement strand
ACGCGCGCAGGCAGGTAGGCTGCGTCTTCTGCACCGCGCCACCTCGCCACCGTGCCGCCCACGGGTCCTTACGGCTCAAATAGGAAACCGACGACTAAGTAAAAGCCCTCCTTGGTGGTGTAATGCATCCCCCCAACGCGTCGCCAAAGCTCGCGGTATCACGATGCCCCAATCCACGTGGTGCCCCTCGCGGTCTGAACCATGGGGCAACCCAGGTTATTGCAGTGGCACCCCAACGGAGGGTGGAGGGGGGGGGGGGGCAATGGCCGGCCGTCTGGCCGAGCTTCGTTCATGTCAGTGAGAATTGCCCGACTATGCCGCCAACGTGGGAGGCGAAACGTCGCGAAGGAGAGAGGAGGCACACTCGATATGGCCATCCTGAAGGAACCAGCTGTGGAGAGCAATTCTCATCCGTCGGGACGTGACAAACGTACGTTCATGACCCGGTGAGGGGGATGGGGGGGTCATCATTGAATTTTGCCTGGGGCCACATAACAACTGAGCCCACACCTGGATCTACTTAATAAGGACTCAAACCGCGCGAGTCCTCTGTGGCCTTTATCCACAGCATTCACGAGCAGACCATACTTTGGAGCACTGCCTTGTCTGCGCTCTACTAGCCAACCTCTGCAGCTCAAAAAACCTTGCAGAGTTCAATAAAAATGCAAAGAACCGTGGCAAAGAAATGGGAAACTGTCCCCATTTCTTTTTTTTTTCATTGCTGACATGCCGTTCTCTTTGCGGCCCTTGTGCAGCGCTTTGTGACCCTCGGGTGAAAGGCGCTCTATATAAACGCTATTATAATTATTATATAACCACCACGCTTCACGTAACCCCTAGTTATCCGAGCCCTCTGCTTTTCAACTAACCCCTCCCCTCAACTCGATCCCTCCCACCCGTGTGGGCGGCAACCTCGGTTCTCGAGGCCCCGCCCCTCGGCGTGGCCCCGCCTCTGGCCAGGATGGGTCGCTCCAGGCACTCATTGCGTCGTGTCTGCCTGGTCCGTAATGCGGCAATGGCGGGCGGTATCGTGTCAACGCTTAATATGCTGCTGCTGGCGCTGCTACTGCAGGCACGCAAGCACGAGTTACGTAACACTCAAGGCCGCCGAGACCCCGAGTCGCAGCTGCTCGGCGGCGGTGACGTGCGGTGTGAGGTCGATTGGCTCGGGAGGTACTGACTAGTGGTATCGGAGACAGATTTACACGCGTTCCTCTTTATTTTCCGTCGACTCAGCCTCAAATGAGTAGCGCGGTGCGTAAATACTGCTACTCGGGAGACAAAAGCGGCCGAGCTTGCTGTTGGCCACCCACCCCCTCGTGTGCCCGTGCTTGCCTTCATAGGTGCTCGCTAGCTGCACTTGACCCTACAGTCTAGTAATACCATACGGGGGATCTTTGGCTTTGGTGCCGGTTTAGTAGTGGTGTTCGGGATTTCCCCCAGGAATTCATAATTCCCAAATACAAATAACATGTAAAATATCAAATGAAATATACATTCCAGATTAAAATGTCAATAAACACTGAGAAAAACAACATCACGGAACGCTGGCTCCCAGTGCCCGGCTGTAAATTCTTTATTTGACCTTGTTGTATTAACTGATGTGGGTTTCTCACAGCTCGATGTATGAGAATGGCTTTCCAAAGCCGTTCTTTCGGTATAATAATTAATAGCATTTATAAAGCGCCTTTCACCGGAGGGTCACAAAGCGCTGCACAGGTATAGCCGTGTTGAGCGCCCAACCCTCTCTCCATTGCTTTCTCTCTCCCCAGAGACTCAGAACTCAGAACGCCTCATGCCCCCAACGTGGGAGGCGAAATGTGGCGAAGGAGAGAGGGGGAGCGCTCGACGCATCTACCCTGCTTTAGAAAACCATCCATCCTTGCACTGTCCGAAACCGCTTAATCCTGTACAGGGTCGCGGTGAGCCGGAGCCTATCCCGGCAGACACAGGGCGCAAGGCAGGGCTATACCAAGGATGGGACACCGGAGTGCCCGGCGAAGACCCACGCGGACACGAGGAGAACACGCAAACTCCACACAGAAAGGCCCCCCCGAGCCGGGATTCGAACCCGGGGGCCTTCTTGCTGTGAGGCGGCAGTGATCCTGACCTCGCCACCGTGCCGCCCGCGTGACCTTTCAATGCCACGTATTTGTCGATGCCCCGTCACTCACTCCCGCTCGAGATCAGCCTCCAGCCGCGCGGCGCGTGATCAATCGGCAGTCTCCGTGATCAGGCTTCTAGGAATCCTTAACACCCTTCGTAGAAGAATCCTGTGGTGCAATTCCATTCCGTACGCCGTGTTCAGTAAACACACCGAGAGCGCAGTTAAGAATCCGCTGCTACGTTTATGAGTGAACGTTGCTCGGTTTTAGAATAATAATAAGAATAATTTTGCATTTATAACGCGCACATATTCATTCACTGTCGAAGGTATTCATTCGACGAGAGAACGACTCAAAGGCGCGAGGAAAGCGCAGAGTGGCAGAGGAGGCAGCCAGGCGGTTTTGCCGGCGCCATATTGCCACACACCGCTTCCTATATATTATGATGTTATCGGCCAAAAAAATAATGAGTGTTTTTTTTAAAGTTGTGGGAGGATAACCGGCGAACCCGGAGGAAACCCACGCAGAACAGGGGGAGAACACACAAACTCCACGCAGAAAGGCGCCCAAGGCGGGATGTTACCACTGCGCCACCCTGCCGCCCAATTTCCGCGGCGCGTTATGAATTTAAATTGTGATGGCAGCTTCTGCTGCTGAAGCCGTTACGAGAGACAGGGGAGATCTTCTTTGCGATTCTTCGAAGCACGATGGTCAGCTTCTGGACATCGTTGTCTTTCAGCTCGGCTTCGAAGTGTTTGGTAGAATTCGCAGGCAACAGCAAGTTGTACCTGACAGGGATCGGTCTGATAGCGGTATTTCGTCACCGCGAGGGGGCGAGAGAGCGGCGTGGGCAGGAGGCCCCCCGCACGGTTCACACGCCAACCCTTGTCTCCATCCGCGGCCTGTCAGTCACGTTGTTCATCATTGAATTTTGCCCGGGGCCCCCAGAATCACTAAGTCAGTCAGTCAGTTTTAATTCAAGCTGAATGTAACTGTTGAGCGGTGTAGCTCTTTTTAACAGTTGTCCTGCAGCGAAGGGTGAGCAAGGTACGACAGCTCAAGGCACCGGGGGGGAAATGTAGCTGGTAAAATCAGACAACTGGAGTACCTGGCGAAAACTCACGCGGATACGGTGAGAAAATGCAAACTGCACACAGAAAGGCACCCGAGCTGGGAATCGAACCCAGGACATTTTATTTTTGCTCGGAGGCAACTCGCTGCTCACCGCGCTACCGCGTTCACTGAATCGAACCCACACGCACCGTTTTCCGTGGCTCGGTGCGCCAACCACCGCTCACACTTTTCCCAGTGAGCTTGCAAGCTCACTGGGTATTATTCTGCTGTAATAATAAACATCTATCTAATAATACACATCTAGCATCTGGATGTCGACGCCACATTCGGCCAACGGCCCGTTGGCGATGAAACCACGACGCGTCGAGTCCGAGTGTACTTATTATCCCGCCGCCTTACGTAAGGGAGAGTAAGGACGCAGGGGGAGGGCTGGGGGCAGGCGTGGGGGGCATCGGATTCCTGACACGAGTTAATATCCACTTGGTTATATTTAAAAGTATCGGAAATAATCCACCAAGACGGCGCCTGACAGTACATCACATTCCTCCGCTGAGAATAACCGTTTAGCTGCCGGTGGCTCAGCGCGCTGGGTGTGTGAAGCAGGTGGCGCCAAGCGTACTCCAGGGAAGACAGGTGAAACAATTGTCACGTTGATTACCTGCCCCCCGCCAGCCCGCCCGCCACCACTCCCCTCAGTCCCCTCGTCTCACCCAGCTGTATGAATTTAGACACAGCTAAATCGCTCGGTGGGTCGAGTGTGATGCGGTAAAAGCGTGGCTACCTTTCCCACCTCTTCTTCCGAGACGTCTGGCGAGGTTGGAAGAGTAGGACAAATTACCCATGACCAGGAGTGTTCTAGAGCAAGGGAGGGGGGGGGTTGTCAACCTGGTGCACCTCAAGGTCACACTCGGCCCCCTTTGGGTGTGGTCTCCACGGACCGATAGGTGGCGCTCGCGGCCCGCTCGTGTGTCGCGACACTACGTGTCTTCTCGAGGATTAGGGCCACTTTCGCCGGTAAAGCCGTCAGTCTGGAGAGTCGCTACACTGCCTGCTAGACAACCACAATGTAATCCTTACGTAATTATGTTACATAAGAGCGAGGTTAACAAAATAGAACAGCTAGGTTAACTAAATACAAGTCTGTCCGTGCAATAAAACAACACGGGATTAATTATTTAAAAAAACACAAAACTCTAATACGAAGCCACCTTGCTCGAGGCGCGTGTATTGTCGGAGGCCGCCATGACACGTGGGTCTAGCAGTGGAGAACACTGGCCTCGTGCCGCCGTTCTCAATCAGCGGGCCGCGAGCGCCACCTAGTGGTCCGTGGGAGACCGGACTCAGGTGGGCCTTGAGGTGCCAACGTTTTGAAATCCCTGCTCAAGAGCCCCACCGACTGGGGGCCGCTTCTGCCAGCGGTGCGGTGAGCCAGCCCGTGCAGGGCCTGCGCCTTTAGCTATTCAACAGTCAGCTAGACAGTATATCCACAAATATATATTCTGAGAAATTCGTGTTTCTGTTGTTAAACAAACTATTAATTGCAATAAGCAAAAAAAGTGTCAAATTAATAACTGTAATTCATTAGTGTTCGCATTTTTTGAGTACATGTATTCCGATTCATAGTTTGCTTGACGACAAATTGATTTTCTCAGAAAAATACAAATTGGGGTTGGCCCGAATGTCCATAAGACCATCCATATGACGCACACAGCACGTGGGAAGATTATGAACGAAGGTATTAGAGGCGATAATTACCTTCCACCTTTAATCGTCATAATTACGGGCATCACCACCATCATCGTCAACACGCTGCAGCATCTCGATGAAGGACGTGACAACTGCTCTCAAGAGCTTCAGGCTCTTGAGACGCTGGGAGGAGAAACGTCGCGAACGAGAGAGGGAGGAACGCTCGCCGCGGCTATCCCGAAAGAGCAGCTCTCGAGAGCAATTCTCACGATCGACACCGCAATCCTCGTGCAAACTTCATCAGTTGCCCCGCAGGTGAGAGTTAAGCTGGTGGGTCAAGATTCTGAACCTAGCGATGGGAGGTGGAGGTGGGGGTGGAGGTAGTGAGGGGGGCGGCGTCGGTGTGTGAGGCGCAAACACACCCCCCTCTCTCGGCCAATGAGCGCCGGCGGGCCGCACGCAACACACTGACACGCCAGAGAGGCGCAGAGAGGAACTAACAGGGACATACACGGCGAGAGAGGCACAGAGGGAGAGGCGCACTCCGGGAGAGAGGGACGGACACACACACCGGGAACCGTCCACAGAGATACAAACACGCGCGGGGAGAAACACACACACACACACGTGCAGACAGACACACGGATACACACACAGAGGGAGAGACGCAGCGAGGCACACACACGGACGGAAGAGACCCACGGATAAACACAACAGATCCCCCGCGTAGCCTGGACGGATAGTCGGGTCAAGTGCAGTTTGCGAGCACCTATAAAGACCATCACGGTACAGAAGGAGGAGGGGCGATGTCTGGCGATGTTTACACACCGCACCGGCTACTCATTCGAGGCTGAGTCGACCTAAGTGGATGCCCGCCGGGACCGGTTCAGAAAAAAATCGTCACTGGCGTTGGCCGTGAGCGGGAATTAACTCGGGACGCGCAGGTTTGGTAGCGCGGCGCGGCTCACCGCCACACCACCTCCGCTCTCACTACAAAGACAAAGATCCCCCGTATAGCCTTAATAGACTGTAGGGTAAAGTGCCACCCACCCCCTCGTGTGCTCTCACTACACAGACAGACAGACACACACACACACGGAGCGACATACGGGGGACGGGAGACAATCACGCGCGCACAAGCGCGGGTGGCGGAGAGATAGAATCACACATTCACGGAGAGACAGACAGACAGACGTTGACAAGAGTAGCCACCCACACGGGCTGGGTGCGTGAGGGGTGGCGTGTGGGTGCTGGGGGGGGTGGCGTGTGGGTGCTGGGGGGCGGTGCCAACACAGAGCGAGAGAAGCGCCCGCCCGCCCGCCGCTCGGCCCGCTAGGCGCGTGTAACAAACCATGTCAACTCCAGATTTGGCGACGGACGGGTGACGCTTTTACAGTAGAGGCGCGCGGGATGGACGCCAGGAATTAAGAGGCCGTGCGGAATTCGCCGTTACCAAGGCGGGAGCACGGGGACAGCCTCCGTAAACACCACCGCCGCCGCCGCCGCCGAGCCGCTTTGCGGCCAGGAACTTAACCGAGCGCACGAGTTCCATCCCGGCTTCTCCCCGGTGGGCACGCGGAGGCGTATCGTACGTTACGGTGGCCGCAGGAGCGAGGAGGATACCGACGTGGCGCGGCGGAGCGAAGCAGGCGACGGAGGAAAGGACACGGAGGGGGAGGTGAGTCTCTGGCAGCCAAGAGTCCGCATCTACCGCCGCTTGCCGCTCGCTGTGAGTTACTGTGGCACGGGGGTTGTGGGGGTGGGGGGGTGTGTGTGGCGGGCGGGCGGGGGGCAGCAGTTGTGGCCACGTCTCGAGCAAGGAGGGCACCACAGCTCCAACCGTGTGGGAGAACGGCGGCTACGTTCGCGGTAGGTCTCTTGCCCTTACTGCTGGCTGGAACGACGGCTTTAAAGTCTCGATCTGTCTGTCTGCCTGCGTCGCTGGCTTGCGATGCTGCTGCTGCTGTTGTTGATGCTGCTACAGTGCGCGCGTATGGGGCGCGCGTTATGTAACGCGCGCGTGGACACAGCGCGCTCCGGTACCGTAGGACTGTTTGTTGACTGCGGTGGAATTTTGGGGTAATTGGGTTTGGCTGCAACGGTCTCCAGTCCGTCGAAGTTCCGTTCTCTTCGCTGCCGTGACGGCATCTCACCCCACTGACCCTTACCCTTCGCCTCCTGACCAAAGCTGCGGGTGCCCCCCCCCACCTCCCCACTTACATCCTTCGGCTGTCCTGGGAACGCGTGGGAATCCCCTCCCCCCAGGAAACGCTGGAATCTGTTGCTGAGGAAAGGGGATGTCTGGTCCACTCTGCTTGGACTGCTGCCACCGCGACCCTCACCAGGCGGTTTAGAAAACGGATGGATGGGGGTTTGGCGGCGTTTGAAATTCCACCGCAGTCACAATCCTGTCGTGCCACGGCGTGTCCCGCGTCGATATTGTTGCTGCGACTGCAGTTCCACGGTCAGGCACGTGTCAGCCACGGGGGCCGAGCGAGACCCCACGCCTGCGATTCTTCGAAGCACGATGGTCTTCTTCTGGACATCGTTGTCTTTCAGCTCGGCTTCGAAGTGTTTTGGTAGAATTCGCAGGCAACACCAAGTATTACCTGACAGGGATCGCGACGTGAACGCTTCTACCTGGACCCCCTAGGTCGTAGTGAATGTTGAATTGCCACCGCTGGCTGGCTCATACTGGGAGACGGGTGGGGGCTGGTGTCTAGCGGGCTGGAGTGAGTCGATCGCTAAAGGAGTTGGCCGGTTCGGTCGCCGGTTGAAGAACTGCCCTGGGTGTCGTCGCCGCTCGCTTGTTTTTTGTGCGGAGATTAGTGTTTTGTTATTAATGAGGTTGTGACGGTTTCGGGACAAATTAATAGTCTGTTTATGTCGTGTCTCCGGCTGCCTGTTTTGGCCTGTTTCGAGAATGTAGACGGCAAACGCCGCTTTCAACGTGTCGATAAATCGGGCGGTTTTCAATTGAGGGTCTTATAAATAAAACTCCTGCTGAGGTTTCGACTGCTGGCGCCGTGGGTAGCGCGCCGCGCTATCACAGCGGCTCATACGAGTTCCACTCCCGACCAAAGCTGCGGGTGATATACCCCTTCCACCCCGTCGTCATCAACCGGCATTTGGCGAGCATTGTGAAGTATATGAGCACTTTTCTTTCCAGTGAACAGATAATGTAAAATATAGATAGTACAAAGTTTTAAAAAAAATTCTGGCAATGAGACAAGTGTTAAGATCTTAAAAACACCAAATGGACACCAATAAGTCTCAAGGACGATGCATATAGCATCAAAGCATTTCGTTAGCACGTTTTTGCCGCAAGCAATGTGTGGCTTCTTGCAAACTGGACTCGTTGCTAAAAGGTGTCCATTTGGTGTTTTTTTGTTTTAGATCTTAACGCTTGTCTCATAGCCAGAAAAGGTAAAACTTTGAATATATATTTTTTCCATTATGGTGAAGTATGGTTAAACCAGCCACCTGCCATGAGCGACACGGCCTGGGGAGGCGTTTGGCTATCCAGCAGTGGACTGAGAAGGTGTGAGTTAGTATCACGTAAATATGCTGTGATCTCTGCGTTGGCAGTGGTGGATACACGCACGAATAACAAACCGAGGACATTCCTCAAATAACACTGCCCTAAAAGGGAAAACATCCACGTAGACACAACGTATTAAGGCGGTGTTTGAGGCAAGTGACCCTTCTTTATAGCGGAGAGGTTAAGGGTCATTTCCCGAAACGTCTTAGGTTAATCGCCTGAAAGGTTGCCGTAACATTTTGGTGATTTTCACGGCTCGATTCGTGACGGTTGCTCTTCGAAGCTGTTCTTTCGGGATAGCCGTGTGGAGAGGGGGGGCCAGCGCTCGACATGACTATCCAGAAAGAACAGCTTTGAAGAGCAACCATCACGTAATGTGAGGGCATTTATTGCCGCTCGCGTTAGGTCGGTGCGGTGCGGTGCGATGCACGGTTCGCTGCCCGGGCCCACGGCCTCGCGATGAGTGTGGGCGTTTGGGCAACATATTGATTGCAATATTTTTAAGCCAATACGTTTTGTTTAAGTATTAAATATAACTTTCAACAAAGCCTCGAAGCATAGTGTTCAATAACATGTGAGTGAGAGAACACTGTGTTCTTGTTGAAAGAGTTGCTCAGGACGCCGCTGATTGGGGGCATCGTCCACCAGAGGGAACTATCCGCATCTCTGAGACGCAGCCGCAGCTCCCTAGTTATATAACCGTGACGTTGGCACGTAGCAAGTTTGTATTATTTGTGAATTCTTTAGAGCGGACACAATGTATGAGTTTCCGTGAGGTCAGTAAACGACCGCGTTTGGATCCGTGGCTAAAGGAGAAGTTGTCACTGAGACGGGCGCCACCCGCGGGGTGGCGACACACAGCTCACGAGCCTCAGCGTTGTGTTTTTTCTGTGTACGTTTGGTGGCCGGGGCGTGGTGCTGGCCGCCCACCCCTTAGTGTGCCGCGCGTGTCAGCCGTTACAGATGCCACTCGCTGACAGCACTGAGCCCTAACAGTCTCTTAAGGCTGAACGGGGGACCTCTGTGCTCGTGACATGAATGTGTTACCTAGCCCGGCACGAGGCGCCGCGGTGACGTCGCTGCTACTTCGTGACGAACGGCGGTTGTTTGTTGTCGTCGTTTCTCCTCCGTGTAGCTTTGTCACATCGCAACGGGCGCGGCTTGCTCTCCACAATCCGTTCTTTTGGAATCGCCGTGTCACTGAGCTCTCTCATCCGCGACGTTTCACCTCCCACGTTGAAGGCATGACCAGACGTTTCTCAATTGCTGTTGTTATTCTTCTGGGGGAGCGGCGGCGGGGAGGTCACTTGGCAGAGCACTCGTGCCGTTGTAATCACCACGGGTGTTATAAGCTTTCACAAAGCGCCCTGCTGCTTCGCGGCGCACGTTAAAGACCCCAGCCGCCTCCCGTGGCGTCATAACGCGACAGCGGGTCACAGCGTGCGCGCATCATGCGCCAAATGATGTTGCCAAGTTTGAAACAGCAGCCGCTGAGTACAGTGCTCAGTTGTGATTACACAGAGCCTCAGTCGCGCCCCTTCTTCGACAACTTGTAAAATAGTCACAAGGCTTTCCCGGGGTAAACAAGCGTCATATGAATAACCGCCCCGTGTTTGCTGGAGCCCATCCCGGCAGACGCAGGGCGCAAGGCAGGACTATACCCAGGATGACACGCCAGTCCATCACAGGGCACCGGGGAAACTCGGGTGTGTGTGTGTGTGTGCGGACAAGACAAAGATCCCCCGTATAGCCTTAACAGATTGTCGGGGCGAGTGCCATTAGCGAGCACCTATGAAGGTCGACACGGCACACGAGTGGGTGGGTGACCAGCACCACGCCCGGCCGCTTTTGTCTCCCTAGTGGCAATGTTTACACACTGCACTCGGTACTCATTTGAGGCTGAGTAGACCTAGGGGAGGCCCAGGACCGGTTCGGAAAATGTTGGCCGTGAGCGGGATTCGAACTCGGGTCGCCAGATGTGTAGCCCAGCGCACTAACCACTGAGCCACCGCTCCCCACGCATACACACAGACACTTGCTCCATTATGTACACATTTACAGCACCGGGAAAATTGACTATCCATCCCTGATTTCAGGACCTCTGTAAACAACTAACTCTGTCACCGTGATTCAATGTAAACTGTCAAGGGAGCAGTCTTCCTGGCAGAGAGAGAGACACAGAGAGAGAGAGGGAGAGGATAACTAGAGCCTGGCATGGCTGGTTGTCGCGAGCGTCGCTTGCCAAACGCAACGCTGCAGAGCAAAGGGCAAATTGCGATTGCGTCAGAAAGCAACGACCAACATTCGACTTTGAAACATCGTAAATGCACAGAAAATCATCGCACGATCTCGGTTACCCCCCCCGCTTACCCCCCCCCGACCCGTCGTTCGTCAAAGCAGTTTCGAAGTATTTTTGCGAAAA
>JAZEWU010000005.1:10457122-10468249 GCA_036362915.1 Geotria australis | reverse complement strand
GCTATCATTATTATTTTTATTAGGAAGCGTTTCCTCCTGTTTGGCCAAAGTCACGTCACACCAGCCGCGTCCACCGGGCGTCGTTCCCTCGCGGCACCTTGTTCTGCCCAAGTAATGAAAGTCTCTCTGAGAGTTGCTATCCGCAAACTTGACGAGGCGTTAAACAACACAACAACAATCCAGATTAAAACCACGCTCGACCGCCGTGTCAATAAATGATGCCAACCCGATGAAAGCTCGTAGAAAAAAACCCCGATCGAATTGGTTTATCGACTTACGTTACGGCTAGCGGGGGGCGCAGCCTCCCCAACAGCGGCGCGCAGACCCTTAAATAAGAGATAATAAGTGAACCTCTTGGCACGCCACTTCCGAAAGGGTTGGTGACCCCTTTGCTCTCCAGGATCCAGTGGGGACTGAGAACGAACGAATGACTGCGCGTTGATGCGACGAGTGTAGTAACGGGGGCGCGCGAGCGATGAGGAACGCGGGTTCATCGTCTTGCGCAAGGGACGTACCCGCGATAGAATGCGGCTCCTTGATGTGGCGCGGGTGCCCCGAGAAGTCTGCCAGGCACGGCCCACTGGGCGGAAAACTAGGTGCCGACCCAGGACACGCTGTCGGGATTATATCCTTCGACTGGCCTGGGAACGCCTGGGAATCCCCCCCGCAGGAAGAGCTGGAATCTGTTTGCTGAGGAAAGGGATGTCTGGTCCACTCTCCTTGGACTGCTGCCACCGCGACCCCTCACCAGGACGAGGGCACGTCCTCGCTCCGTATTGCTGCTCAGTCGACACCCGAGCCACGCCACTCCCCGTGCCATCCCTCTCGTTGACACCGAGGCTGTGGGGGGTACCGGGCCCCCTCTCCCACCAGCGGGTGGCCGCCACAGCGCCCGCTATTACCGTGTCCCAGAATGCCCTCTGTGTGCGCGCGGCACGGGGTGGGGAATGCGCGCGCATCGTGTGCCCCGTGGCCCCGTTTCTCGATGCCCCAAAGAGACCGCCGCTGGGCGTTGTTTAACCCTAGTGAGGCTCTGTTTATGAGTTTAGGTCACGAGAAAAAGGTGTGTAAGTGAAGTGCACCCGTCGATATGCTGGAGCAAACGAGCGAGCACATGCAACACTTACCTCAAAAGATGGCACCGACGTTTCGCTGAGCTTCCTCTTTTAACCCGCCCGCGAATCTGAATTGACGACAAATTATATTTGATGATTAATTATATTTGAATGTTCTTTTTTTGGGGGGGGGGGGGTCGATTCAAGTAGGGGGCGCCAGGGCTGTGGGTCCGTTAGACGCCAGGATTATTCTGGGAACAGATATGAGGCGACCGGTGGTACAGCAACTATGCGAGGCTCGATTTTGTGCCTACCCCCCGCCCACCGCGACTTGCGATCCGTTTACACCGCAGCTCCCTGCGATGGCTTTCCAGGAGATTTACAACCGACGTAAAGGAAGGGTCTTTTCGATCTCGTGTGTTTTTTCGCGCAGTTTTTATTCCAGCCGCGCTCTCAGAGCTCGTGTCATGCGGAGAGGCGTCCAATCGGAGCTCTCACGGTGTAACGCGAGGGGCCGTGCAGAAGAAGATATCGCGGAACCGCTGTTGAGATCGCTACAAGTAACCTTGACTTGTGTGGGGTTTTTTTATTCCACAAATAGTGCCGGGCCACACATTAGCCCGCGTGCTCTGCTACGGAGAAACATTCATCGCACGGCGGTTGGAAAAAAAACAATCGTAATAATACTGTGGTGATCAGGGGGTGGAATTGGCCGGGAACGCACGAGAACGCCGTTCACGGAGTGAACATCTCAGAGGGAACCTAATGAGGCTTTCACCGGCCTAGGCCAGATCTGTGCTGACCGCTAGATGGCTATGTATGCTACCTAGCGGGGCTTGTTGTGTTGTCACGACAGCTGTTAACCAATGAGAGGCCAGGAAATTATCGGTACCCTGATGCAGGCCTAGCCTTATTATATATAGGTGGTCTTAAATTTGGATCGTTTACATCTCAGAAGTCACAGAAAATGCGTTCTCAGAAATTCTAGACCCCTAGACCAGCAGACCCCGAGACCCCCGCTCTAAAGGGGACGCGGACCAGGCTGCGTTCCCACAGTGATTTGTTCCCAATTCCACCCCTGGTAACAAAAATAACTGTCCGAGTCGAATAAAGTGGGAAACCACATATAAGGAGAATGGTTTTTTTCGTGAAGTAGTTGGTGACCGGACTGAGACCATCGAACTCGGTGCAGTTGAGAACCCGGAATAATCGCAGGCAGCGACTTGTAACCCAAATTCTAAATCTGGATCTTAGCGACACTGGCTGAGCACTGACCACGTGGCCTCCTCGCTACGGCCCGTTAAATATTGCGATAATCCCTGTACATATGATTATCACGAGGGCGCGGGTTGTTTACATTTTATTCGAAGCGGCCCTTTCCACTCCGCTTAAATATTTCGTGCGCGGAAATTGCCATCGCGGCGGGACGCGCTGAAATTCATGTGACGTCCGCGGGCGAACACCTCAATATTTAAAACCGCAGAGTGCATTATTTAAAAAGCTGACAATCGCTAGCGCTTAGCCTCAATCGATATATACAAAGTACAAATATACACTTGCTAAACCTTGGCCGTCAAAGTAACGCGACGGCCAAAAACAACATCCCATCGTCCTGACGAATCGCCCTCAAACGTGCCCGCCGACACTGCAAAAATACGCGTAATAAATAACACAGGGCGCGTGTATATATATATCTCACTCGCCAGCGTGGCAGAGATATTGGCTCTCGATCCATAAATACGTTTTAAAAAAAAAACACATACGTCAACAACGGCGGCGTGGCTGTGCAACAAACATCACGGTTGTGTCCACGGCAAACCCGCGCCCCGCGGTCCCGTTCGGGGGATTGAACTTAGCGGTCACACTGTTTGAATGTGAATATGGAATGTGTCGGGGAGGTCGGGGTGTGTGGTGACAGTGGATTGCGGCCGCAGTCGCTTACTGTCCGTCGCGATCCACTGCTAGATGGAAGCTGTCCCGCCGTGGCTATGACGCGTGATCGTCACGACCACACTGAGTTACTATTGGTGGCGTGGAGACTCGGCCAGTAAGCCAATGGGATAGTGAATTAGGATGATGACGGTGATCATGCATAAAGTTTTTGGAACACGTGTAGAGCAGATTGGAATATGAATACGCTAACTCCTCGTTTTATGCTAACGTTCGATTAACAAATGTTCGCGTTAACGAATTTGAAACATTAAGACCCCTTTTTCGTTATTCAAATTGAGTGTTCGCACAATGCAAGCACGCCAAGCCAGATATATACAGTAATACCCCGCTTTACGTCTAATTCGCCTTTACGCCACTTTTCTAGAGTAAATTTCAGTTCAGCGAACGTCATTACGTCCGACGTTACGTCACTCAGCAACGTCACCTACGTCATAATTGTGTTCATTATAATTGTGTTAATTATTCTTTAAAAAAAAAATATGACAAAGGCTACTGGCGATGAACGCCACCTCCTTCATGGACGTCAACCCCCGGCCCAACGACTGAAGTCAAGAAGAAGCTTCCTCAGCCATGTGCAGCCCCTAACAACATCTCGAGGGGAAACCAGACTCCAGCTCTGGACGGAAAAGCTTGAGAGTGACCCTCCTGCAACTGGCATGGGAATCCCACCTGCTGAAGACTTCCCTCCTGGCTCAGATGCACCATGGATTCAGTGGAAGACACTCAACCGCCTGAGAACTAGAACGGGACGATCAAAAGATGCTTTGGTCAGATGGGGCTACAAGACCGGCCCAACCACCTGTGAATGTGGAGAAGCAGACCATACTATGGAACACTGCCTTGTCTGTGCTCTACTACCCAACCTCTGCAGCTCAAAAGACCTTGCGGAGTTCAATGAAAATGCAAGGGGCTGTGTAAGAAAATGGGAAACTGTAATTTAACATCGCGCTTCGAAGAATCGCAAAGAAGAAGAAGTGTTCTTTAAGGTTTAGCGATAGTTATATTCTTTCGCGAGTTATTTCCGCTAGTTTTACGGTGTTTGTCCTCATTTTAAGGCATTTTTAAGGCATTACGTCCGGTTTACGTCAAAAACGGGTTACTTCACGACTTTTGGAACCAAATAATGACGTAGAGCGGGGTATGACTGTATACTGTACCTTGCTTTACTGTGATTCACGACTTTTTAAACCAAAAAATGACGTAGGGCGGGGTATGACTGTATACTGTACCTTGCTTTACTGTGATTTACAGTGTTATTATCTCGGGTCACCCATCTCTAATAATAATAATAGCATTTTATAGAGCTCCTTTCACCCGAGGGTCACAAAGCGCTGCGTTTAAACTCATGGAAAATTAATTTTCGTTTAGCGAATTTTCGATTGACAAACAACTTTCAAGGAACGCATCCCTTTCCTAAGAGCAAGGAGTTGGCATAGTCACGGGAACCAACCAGGCTTGGCGATGAAGACCGGATGAGAAGCGAAACATCTATCGATCGATTTCTATCGATTGTCAAGCGCACGATACACCCGGCGACTCGCGTACGTAAGACAGGTTATCAGTTCGCGTGCTTCAGACAAATAAATAATCTGTCCTTTCACCGTTCTGACCGCAAAGACAGCGATGATTTGCTGTGACGCTGGGACATCTTGGCCGTCAAGCGAAAGGCCGATGTGAGCGTTCGATTGTCTGTCGCTGCTACGTACACAGCACACCACACTGTATGACAAACGCACTCGGAGTTGAGGATTATACATACGCACCGACGCGTTCTTCCCGCGTCACGTTCTCGAAACGCATTATGTACACGAGCATTGTTATTCCATGAAAAAAGTATAAAACACTAACATTATGGTAGGACGGTGCTTCCAAGTACGCATGAAATTAAATTAATGACATGTTGGAAAGAGATAGTAGCTCTTTCGGGATAGCCGTGTCGTTTCGCCTCCAACGTGGGAGGCATCACCAGGCATCACGTCTCGACGGAGAGAGGAGGAACGCTCGACACGGATATCCGGCACGAGCAGCTCTTGAGAGCAACCCTCAAAACAGCTTTTGTCGTGTAGCTACGCTACCTGGCCCGTGTGTGTCACCGGGCCGTCCCACACCACTGTGCACTAACGAAAAACAAAAACTCACGCGTACTCATGGATTCCGTAAACGCGTCAATGAATTGGTAATAACGACGCTACATTCAAAACCGCTCGATGAGATGACATTACACGTAATGACGTCATGGGGGGGGGAGAGGTGGGACGTCACCTTGGCCTGCAAGGCAGATCCTGTAAATCTTTATAGCGTTCTTTTTTTTTACTCGTCATATCGCTGGCAACGCTTTTGATGAATTTACGAGTTTATCTTTTGGATTAATAGCAACGCAGCTAGGTACCTTAAAGTGATCGTTTATAGTGCATATATCTTACAAGAAATTAAGACCTCTCCGTGACAGACAGACGGTCAGGGCCGATGTAATAATAACGTTCAACCGTAGTCGAAGCGCGGTGTAAATAGCTTGTAAATAACATTTTGGGAGCGCGCCACTGGCAAATGTATCGGACCGCATGGGACCGATGCTGCCAGTCGGTCGGTCAGTTTGTACTCGAGCTGGAAGCAACCCTTGAGCTGTGCAGCTCTTTTTCACAGTTGTCCAGCGGGGAGGGGTACGCGAGCTACAGCATCTCAGGGCACCGGGCGGCGATTTACAGGAATCCCGCTTGCAGAGCTTGCAAGCTCGTTGGGTATTTTCTGCTGTAATGATTAACATCGATCTTTAATAACGACACGGGGTAGAACATCCAAATTCCACAGAGAAATGCACCCCAGCCAGGAATCAAACCTAGGTTTCTTGCTGTGAGGCAGCTTGCGCGCAACTACCCGGTCATCTTCACTATTGACGTAGGCTTTCACGGCTCGACGTATGAGAGCTGCTGTCAGGGGCCGTTCCTTCGTGACAGCCGTGTCGAGCGTTCCTCCTCGGCTATCCCGAAAGAGCAGCTCCTGAGAGCGATTCTCAAGCCGTCGTTTCTCGTCGTCGCAGGAGACGAGCCCGCGTGACACGACTGCGACCGTGAGAGGTAATCATGGCTTGGGGAGGTCATCATCCAGCAGTGGATCAATCGTTACCAAAGATGATGATGATGATGACAAAGTAAAATAAAAATCAAATGCGTGTTGAGCATCCTGAGATGCAGGGCCGATTATAGTTACCAGGCATCTAAAGAATCCCCCAACCGGCCCGGTTCCGCTGACGATTCGACGGATCGTCACAATCCGAATTCACAGCTTGATCCGCGGAATCGATTGTTTAATCGCGCGTGATGAATGTGGCGCCTCTAGTGGTTGCAAGGGACTCGTGGGAACCGACTCCCCATGACGAGGAGACCGCATTAACAGGATGTCCCTAAATCATCTGTCGTCACTCGCGTGACTCGACACGCCTCGTCTCTACAAGACGATAGCTTTCCTCGCGCCTCTGAGTCCATCTCTCGTCGAATGAATACCTTCGACACCGAATGAATATGTGCTACGCGCAGGCGCGTCGCAGCCGCGGGTGTTGCAGGAAAAAGTGGGGGGGATGGAATCATGGTTCTGTGAAAGTGCGGGTGTCGCAACACCCGCGGCTGCGACGCGCCTCACCACGCGTTATAAATGTAAAGCGATTAAGTTATTATTTTTAAGAAGAGCATTCTGGGAAGGGCGCAGCGATGAACAGGGCAGCAAGAATAAGACGTGAGGGAGGCGAAGTGATGTAGCGCGTCGCGACCGTCCCGCGCCTCAGGGCAGCGGGGACCCGAACACCTCGACTAGGAGCGGCGTCAGGTCGTCGACGATGCCCTCCTTGCGCGAGATCTCCAGGTACTGCTTGGAGTGCTCCTCGTTGAGGTTGCGCAGGTCGGCCAGCTTCTGCACCATCTTGGCGTAGAGGAGGTGTCCCCCGGGCGGTGGGTGGTGGCACGAGATGTAGGCTCGCAGCGTCTCCGACAGACGCTCCTGGCAAGCCTCCACGCGGTCGCGATCCGAAACGCCGGGACGGTCTGGTTTGGGGGGGCGGAGGTTGGGGGGGCGGCGCAGGTGTGGGTTACGGGAGGCGCACGGGGATCAAGGTAGAAGCGTTCACGTCGCGATCCCTGTCAAGTAATACTTGGTATTACCTACAAATTCTATCAAACACTTCGAAGCCGAGCTGAAAGACAACCATGTCCAGAAGCTCAACAGATGCCAGAAGCCCCTAAGTCTGGAGCAAGAAGAGAGGCCAATGCCCGCCTTTAAGGCCAGCACTGACTATTATATCTCTAAATGGGAAGCTGTCATATAACCATCACGCTTCGACGAATCGAATCGAATTGGAATCCATTTTCAGAAACCGCCCAATCCCATACAGGGTCGCGGCCAGCTGGAGCCCACCCTGGCAGACACAGGGCGCAAGGCAGGGGAACACCCAGGATGGGACGCCAGTCCATCGCAGGGCGCCTGGGGAAATTTAGTCAGTACGCCTATTAACCTGGCAGCATGTCTTTGGACGGTGGGAGGAAAGCGGAGTACCTGGCGAGAGCATGCAAACTCCACACAGAAAGTCACCCAAGCTGGGAATCGAACCCGGGGCCTTATTGCTGTGAGGCGGCAGCGCTACTCACTGCGCCACCGTGCCGCCCTGACTGGTACAGCCCTTGTCCCAACAAGTGGTTTATTATTGGTTATAAATAGTTTCGCACGCATTGAAAATCACTTGAACCGATTAGGGTTTAAGTCATTTTCAGTTAGCACAAAACCAATCTGTTCGGTTGATAATGTTGTGTAATGTCCAGCGCCCGTCTGCGGTCCATCGCTGATTGACCCCACAGCTGCCCCTCCGGTTCAACACTGTCCAGATGATGTTGACGCTCGGCGTTGGCAACCGTCCCATTTGGACGCGGAGCACAGCAAACAGTTTTGTTTTTCCAAAGCGAACATCGGCATCCCCGGAATGAAAGGCGGCTTGTTTTTACACAAGAGTAACGTTCCTATCTGCTAAAATTAAAAAACGATGATTCGGCTAACAAATATGATTTACGGGCCGTGATAAATTTGACTTGGACCGTGCCTTTTACTTGACAGCAACCCCCCCACGTTCCTTCATGGTACAGCCCGTGTCCCTACACAGCCCATGTAGAAGTGATGTAAGGACAGCCGGATGAGGGAAGGCATTAAAGGGAATGCCCTTAATACCGGGATCGCGAAATCCCACCGCAATAAGTGCATCTGAAAGCAACAGGAAACATTCGGGGACAATTATCGAGGTTTTAACGCAAAACCAACGGACGAGACAAATATACTCTCACGAGTAGGTCCTTGCGGGAATGTTGGCGGAAGTCGATCGGAGCTTTTGTCTCACGATGCCCACTCCTGTGTGTGTGTGTGTGTGTTGCGCGTATGTGTGTTGAGTTCACCATTTGCACCTGTGCCCAAAAATATTCTATTTCATCTCTGGGGGCAGGGTGTCTATGCAGTGGTATCTTCCGCGCCTCCTCACAGTTAAGCTCCTGCCCTGGGTGGTTTGATACCTGGCTTGTGTGTTCTCTCTCTCTCTGTTCTGCGTGGGTTTCCCCCGGGTTCTCTGGTTTCCTCCAACAACTAAAACATACTTATTAACACACTGGCCGAACATCTCTCGGCCTCAACCCCAGCCATCCCCCCCCACCCCCTGCTATTGCCTGCATTATATAGCATACAGCGAGTGGCTGTGTACTGTATGCAGCCATGGTTCTACATTGTGAATGTCGCCACCTGTGCCACTATTCAAGAATGCACAACTGTCCGTTAGGAATTCTCACAGTGGGCAAGTGCAGCGCCCCGTGGCAGTGAATGACCCCGGGAGGTTGTAGAACTACTTCCGAATGTCGGTTCACTCGACATCTCACCTCCACGGTAGGGGCGTGCCTTTTCACCTGCCGGCAACCATCGTTCAATGCGTGTCTGTCAAAACTGAAATTTGAATTCTCACGGCTGGACTCCTTACAGATAAAGTGAACAACGAAATGTTATACGACGGTGGTGTGAGCGGTTGGGCCGGGGTCATCGACTCGCCACGCCTGAGAGCGGGGTCACTCAGATGCGGGTCAGGAAAGTTTGTCCCACGCTGGACGCTCCACAACGGTCCTGGTTCTCTTTGGGTCACTAATGAACCGGGGATCCCACGTGGCTTTTTGACCCAGGATTTTGGTAATCAACCTTTGGGTGACCCTGCGAAGGAGCCGATTTAGTCACAGAGTGGCTGTCTGAATTTGAACCCAGGATCTGGGCGGTGCCAACTCAGCTGCGTGTCCCCGTAAGCCCTCTAACTGAGCCACTTGCAACAGAAGATTGTCTCATACAGTCGTTGATTGGATCACCGTTCGTGCTTAATCCTCCGCCAGAAATAGACCGTTGAAATGTTTAATGTAGGCACATTTTACTGGCGTGTCTTAAATTCATAATGCCGCAATGAATATACCGCACTTTGCTCTGACGAGATGCGATAGGACAGATGTGCGCGGAGTCTACGGAGCTTGTGGCACAAATGGGTACAACCGCAGTTATCAAGGTCACGTGTGTACAAGAGGAACACGCCGTCTATATCTTTCCCCTTTGGAGGAGTTGCCCCCCTAACCGGTTCGTGAATTTGCCTTGGCTTGCACATTTTGCCGAACCGGTTACCTGGGCACGCAACCCCACAGCGGGTCGGTGAGGTCGCCCTGTATCGTCTAACGCATGGGTTATCTATAGTTTTCATATTAAAGCCCACTTAGGTCTGGTCTCCACAGACCACTAGGTGACACTCGCGGTGGAAACGCGACCCACCGGTTCAGAATTACGGGCCTAATGGACAGCGGCGGGATAAAAAATGTAAACAGTAAAAGCAAAGAAAGGGGGCCCACCAGCTGGCCATCCACCCAGTCAGTCACCCAGCCACTCACCCACCCAGCCACTCACCCAACCAGCCGCTCACCCACCCACCTGGTGAGAAGATGCAGATGGCCATGAGTAGCACGTGCTCTGCTTCGTGGAGATTCAGCTTCTTGAGGCCGACCTGGAACTTGACGAGCGGCTCCATGAGCTCCATGGAGTGGCCGGCTGCGGGACGGCAGCCACGCGCACACCGACACAAGTACCCCATCCATCCATTTTTAGAAACCGCTTAATCGTGTACAGGGTCGCGGTGAGCCGGAGCCTATCCCGGCAGACACAGGGTCGCAAGGCAGGGGGAACACCGAGGATGGGACGCCAATCCATCGCAGGGCGCCTGGGGAAATTTAAGTCAGTACGCCGATTAACCTGGCAGCGTGTCTTTGGACGGCGGGGAGGAAACCGGAGTGCCTGGCGAAAACCCACGCGGACACGGGGAGAACATGCAAGCTCCACACGGAAAGGCCCGCGAGCCGAGATTCGAACCCGGGACCTTCTTGCTGTGAGGCGGCAGCGCTACCCACTACGCCACCGTGCCGCCCCCAAAGATACCCCGTGTAGCTTTAACAGGCTGGCGGGTCAAGTGCCGTTTTCGAGCAGCTATGGTGGGATGAGGGGGTGGGTGGAACGCCGCTCACCCTGGGTGACGTCCGTGATGCAGTACTTGAACTCGTTGCTGCCGCACGTCCACGAGTTGTCCTCCACGGAGAACGACTGGTTGGAGCGCAGGATGATGATCTCGATGACGCTCGACTTGAGCAGCGCGATCTGGTCCTCGGTGTTCAGTTCCCTGCGGCGCGGAGGCACGGGCACCGCACATTTTAAATGTGCGTTTCCGAGAGGTCATTTTTTTTTTTCCAGCAATACATTCGTTGCAAGGCAGGGACCGGAAGTGTAGGCAACCCTCAAATTAAATCAGTGGCAGTTTCGTAAGTTTGCTAATCCAATTCTTCTGATGTCTCTTGTTGATACCGTTTTCTGCTGACATGACTGCTCTGACCTGGATTCCTTCCTGGATTACGGCGGAAGAGTGCTTAAGAGGGTTTACGGTAGTGCAAAAGTGTAAATTTAAATCTTAAATAGTGTAAACGTTTCAGAAGAGTAATCAACAAGTGGAAAGTAAAGCTGTTATAAAACATAACATTCCTTGGTACTGTGCCGAAAACATTTGCGATTATGTAAAATTTCTATCTTGGTA
>JAZEWU010000005.1:10442695-10453722 GCA_036362915.1 Geotria australis | reverse complement strand
GACAAAGGCGGCCGAGCGTGGTGCTGGTCACCCACCCCCTAGTGCGCCGTGTGGACCTTCATAGGTCCTCGCTAACGGCACTTGCCCCTACAGTCTGTTAAGGCTATGCGGGGGATCTTTGGTGAGCGGTGAGCGGTGTGTGCGCGGCGAGCGGGCTCCTTCCCCGTGCAGTCACCCCTCTCACGCGGAACTGCGAGAAGTCCGAGTAGGTTTCGTCGTAGGTCTTGCGGTGACCCTCGATGAGGTTGGTGATGAGCCGGTCCTGCTCGTCGCTCAGCTGCGGCCGCGCCCTCTCGCCGCCGCCGCCGCCGCACGATTCCATCTTGCGCTTGAGCATCATCTCCTTCTTGCGTTGCATCTCCCCCTCCGTCATTATCACTGCCGTGGGGAGTGGGAGGGGAGTTGCGAGGGAGCAGGAGGGAACAGGAGGGAGCGGAGGAACGGTTTAACGATAGACAGTTAGAGATCGCCGACGGGTTCGCAGGGTTGAAATCCCAGAGGTTGGAACGTATTAGGCTTTGGCGGTGTTGCATTTTGACGGTTGTTTTACGGCTCAGGAGTCACAAAAATGCACGAAATGCGTTGTAAATCCAACGTGTTACTGATGTAGGTTTTCACGGCTCGATGCGTGATGGTTGCTTTTTAGAGCTGTTCTTTCGGGATAGCCGTGTCGAGCGATCTCGTTCCCAAAGTGATTAGTTTTCTAATTCCAGCCTTGCAGCAGTGCATAGATCACCGATGATGATGATGATGATTATGGCGTGCGGATCAGGTGATTTTGAAGCTGAGGATCTGCGACTCCCTTTGGTGCAACCGTTCACGCCACTGGGATTGCTGTTGCAGTCGCGGTTATTATCGGCCGATACTTTGGAGAATTAGTCGCTCCGTAACGTTAACACGTTGCTCCGCGGATCGCGCACGCGCTCCCTCTCTCTCTGTGTCGTACGATACGCTCTCGCACTTGACGCCAGACATGCTTAACGCCTACATCATTGTCGGTCCTCGTTAGTAAAACAAGCTGGAAAACGCGGATTAAGTTGCGTTAGCGAATTAAGTTGCATTATCGATTTGAGCAATTGCACGCGACTGGGAGGAGTGCCCGATGCAAAAGTCTTGAGTAAACATCACGGAAGGAAGGCCATGATTGTGATCCTCTGGTGAAAGGCGCTATATAAAATGCTGTTATTATTATTATTGAGAAAGGCCAAGGCTCCGACAGAGAGAGAGACGTCATTGTGTGTTTGACCTGGAATCATCCCCGATCTCATCACACCTCGGAGAGCTAAGCAAGGCCGAGCCTGGAGAGTGCTCGGAGGTGATGTGACCACCACCCTGCACACTGCAGGGGGTGGGTGGGCTGCTGCAGGGCTACACTGCAGGCGGCAGAGGCGCAAAATCAGTCGTGTTGTGCTGCACTGTGCTGCCACATCTATGCTGTACTATGCTGTCACCAAGACGCACTGACCCAGCGTGGTGACGGATGCTCAAGCAACCCTCCTTTTCGTGGCTGCGTCGGTGTGTGGATGTTGTAGGTCGGTGGGTGGGTGGCCTGCTGGATGGTTGGGCTGGTGGGCGGTCGTGTGGTGGGATGCGTGGGTATGCTGGTGAGTGGGCATTGTGGTTGGGCAGGTGGGTGGGTGGGCATGTGGGTGAGTTGGATCGCTGGGTGGGTGTTGTGGTTGAGTGGGCGGGCGGGGGATGGGTCGGTGGGTTTATTGAGCGGGTGTTGTGATTGGGCATGTGGGTGAGTGGACGAGTGATAGATAGCTATGTGGGGAGCGGTAGCCCAGTGGTTAGCGCACTGGGCTACGAATCTGGCGACCCGAGTTCGAATCCCGCTCACGGCCAACACCAGTGACGATTTTCTGAAACCGGTCCTGGGCCTCCCCTAGGTCGACTCAGCCTCAAATGAGTACCTAGTGCGGTGTGTAAACATCGCCACTAGGGAGACAAAGGCGGCCGGGCGTGGTGCTGGTCACCCACCCCCTCGTGTGCCGTGTCGACCTTCATAGGTGCTCGCTAACAGCACTTGCCCCTACAGTCTGTTAAGGCTATATAGGGGATCTTTGTCTTTGTTGTTTTGTTTGATAGATAGCTATGTGTTCATTATTTCAGCAGAAAAAATACCCAGTCAGCTTGCAAGCTCTTTACGGGACTCCTGCGACACAACAAACATGCGAATTGCAGACAATAATGAAACTACATACAAGATTCATAAATTACCAAATGTAAATCAACCATACGTTGTTCTCCAACATACTGATCAAGTGAGTGGGTGTTGCGGGCGTGCGGGTGAGAGGGCGCGGCCGTGCAGATCGATGAGCGGGTGTTGTGCGTGTGGGTGTGTGGCCTCAAGGTGCATATGGCCTGGCACAGGCGACGTGGTGACGTCACCGCCACTTAGTGGCGAAAGGCGGTTGCTGTTGTTGTGGATGAGCGGATCAGCGGATCAGCGAGTGACTGTTGCGGATGTGCGGGTGTCGCGGTCGACGCGGGCGGAACGGTCGGCCTGCGCCGGTGTGGCCACGCACACTCCTTCATCATGCCGATCTCCATGCAGCGCTTGAGGCGGCACGCCTGGCAGTGCCGGCGGTTGTCCTTGGTGATGGTGCAGCGTCCGTCCAGCGGGCAGGCGTAGGCCGCGTCACGCTTCATGCTCCTCCTGCATGCGGAATCGGCGACAGCCGGCGCGGCTCGTTACTCGAGCGCTCCGTGGGTCAAGCCGTTGGTCTCCGACATATGTAAACACAAGTTTTAGGATCTGTTCTGGGTCTTTTATATTCCGTAATCGGAACCAGAATCGACTCCCGGATCAACCCGCACGCCCCCCGGTTAATATACGTCTACACTGCGTGGTGTCACGATTTCGTGTGTGACTCGTTACTATTAAGCCACAAACCGGCTACATTTAAGATGGATTGTTCGAGACAGTGGGGATCGACCGGTTGGAGACCGCTGAGTTGAGTCGTTGAGGATGGCACTGAAGAGCAGCTTCATTCGACGAAGCTTTTCACGTTTCGGTGTTTGAGAATTGCTCCTTAAGAGCTGCACTGTCGGGATAGCCGTGCGATGGAGAGATAGGAGGCACGTTAGACGTGACTATCCCGAAAGAGTAATTCTCACCAGCTCGATTATCCGACTGTTTCGGGTAACATAAAATAGTTGCGTGGAAAAAAAATGTCTCGCCTCGGTTGCTCCGTGTGCCGCTGGACGGGAGGTGGTGCGGCGGGGGTCCCGGTAACGTCATCCGCATCGCTAGCCACGTCATGCCGGGCGTGGCTTGTCGGGGGTTTCCAGCCTTCGGAAGGCACGATGTGGGAGCGACGTTCACGTTTACAGGTGTGCCCGAGAAATTTACCGCGATGAAAGTAGTCGATCAAAATTCGCGGTTGATTGAGCAAACTTAGTTGACCAATAGTCCTTTCCCCATATCACCTACATAGGGGTCAAGGTAGAAGCGTTCACGTCGCGATCCCTGTCGGGTAATACTTGGTATTGCCTGCGAATTCCACCAAACACTTCGAGGCCGAGCTGAAAGACAACGATGTCCAGAGGCCGACCATCGTGCTGCGAAGAATCGCACAGAAGAAGATCACCTACATCGGTACGCTTACGTTGACAGTCCGAGGATCCGCACCGAATATTTCACAAATCGTCGGGTGACACGACCTAAGCGGGCAAAACTGCAAACGACAGGGGACATCATCGTTTAACCGCCAGTGACGAATAAAAAAAAAATACCGCAATGCCCCCTTGTTTTATAAGCACGGCGTTGCATAATCCACCGTGTCTGGAGAAAGGGACGGATCGGTGCGCCAACAACAACAACCGTCCTTCGCCACTAAGTGGCGGTGACGTCACCACGTCGCCTGTGCCAGGCCATATGCACATTGAGGCCACGTGAAGTGTCGAAGGCTCGTCGACAACCCACACACACACACGCACGCGCGCCGCCCACTACCTTCCACTTCGGTCTCTCTCTGGTCCGGGGACAACGCGGCGCTAATTATCGCACGGAACGCGGCGCGAGTGATTCACTCGTTGGGCCAATAACGGCTCCGGCAGAGACGGTCTCATGTTGGCAGCGGGGAGGGGGTGGGCGGCTAGAAAGGACAGTGTTCTTAGTACCGTTTTGTTGATTCATTCATTTTTGTGCCGTAGAAGCCGGACCGTGAGATTCGTGGCTGGCAGATTTTTGCCGCTCTTAAGAGTGCCAGTTTCACGACCTTTCAGTATATTCGAAGCAGCCTTAATCATTTATTTATTTTTGTTCCTTTGTTTTTTTTTTACTTTTCATTGTTGACATGTCGTTCTCTTCGCAGCGCTTTGTGACCCTCGGGTGAAAGGCGCTATATAAAACGCTATTATTATTATTATTTATATTCGTCTACTCGATATTTTCCCACAATGCTGTTAGGCTGGCTTTGTGGTCTAGATTGTTGGCGTGGGGCACTACGGATGGAGTACAAGGTATGCCAATCTGTTAGGGGTGCCACCTGTCCTGGTTTTTTCCAGGAATGCCCTCGTTTTTGAGGCAGTTGTCCTAAGAAATCTGTTTTCACCGAACAACTAATTACCCTGGGGTTTTTTCTCAGTTACGCAGGGTGCAGTCCTCTCTCTCGCTCGTTCTGTTGACCACATTCACGACACGTCCCGTTGTTTTGTGCCTCCGTGGTGGCACCCCTACTGTCCATAATAATTGATCCAGATAGACAGTCGTCTAGGTCATGAAAAATTTGACCAGGATGTTTGTCTGTCTGAGTGCATCTAATTCAAAGTAGATAAAAACGTCAAATGTCACTCATATACTTTTTGCAAGTTTCAAATCCGTCCAGCACTTGGATCGGTCCGGGATGATCCAGACATCCATCCATTTTCTAAACCGCTTGTCCTGGTGAGGGTCGCGGTGGCAGCAGTCCAAGGAGAGTGGACCAGATATCCCTTTCCTCAGCAACAGATTCCAGCTCTTCCTGGCGGGGGATTCCCAGGCGTTCCCAGGCCAGCCGAAGGATATAATCCCTCCAGCATGTCCTGGGTTGGCCTCTAGGTCTCCGCCCAGTGGGCCCCGCCTGGAATACCTCTCGAGGGAGCCTTCCGGGGGGCATCCTTGCCAGATGCCCGAACCATCTCAACTGGCTCCTCTCAATCCGAAGAAGCAGCGACTCTACTCCGAGGTTGTCCCGGATTTCTGTGCTCCTCACTTTGTCCGGGATGATGCTAATAGTATCTTACAAACCACAATCAATCCAAATCCACACGCGGTGAAATTATTGATCCAGGTAGACGCTCGTATCGTCTCATCTTGCCCTGTCTATCTGGATCACAGTCGACAATCTTGTCCGATATTATTATTACACCCTGATGCCATGGACTCACCGTCGATCTGAGCGCCGCTGAATTAATTCCAGGAACGATGTTCGAAGCTGTCCCGCTGAGATTGAGCACCTGGGGATATTACACCACGACTCGTGGGAGGAGAGCCACTTGCTGTACATGCGGAATGCGGCGGGAAATTATAATTATTATTAGTATTCTGTTTACCCATAAATGCAACGCTGAGTCTAGTGGCTCGTTTTCAAATGGTTCCTGCCAGTTTAACCGTTGTCCAAGAGCGCTGCCGCCTCACAGCAAGAAGGTCCTGGGTTCGATTCCGTGCTCGGGTGCCTTTCGGTGTGCGGTTTGCATGTTCTCCCCATGTCCGCGTGGGTTTTCGCCGATTACTCCGGTTTCATCCCATAGTCCAAAGGCGTACTGCTGCTGACTGGGTTAATTGGCCTGCTGACTAAATTTCACCTGCTGCTCTGCGATGTACTACCGTCCCATCCTGGGTATAGCCCTGCCTTGTGCCCCTGTATCTGCCGGAATAGGCTTAAGCTTAACAACCCTCTACAGGATGTAAGCGCGTATCGATAACGAACGAGCACAAACAAGTATATATATACCTACAACAGCAATAACAGCAACAACAGCACGAGAGGTAGGGTCTGCCGGAAGCCGGAGAGAGTGGGAAACGCAAAAAAAAAATCCATCCATTTCCTAAACCGCTTCTCCTGGACAGGGTCGCGGTGACAGCAGTCCAAGGAGAGTGGACCAGACATCCCTTTCCACAGCAACAGATTCCAGCTCTTTCTGGGGGATGGAAAAGCTGGAATCTGTTGCCCTCACGGCAACGAAAAAAATAAAATATAAAATAAAATAAAAAAGAAGAGATGGGGAAACGCATAAGTAATTCTTGGGTGCTTCAGTCACGGTAAGTGTGTTGCGAGACGGAGTGAGGGAGGCATCCCGTCTCGGTGCCGTGAATCACCACGGGCGTTCCCATGGAAACACCGACCCTCATCCAGGTCACAGCAGCCGTTGCTGCCAATCAAGCGCCGTGAGCTCCGCTAGCTACCCACCCCTGATGGTCTCGGCGCGTGTTGTCGGCACGCGCGCTCAACCCCCCCTGGGCGATGTTCTGCGGAGTCGAACCTGAACAAAAAGCCGGCACGGACTCAGTTTTACAAAACCGAACCGGTTTTGGCAGCAAAGTTTCCGCAGCGAATTTGGGGGGTGCGATGGCTTCACCGGAATCTGTTAGGGGTCCACGACATGTTTGCTCTATCCCTTGTCCCGTTACCTGCCCACCCCCACCACCCACCCTCTACACTTCTGGAGAAAATGAATAAAGCTTAATGAAAAACATTTTAACAACAATTCTGGAGCGTAAAACCGAAAATTAATTCGCGGAATGGTTTGCAGGTTTTTTTTTTTATCGGTTAGTCAGGTTTTTTTTGTTGCTTAAGCTGGAAGGAACCATCGAGCTATGTTGCTCTTTGTAACAGTTGCCCAGCGGGGAGGAGTAAGTATGTTACAAGATCTCAGGACAGTTAACCCAGGCCGCATGTCTTTGGACTGTGGGAGGAAACCAGAGTACCTGGTAAAAATCCACGGTTTCACGGGGAGAACAATGCAAACTGCACACAGAAAGGTACCCTAGCCGGGATGCGAACCCAAGGAATTCGGGCTGTGAGGCGGCAGCGCTGCTCGCTGCGCCACTGTGCCGACTGGGTTTTGCCTAGACTAAATCCTCTATGCGGTTTTATAGTTAAAGCAGTGTCATGCATGGCGCTACCAGTCATACGATGAAATCAGTTGTGTTTCGACTCAAATGTGCAGGATTCTTGCAGCCTGTAGAATTGCTCGGTCGACGTGGCTCTGTTTAACCTCGCGATTCGTGCGTCACGTGTTTACAAAGCAAAATAAAACTGCCAAGGTGAACAGCAACAGAATAATTCGGCCTCAGGGCCGGTGGCAAACAACGAGCCTCCTCTCACTCTCTCCCCCCCCCATCAAAGTGTGTGCAATGGCTGACACTAGATACGTTAACATAACCGCAAAAACATTTACACACGGTTTGGTTGGTTAATTCACATTCCTGTTGCCGCCGCCGCTGCTGCTGATGTTATCAGGATGCGGCGAATGGCGCGGACAGCTCGACCGAACGAAGGCAGAGTGCGAGCCTCGGCCGGGACGTGAGTGCTGCTCAATGTTGCCATAATTACGGAGACTGCGTAGGAATACATAATGGATAAAATAGCCAGAAATTAGAACTAATGGCGAAGAGTCCGGCTCGCTTCATGCGCGCTTGTTTTGCTACTGACCTACTTCTTGACACAAACGGGAGCTTAAAGAAGCCGCGGGTGAGTGGTGTTTGTACTCGTGCGGGTTGTCACGGCTCGACGCACGAGAATTGCTGTTATGTCGGGGTAGCCAAGTCGAGCGCTCCCACTCCTCTCTCTGTCGCGACGTTTCGCCTCCAACGTTGGAGGCATTCTTAGCCGTTCAGGAGTTCTGAGACCGTTTTAGGGTGCCTGAGAGAGGGGGAGCGCTCGACACGGCTACGTGTTGTTTATTTGACTCTGTGCCGTGGACACAAAGGATAAGGGGCCTATTCGAGCCAACAACATCTCACGACGCCGACTCTCTTGCGCAAGAGCTCGAATAATAATGATTATCTTTTATAAGAAGCCGCACAGCATTCGTTCACTCTCAAAGAGAGAGCAGAACGATTCTGAGGCGCAAGGAACTGCAGAGAGGTGGGAGGGAGGGAAGGCAGGCACTCGGTAAGCCGGCGCCAACATATTCCAGACACTGTGTGCGACTGCTTGGCAGGACTCATCTGCGGTGGAGGGCCAACAAGCAGTGGCCTGAAATTCGACGTTCCTATGGCAGCAATGGGTCTCTCTGTAACACAAGTCCTGCTGACTCGCCACAAAGTGGTCAGATGATAGTTTGATCGACCCATAGAGATAAATCAACCATAAATTAACTTGGAAGCTCTCGATGCCTCGCCTCCACTACACGTCCAACCCAACCTAGAAATCGCCGCCACAGCACTGAATCCCCTCGCCAAACCTCAACCCTACTCGGCGTGACTGACTATCGACGCCACCGGTTAATTGTTATTTTTTTTAACAAGCATATCAAACACAACACACCTCGGGGGCATGGAGCGACCACTTCCGCACACTTTGGCAGAGACGCGACGTCGGCTCCGCGACCATAGGAGCGAACCTCTGGCACGCGTCGCATCAGCCACACTCGCCGCGACAGAGCGTGGCGCAACGCTCAACGGGGCGCGCCAAAACGACAACAACACGAAAGGACATTAAGGCTGTTGGACGCTTTTTGTCGTTGCTACAAATAAAGTATAAACTACAAAGTTCTTACCCTCACCGGCAATAAGAACACAGTGTTAAGATGTTTAAACACCAAGTGAACACCTTTTTACAAAGGTTCCAACGTGCAGGTAGCCACACATACTTGTGGCATATTTTAATTTCACTCTTTGATTGGATGCCCCCCTCGCCGGTCTCAACTCGCGCCGCTGACCGCGACGCGCTCGCCCACCCTCCGCGGCTCCTTGCACGAGTCGCGAAACATCGCGCGCTCCAAAACAACACGCGCCGAACGTCGCTTCTCGACGTCTGCAGCCACAAGCCGCAACGGCCTCCCCGGCCCCCAACCCCTCCGACCCCGCGCACTTTCGACAAAGCAACCTCGACCTTCGTGAAACTACGTAAACGACGCTGGTTCCACGAGGCTAAACCCACACACACACTGAGTCGTAGCACGCACGGCCGTAAGAAAGTCATGGTTCAACTCCCGGCTCGGGTGCCTTCTTTCCGCGCGGAGTTCGCGTGTTTTCTCCGTGCCTGCGTGTGTTTTGACCGCGTACTCTGGGTTCCTCCCATATTTTAAATAACTGCTGACTTGACATTTGCCCCCAGCCCCCCTCCAAAAGCAAATCTCACGCCGTCCGCCACTGGCAACGTCTTGCGACACAAAATGTATACTCCGGAACGAAGTTCCCTTCCAAAATGAGGTTCCCTTGCAGATGAAACTTACTCTCGGGCAGACAGCCCACAGACACGGGACGCGAGTGTGATGACGCGAACACCACCAGTCTTAACGACGGGGAAACCCCGGCATTGCGTGACGCGGGGGGATGCGGGCGGGGGGGGGATGACAGCTGACCGATTGGCGAAGCCACATTGGGCAGACAATTCCACAACAGTTTTTCACAATCGATTCGCGATGCATAACAAAGCACGCTTGTTTACAGCTTGGTGCCCACATTATAGTAAAATCGATTACACCTGAAGATTGAAATTGAAGTCCGTTACTGCAACAGCCACTGGTGAGGATTCAGTGCTTTGTGTAATCAATGCTGAGCGGCGGTGGGTGTCGGTCGGGGGTGGTGGTGGAAGTGAGACGCGCGATTGATTTTTCGTGAGGGTTGGCGGGGTTGGTGGGGTGTCTCCCCAGCCCTCGTCAAGCCCCCGGGGACGGTGACCGCGAGGCGTGCTGTGCGGCTGCTGACCTGAAGAAGCCCTTGCATCCCTCGCAGGTCATCGCGTTGAAGTGGTATCCCGTGGCGCGGTCGCCGCACACTCCGCAGACGCGCGCGTTGCCGCTGAGGTCGCGCATCTCGGCGTCGAGACAGAACGCGCCTCCTCCTCCTCCTCCGCCGTCGTTCCCGCCGCCGTTGCTGCCGCCGCTGCTGCTGCTGCTGCTGGTCGTGCCGCTGCCGGTGATGACGGGGATCTCCATGCGCGGGTTCATCATGGTCACCGCGGCCCGGCCGGCGCCTGGCGGCAACGGCACGCGGCACCGATTAGAAGACGCGGCGAGAGGGAGAGGCGCGGTGATCGATCGATCGCTCGGACGGCCGCGCTTTCGAGGAGCGATGCCCGCTGGAGAGTGGTTTGCCCGCCGCGCGCCCTGCTCGCCCGACGCGCCTCCAGGCCTGTGAGCGGTTCCAGCTAAGATAGCCAAGATAATAATAACAATAATGATAGCGTTTTATATAGCGCCTTTCACCCGAGGGTCACAAAGCGCTGCACAAGGGCCACGAAGAGAACGGCATGTCAACAACGAAAGAAAAAAACAAACAATAAAAATCAAAGGAACAAAAACATTTAATGATTAAGGCTGCTTCGAATATACCGAAAGGTCGTGAAACTGGCAATCTTAAGAGCGGCAAAAATCTGCCAGCGTCCCCTAAGATGGCCGTCACTTCCTTAAAGACAAACACGGAGGAAGACCGGGAGGGAGGGGGAGACATAGGGACACAGAGATAGGAAGACAGAGAGACAGACACAAGTTAAGATAGCCAGAAGATCCATCCATCCATTTTCAGAAACCGCCCAATCCCGTACACAGGGTCGCAAGGCAGGGGAACAGCGAGGATGGGACGCCAGTCCATCCGCAGGGCGCCAGGGGAAATTTAGTCAGTACGGCCAATTAACCTGGCAGCATGTCTTTGGACGGTGGGAGGAAACCAGAGTGCTCGGCGAAAACCCACGCGGACACGGGGAGAACATGCAAACTTAGCCGCAAGATGAGAATTGGTTTCCGTAGCTGTGCTTTCTGGATTGCCGTGTCGAGCGCGCCAGCTCTGTCATTCCCGACGTTTCGCCTCCCGCGTTGGCTGGATGACTGGCAGGATGCCTCCAATGTGGGAGGCGAAATGTCGCGAAGGT
>JAZEWU010000005.1:10426052-10437004 GCA_036362915.1 Geotria australis | reverse complement strand
GTGTTTCTATAATGAATAAAAATATTAAACACACAGAGTACCAGGTATTAATGGTGACTGAGCCTCAAAATTAGACGCAGTGTTTGGTTCCCACTGTGAGACTCTGTAAGCACACTGAATCCTGTAAGACTCGCTAACGTGCCACTGAGTGGTTCTCTGTGTGTCTTCACATAACGTTGTGTACGCGTGTTTACGTATCTATTTATTTGTGGTGACCGCTAGTGTCCGCACACAGTGATTATGCACAGTGCATAATGATAGTGATATCATTACTATGGACAATAATACAAGCGAACGCGTTATCGTAGTAATACTAATATCTACCAAAAACGGCACCGGTTACCTAGCGACAGACGCATCTTATTAATATAGTCATACAGATAATATCACAATTTCCACGTATTTATTCATAAACTTCTCAAAGAGTCCCTAGACTCTACTGATGTAGGTTTTCCACGGCTCGATGTCTGACAATTGCTCTCGATAACTGCTCTTTCGGGATAGCTACAGTGTACTTGGATAGCTATCTCCTCGAAAGCGCAGCTACGGAGAGCAATTCTCAGTACCTTGTTTGGGCCGTTGTCAGCACTGTAATAGTGCGATGAGTGTTTTACTTGGTACGGGAGGAAACTGGAGAAAAAAGGACCCCACCATTTGTATTTTTGTCACTGGTGTTGACCGTGAGCGGGAATTGAACTCGAGTGACCGGGTCTCGTAGCGCGACACGCGACCACTCCCCCAATATATATGTAAATAAACACGCGCACAGAATACGCTATAGCGGAACGGACGTGTGCGGGATCGTCATATGAGACGGGCTTAGATGGTGACGCGTGTTGGCAAGGGTCACCATCCAGCAGTGGATTGATCATGGATGATGACGATGATGTGGCGTTGTTTGGGCCGAAGCCGTAACGCATCGCGGCGACCACGTGTTTTGTGTATGCGTGTATGTGTTGGTTTACATGTTTGTGTGTTGCTTCGTGTGTTGGTTCATGCTGGTGTATATGTGTTTGTTCGTGTGTTGGTGTATGATTGTGTGTTTGGTGAAGACATTTGCGAATAGCCTTATATATTCACGTGTCGATTTAGTGTGTTTGTGTGTCGGTTTCTGATCACGCGTCCACGTCGGTTTACGCGTTGCTATCGGTTTCTGTGTTGATTTACACATTTCCGTGTTGGTCTTTCCGCGCGCGTGTGGAGTGTTTGAAGGCACTCTAGCGGGCTTCGTGTCGTTACGATCCCGTGTTGTTACTCACTCGCCCGCCGGGTTCCGAGTCCCGTATCGCGGTCGCTTGCCATCTCCTTCGCGACTCTCTCTCACTCACTCACCCAGCCTGGTCGCTAGACACGGGTTCAACCCCGGTCCGGGCGTCGCGATATCAACAAACACTAGAGTTTCCACCAAGCAGTGGAAAGATACATCCCGCTCCCTCCCGGCTTCCACCCGCTGTTCCGACCGTCGGAAAACCGTGGAATTTCCTTCAGTATATCCCAGAATCTCCCATCGATCTGTGAGCACCACTCACCTACCGCCGCGCGTCTGAGTGATAGACGTTTATTATTACAGCAGAAAATACCCAGCGAGCTTTGCAAGCTCCGCAAGCGGGATTCGCGCGATACCAACAATAGTGCGAGTTAAACGACACGATCAGTCAATACACGTGGAAAGAGCCACTTTTCCAGACGCGACGTACCGCGGAGATAAATCATGGCGCCACCGTTCGCGTTGATTTACAACCTTGACGCGCACATGCTAGTTCCAACGCCAATGCTAATTATACTGCCGCGTCCTCTGCTAGTGTGACGTTCGGAAACCTGTTCTGGTCTCGGCCAGCGTCGGTGTTTGCTCAGCCGGGGCCGCCTTGCCGCCGCGCGGGCTGCCCGGGCTGCCCGGGTTGCCCGGGCTGCCTGCCAGGACGGGTTGGGAAGAGCGTTTGAAGATCGTTCGCCAGGTTTTCTGACGAATTTTCGCGGCGTAAACTGCGGTTTTACGAGGGAAGAAATCCTGGCCGGTTGCACCTTTCGAATGAAGATCGCTCGTGTGTGTGGTGTGTGTGTGCGCGCGCTGTGTGTTGTCTGTGGTAATGCGTGCCTGCTGTGGTGTGTGTATATCGCCGCTAGGGAGACAAAGACGGCCGCGCGTGGTGCTGTGCAGCCATCCGCTTAGTTGGCCGTTCGGGTCTACTGGCTAACAGCACTTGACGCTACAGTCTGTTAAGCCTATACGGGGAATCTCGCTAACAACACTTGACCCTACAGTATGTTAAGGCTATACGGGGGATCTTTGTCTTTGCTATCTGTGTCTGGAGCGGTAGTGTAGCGCGGTTAGCGCGCTGCGCTACTTACCCGGCGATCCCGAGTTCGATTCCCGATCAGGGATAACGGCAGTCACTATTGTCTCGAAGAGTCGCGGGCGTCCCCTAGGTCGACTCGGCCTCAAATGAGTACCTGGTGCGATGTGTTTCATGGCGAGAAAACGGCGGTTGGGCGTGGGATGCCTGCCGCAGCGGGCCTTCATAGCGTGCTCACAAACACCACTCACGCCCCAACAGTCTGTGAAGGTTACACGGAGGGCGGTGGGGGAGCGGTGGGGAGCAGTAGCTGATCGCGTGCTGGAGCGGATGTTACTGATGTAGGTTGCCACGGCTCTGCGTAAGATGTTCCTTCGGCATGACCGTATCGAGTGTTCCTCCTCTCTCCTCCGCGACCGTTCGCCTCCCACGTTGAGCATGCCTCCAACGTGGGAGGCGAAACGTCGCGAAGGAGAGAGCAGGAACGCTCGACACGGCTGTCCCGAAACAGCAATTCTCAACAAAGCCGATAGCCGCGTTCATATGTGAGGTTTGTCAGACGCGCGCTCAATGAAACGGACTGCCATCCATCCATTCTCAGAAACCGCTCGATATTGTACAAAGGTAGCGGTGAGCCGGAGCCTATCCCGGCAGACACAGAGCGCAAGGCAGGGCTATACCCACAATGGGACGCCAGTCCATCACAGGGCGCCGAGGGAAATTTAGTCCGCAGGCCAATTAACCTATGCAGCAGCATGTCTTTGGACTGTGGAAGGAAACCGGAGTGCCCGGCAAAAACCCACGCGGACACGGGGAGAACATGCAAACTCCACACAGAAAGGCACCCGAGCCGGGATTCGTCTTTGCTAAATTAGTATTTTCTTTTAAATATGTGTATATATTTATTTCACTTGTCAGACAGCTACTGCTTACGAGGTACGTGCCCGCCTATTAATGGGTAATCAAGGTGTGTTCGTGTGTGTTTCATGATTGAAATGTCCGTATTGTGCATCTCGCCGCTATCAACACTTAAAGCGCGTTCAGCGTTGCCAACATTTTAAAGATACAATACGAGCACGGCTTGAGTGTACGTGTACGTTTAATCGACCCGTATAATACATTGGTTAATATTTAACATGACCCGTATCGATGTGTTTATAATGACGGTAAAATTATCATAAACTGCACGTGTTCACGTAATGCGATACATCATCTTGTTATACCCTGCCGCGTTTAATTCTTTAAAATAGTATAACTAACCTTCAAAACGTAGTAAATAATACCGAACATCGGTCGCTGATTCGCACGTAACGTACAGTGTATATATGTACCAGAAAATACGAAGAGCGCCAGTATAGCTTTAGGTTACTGTAGGGTCAAGTGCTGTTAACGCACACATATATACAGCAAGTGTAATAATTTCAGCCCTCTGTAAAATCCACTGCTGGACGGAGGTCTTCTTTACGTCCTGTTACGCACAGTTGGGTTGTTCCACTTTACAGTAACGTGGTATATATACACTTTATATATACACTAGGGCGGCACAGTGTCGTGGTGAGTAGCGCTGCCGCCTCACAGCCAGAACGCCGCCCGAGTTCGACCCCTGCTCAGCGATAACAAAGGGTCGTCAGGTTTAATTGTAATGCACGGTATTTGATAATTTTTTATTATTGAGAGAGAAGGAACACTCGACACGTCTATCCCGAAAGAACAGCTATGGGGAGCATTTCTCATGCACTGATCCGTGACAAAAGCTACATAAGTGCATTTTACATTGTATGTAATTTATCACTTGCAAATTAGCATCGGGGACTAATTATGCATTTTTGTACAAGTAACACACAAGGCTGCCGATAGCGTACGCCACAGCAGGCCTACGGTCCAGACAGTGTTCACAGGGCCTCGCGGAATATAAAGTGTCACCCCTTCTAGATAAGATATTATTCTGCATAGAATTCAGGCCCTCGTACCCTCTCATTGAAATGCAACGGGGTCATTGCTCATAACCTTACTTGTCCATTTATTTTCACGCAAAGCGTATACAAATTATAAACAGACGGTACATTATTTGGTGCGATAATTGCGTACATTTCTTCGCGTGTGAATGTGTGTTTCGTAGTTTCGCAGCAGGCCCGCGTTCTACACCCGTTTGACACTCGGTATATATTTAGTTCCTCTTGTAACGTGCGTCGCTGGTGTCCGATGAACACCACGTGCGCTTCGGAGATCCGTGTTTGAAATCCACCATAATCAACAACATGCCTTGTTGTCGCGTCATAAACGTTGCACCGTACATTGTAAAGATCGAGATGGTAGTGTTGGTTGAATGGCTGTACCCCATGATGATGGCGTCGGTATACGATTGAAGTGGTGCTGATGTTGCGTGTGTATGGATGATTCGTTCGTCCATTGTGAGAAACCGCTTAATCCTATACAGGGTTTTGGTGAGACAGAGCCTATCCCAGCAAATACAGGGTGCAAGGCAGGGCTGTACCCATGATGGGACGCCAGTCCATCATAGGGAACCGGGGGCAATTTAGTCCGCAGGCCAATTAACCTATGCAGCAGCATGTATTTGGACTATGGGAGGAAACCGGAGTGCACGGCAACAACCCACGCGGACACGGGGAGAACATGCAAACTCCACACACAAAGGCACCCTAGTCCAGATTCGAACCCGGGATCCTTCTTGGTGTGAGGCGGCAGCGCTACTCACCACGCCACCGTGCCCCCGTGTAGGGATGATGATTGATATATAGATGACGATTGTATGGGCAATGATGGATGTATTTATAATAATGGATGTACTGTATGGATGATGATGATGGATGTACGGGCGATATGACAGATGGCTGATATATGGATGATAAATAATAATTACGAATATATGAATGAGAATTGCTCTCCGTAGCTGTTCTTTCGGGATAGCCGTGTCGAGCGTTCTCTATCTCTGTCCTTTGCGACGTTTCGCCTCCCGCGTTGGAGGCGTCATCAGGCATTCTTAATGGTTCAGCTGAAACGAAGGCGTAGGCAAACTCGACACGGCTGTCCTGAAAGAACAGCTATGGAGAGCAATTCTAATCATACATCGAGCAGTGACAAACCTATAATCAGTACATTAACCCATCCGTGTGGACCGGTTAGTGCCAACCACATCACTACCTATCGTTGGATCACCTTACATCCCCAAACGCCTGTCAGACGAAGCAGATAGCGGCCACAGGCAACAATCCTAGCGGAACGTTCCAAAAGTACACGACCAACTCAATTTACCGTGACTATTGTACGAGTGGTTTTATCTGAGCAACCTGGGACGCGACTCCTATGGTCATCTACGTAGAGAAATTCTCATCATACATCGAGCCGCAACGGATCTACGTCAGTACGGACGTTACGAATCCCGCTGGTAGTGACCACGTGTGAATTATGATCCCAATTACAAAGCACGCATCAACAACAGCACCGCCACCACCACCAAATCACCACACCCCCCCCGCCCCCCAACACGCCACTCAACCCATCCTGCTGATTTTCCGTTCTCTGTTGTTGTTGGCGTGCCGTTCTCTCCGCAACCCTGTGCAGCGCTTTGTGACCCACGGGTGAAAGCCGCTCAATAAATTGCTATTATTATTATTATTACTACTACAGGTGAAGATCTGGTTCCAGAACCGGCGTTCGAAATTCAAGAAGCTGGGCAAGAACGGCGAGATGGCTCCGACGCAAGCCAGCCCGAGTAGCAGCGACCCGATGGCGTGCAACTCCCCGGCGTCTCCGGGGCGACACCAGCAGCAACAGCAGCACCAGCAGCTCGGCTCGGGCGCCCCTCATCTGCACGGGGTCCCGGCGCCCTGGGAGTCGCCTCTGAGCCCCGCGGGGGGTCTCGGAGTCCCCGCGGCCGCCCTGCAGGCTCCTCACCACCTCCCGCAGCACCCCTACTCGCCCGTGCCGCCCTGGTACCTGCAGCACCAGCAACAGCAGCAACAGCAGCAGCAGCAGAGCGCAGGCCCCACGGCATTCAGGCACAGCGCGCCGTCGCTACTCGCTCTAGCGCAGCCGAATGTGAGCGGAACCGCGCCGGCAGTTTACTAACTCACTCGGATAGAGCTCAGCGTGCTCGTCTGACGCAGTGTTCTCTAACACGGAGCAGTGACCGACCCCCCCTCATCCCCTCCTCCCCTGGGGGGTGTGGCATGTACGCCTGTACGCACACGCAAACATGCACGCGCACAACGACAACCGCCGTTCGCCGCTAAGTGGCGGTGACGTCACCACGGAGCCTGTGCCAGGCCAGGTGCACCTCGAGGCCACGCGGCGTGTACAGCCGCACGCGATGTGTGTGCACGCGCACGCGTAGCTGTTGGCACCCGTGAACACTCCTCCGTCCCGAGACGCCCCAGCACGTCGCAACCCCCACCCCACCACGGTATCCTCTAATTCAAGAGCGCTCAGTTGATGACAGGTCTGCCCGGCTTGTAGCGAGCGAGCTAGCTCCGGGGGGAGGGATATTACACAACGAACCCAACTCCCGCGCTCAGATTCCATTCGCTTCTAAGCGGCGGTGACGCCGGCACCACGCTCGCCGTGCCAGGCTAGGTGCACTCTAGGGTCGGTCACGTGTGTCAAGTGGTAGGGGGTCACGAACCCGACTCCCAGTGACTGAGGCACCATCCCCATCATTACACGCTATTGCTGCTGCTAATTCACACGCGCGTACATACTCTGCATAGACAAAGATCCCCGTATAGCCTTAACAGAATGTAGGGTCAAGTGCTGTTTAGCGAGAAGCACCTATGAAGGCTGGCACGGCACACGAGGGGGGTGGGTGTTCAACACCACAGCCGGCGGCCTTTGTCTCCCTAGTAACGATGTTTACACACCGCACCAGCTCCTCATTTGAGGCTGAGTTGACCTAGGAACGTTTCAGAAAATCGCCAACGGTATCGGCCGTGAGCGGGAATCGAACTCGGGTTCGTAGCACAGCGAGATAACCGATGCAGCCGCGAGCGCCACCGAGTGGTCCGTGGAGACCAGACCCACGTGGGCCAAGTGCGGCCTTGAGGAAGTGCGAAAGGTTGAGAACCCATAGTCGAGACTACCTCTGCCCACACACACACACAAAGATAAAGACCCCACCCGTATAACCTTAACAGACTATGGGAGCAAGTGACGTTAGCGAGCACCTATGAAGGCCGGCACGGCACATCAGGGGGTGGGTAACCAGCACCACGCTCGGCCGACTTTGGCTCCCTAGTGGCAATGTTTACACATCGGACTAGGTACTCATTTGAGGCTGAGTCGACCTAGGGGAGAAGGCCCAGGAACGGTTTAGAAAATCGTCACTGTTGCTGACCGTGATCGGGATTCGAACTCGGGTCGCCAGGTTTATAGCCCAGGGGGCTAACCACTGGACTACCGCTTCCCACACAAAGACAGACACACACACAGAGGGGCGCTATTAACGGAGCTCGCGTGAAAGACGCATGGAGCTTCATTTGTACAATGACCCAGCAGTGCCTTTTTGGTTGTACATGGAATTTCTAACTTAATCGACGCCTGAGTCTCATCGCCTGTAACATACGAGGATGTACATAGAGAACAATTAGTCGAGGTCGATCGAGAGAAGAACACGTCGCAGCTCCGTGCGTTGCGATGTTTTACTGTAACTTATTGATTTACTTAAGTGCTGCCGCGCGATTTCAGTTGATTTTGTGTTCGCGTTCGCTCGTTTATTTTTCCCCCCGTTGTTGTTGTTGTTGCTGGTGTCGTGAGCGGCCTCTCGTCGCACACTTCCGTTACGATGTACATAGCTAATGGAGCAACGTTGCCTCGATGTATTTACAGACCGCACCATTTTACGAATCGACGCATTAATAAAGATACGTGCTCTCTTTAAAGTCGTGTCTCCTGCGCGGACGCCTGGTCTTGTTTTCATTTCACAGTAGATACATACTGCACTGTGTGCTGTATATATAGAGGACTGCAGAGCTTGGGGCAGTTGTTGGCGCCGGCTCACCGCGTGGCTACCTTTTTGCTTGTCTGTGATTCGTCCTTTGAGTCATTCTCTCTCTCTCTCTCTCATCGAGAGTGAGAGAATGTTGCGCGGATTATAAATTGCAATAAGAATACAGTATATGTATACTGTCCTGCATGTGTGTGTGATTACACGCGGGGTGGAGTGCTGGCGGAGCGGTGAGCGCGCCACACATATAAACCCGACCATCTGAGTTTGATACCCAACCAAGGCCAACATCAGCAGCGAGTGATACCTGAACCGGTGCTAGTTCTTCTTCTTTGCGATTCTTCGAAGAACGATGGTCAGCTTCTGGACATCGTTGTCTTTCAGCTCGGCCTCGAAGTGTTTGGAAGTTGAAACTGAGCCTTGGCAGAAGTACCCGGTGCCATTATAAATAGATGTTATTACAGCAGAAAATACCCGGAGAGCTTCCAAGCTCTGGAAGCGGGATTCCTGCGATACAGCAAACGTGCGAATTAACCAAGGTAAACAAAATATAAAATCAGAAAGTAACGCAACGAATGTTGCACATTTACAGCGTTAAATTGTTCAGAGATAAAAACTTAAGCCGTGATCATGATTGTAATCATCAGCAACTGGGGCTTAGTGTCAGTAGAGGCCAGGCTGTGGTGTCAAAGCCTTAATAGGAGCTCGCTAACATCAGTGTTCAAGCAGCCGTCACGACCAGCGTGGGGAGGGAGAACTGCACCTCGGCGTGGACTGACGACGCAGCTGAGATCTAAATACGTCTCATTCATTACCCTGTTCTCACCACTCACATCCATCCATCCACTGTCAAAAACCGCTTACTCCTGTACACGGTCACGCTGAGCCGAAGCCTATCCCGGCAGACACAGGGCGCAAGGCAGTGTTATACCCAGGATAGGACGCCAGTCCATCACAGGGCACCGGGGGAAATGTAGCCTGCAGGCCAATTTAACCTATGCAGCACCACCGTGCCGCCCTCACGCGCGATGCAACATGCATCACGACGCTCTCGCACGATCGATCGGCGCGGACGGCGGCGCCACCACAGCCAAAGCTCCCCCGTATAGCCTCGACACACTGTGGGGGTCAAGTGCCGTGAGCGGCAAACGGCACCGCGACCACCGCCGCCGCCGCCGAACACACAGCGCGTACCGCCACGTAACAACGCCGTCCGGAAATGTGTTGCTAATTTTCGGGGCGCTTTGAAGCGGTGCCCAGACTCATGTGTTTTTGAAGAAAGCGATTGTGTGAATGTGAAAGCGGGCGTGCAGCGCGCGCCGCCGGGGTAACGCACACAGCCAGGGTAACGCACACAGCCAGGGTAACGCACACAGCACAGGGCAACGCAAGCAGGCAGGATAACGCGTCGTTGCGGCGTGGCGGCAAGGAGGCGCCGTCGGCTTTAGCGGCCAATTCGCCGATCTTCTTGTTCGCCGGTCAAAGGTTCCTTCTTCTGTACTGATGTAGGTTTTCACGGCTCGATTCGTGATGGTTGCTCTTCACAGCTGTTCTTTCGGGATAGCCGTATCGAGCGATCTCCATTTCTCTGTCTCGCGACTTCTCGCCCCCCACGTTGGAAGCATCGTCAGGTGTCCAAAGTGGGAGGCGAGACGTCGCGAGGGAGAGAGGATTGGAGGTCGCTCGACACGGCTATCCCGAAAGAACAGCTCTGACGTTCCGTCTTCTGCTTCAAAACAAGAAGCGCCCCCAACCCCGGGTTGGTTTACCCGGATTTAACGTGTAAGGCCTTCGTGACCGGTGTTATCCATAATGTATCTCTTTTTTACGGGTTGGGTCACGTAAACAATGTAAGTGTCGTAAACCCGCAAGCCCCCCCCCCCAACCCTTCCCACCTGTACTGGTTAATAAAGCCACTTTCTTGCCGGGACGCCGTTCCGGACCGGACCGGCTTACTTTCCCCGCTGGATACGCCTCGTGTGGACCGGATTACCCGTTGTGTTGGCGGGGAGGGAAGAAGACGTGAAAACAAACATTCAGTTCGGTCGTCCCGCTTGGGAGGACGGCGTGACCGTGTATCGGGGCATCTCCGGGGCGGCGTTGTAAATCCCACGGAAACTAACGCGGGGATTGCCAGGGATTAAACGGTCTCGTGGTCGGCTGGAGAAACATCCCGACGGGGAACTCGCTTCGGGTGGAGACGGAGTGTCTTGTCGGTGCATGTTCTAGCCACTGCTGCATCCTCCCCAGTGTTTCCAGGTCACGACCAGTGCACGCTGTAGTGACGCAGGATTTCACGGCTCGATGTAAAAGAAGGGCTCTTAAGAGTTGCTCTTTTGGAATGGCCGTGGCGAGGACGGACGCTCGACACGGCTATGCTGAAAGAGCAGCTCTTAAGAGCAATGCTCGTATAAGTTATGCTATTGACCTACAAAGCAGACCTCAGTACTGATGGGCGATTTGTCCACCAATAATGCTCTCCAGGGACGCAGGCTGCGAGCGTTGGCGAATGGTATGTCTGAGACCAGCTGTGTAGCGTCTATGCAAGGTATACACATATATGTAGCACTCACAGCACCAGGCAATTGTAGAGATAACCAATAGGGCCACGTGAAGTCAATTTTGGGTTTTAATATCTGTTGAAATGTGTGCTTATTAAGAAAGTATTATATTAAACGTGTGTTTAAAATAAACGAGTC
>JAZEWU010000005.1:10408584-10419965 GCA_036362915.1 Geotria australis | reverse complement strand
CGAGACTCAGTGAGACTCTCCTGGATGAATCAATAACATTACCATTATCGCTCCATTGAGAGAGAAATATAATTTTATGGATTCGTACAATTTACACAGAAGCACAATTACAAACAATTGGCGCACGAGGGCGATTACAGTGTTTGTAGTAGCGGGTGACGATGGTTCTCTGCCTGCCAATTAAATAATTATCCATCGAATTTTTATTTTTTTTCAAATCCGGAAAAATGTTAGCTGTGACACCCGCATACGAATGGCCCAACCTTATTCAAATTACGTCACGGGGTTGTTAACGGACACTGCGAAGCAAAGGGCGCATTTTCAGCGTTTAATACTTGGTATTGCCTGCAAATCCTACTAAACACTTCGAGGTCGAGCTGAAAGACAACGATGTCCAGAAGCTGACCATCGTGCTTCGAAGAATCGCAAAGAAGAAGAAGCGTTTAAGCACCGGTAACAATAAACCAGGGTGGCCTTAGGGATTCGATCCGCAAACATCTTACAGCAATGGGCCATGACACTGTCCCAAATCCAACAACCGCCGTTCGCCACTAACTTGCGGTGACGTCACCACGGCGCTTGTGCCAGGCCAGATGCAACCTCGAGGCCCGCTGCCGGCAAGAGGTCACGGAACAGACCCAGCTGTTATGGGTTGACTGACCGAGATGACAGGCCGATGCCCACCCAGTCAACTTTCGCTCAGCAGGAGGTCGCTCCCTATGTGCCGTCTCCACTGCTTGGAACTACATTCCCCCCAGCCTCGAGGCCGTTGCTCATCCAACATCGGCTGACCTCCTGTATATACAGTACTTACACACATGGCCGATGTTCCTTTGCGGCAACGCGAGATGCGGTGACATCCCCTCCCTCCCTGTCTCCCTCCGTGTTTGTTTTTAAGGAAGTGACAGCCATCTTAGGGGACGCTGGCAGATTTTTGCCGCTCTTAAGATTGCCAGTTTCGTGACCTTTCAGTGTATTCGAAACGGCCTTTATCATTTAATTTTCGTTGCTTTGGTTTTTATTAGCTGTTTTTTTTCCTGTCGTTGTTGACATGCTGTTCTCTCTGATGCCCTTGTGCAGCGCTTTGTGACCCTCGGGTGAAAGGCGATCTATAAAATGCTATTATTATTATTATTACACGTTACGTTGAAGCCACATCGCATTGTTTGTATTGTTTTTCGTGACTGTTGCGTCGCCACTGAATCTCGATCTACCTGACCATGACGGTGGCAGGTGTTTCCTATATATTGTGATTATGTCATCGCCCAATTCATTAGTGAGTGGTTTTTTTTTTTAGTTGTGAGAGGAAACCGGAGGAAACCCACGCAGAACAGGGGGAGAACACACACACTCCACACAGAAAGGCGGCCGAGGTGGAAAAAGAACCACCTCGGGCCGGACTATTTTTCTGTGACGCGATAATGTCACTACTGCGCGACCATGTCACCCGCGCGGAGGTGAATTTACGACACTTTTACTCTAACGTGGCCTAACCCAACAACACTTTACTACGTACACATTAATCGCCTAATGATTGTCCACGTGGTTGAGCAGAAGACCGAGGAGCTTGGAATTGATAGGCTGTGGTTGGGGGAAGGGGTTGACTCAGCCCATCATCCGAGCGGGGTCGTATAAAATTAGTATCCTCTCGTGGGGATGTTAACAGTGACCTATGGACAGACTCAACCTCGCCATGGGAACGTGGAATATCCATCACCGGCTCAGGGCTGTGAACAGGAGACCCGTTCCCCCGTCATCGCTCATTTGAGCAGGAAAATCACTTCATTTTTAACTCCCGACTTGATTCATTGATTGTTTAAAAAAATAACAGCAACGTCTTCCAGGAAGAAAAATTATTAAATGGGCGGATGCGTAGCTGCATGCACCATCATATGTTATAATTAAGCTGTCACTATATATCGCTAGATACATATACAAATGCCACTAGACTCTAGAAGTCCTCAAGAAAATAATCTAAATTGTTCAGGTTACCTCAGGACGAGGGGGGCAATTTGAGACCCGGGCAGACTGCCGAAGCAGCGAGGCGCTCCGTGAGGACACTGTCCGACCTGCCAGGCCGAATCGAATTGCACCCTGCATAATCTAGCGGTGGATAGATCACAGACACGGTCAATGACGATGTTTGAGAATTGCTCTCCAAAGCTCGATACGGCTATTCCGAAAGCGCAGCTATGGTGAGCGATTCTCATACGTCGAGCCGTGACAAGCCTACATCAGTTCAACGATGATGTTGTTGATGATGATGATGGCGCTTGGAGCTGTCCATAAACATTAGGGGTAGAAGGATGTTGACCTCTGACCCTGCTCCCCCCTAACCTTACCCGCTGCTCCGCCGTTTGCATCCGAAGATTCGGAGTCGCGATTCAAGAATCGATTCTCGTTTGTATGGCAAAAATAGTATGTTATAGTAGGTTTCCAATACCCAGACGTCACATTAGCACGTATAATCATCATGGTTATCAGTCCCCGCTTAATACGTGTATTATTACACCAGAAAAAAAACCCCGTGAGCTTGCAAGCTCTGGAAGCGGGATTCCTGCGAGACAACAAACGTACGTATTAACCAACATAAAAATAGGACGCCCCTGCCGACCACCGCTTCCCAGCCCCCACAACAACTCAGCATCCCTAAGGAGAGAGAGAGAGGTGCTCTCTAATGCCCGGCGATTGGAGCGCATCGCGTGTCCGCCCCGGAGCAGACGGGCGAGTGTTGAAATGGCAGAAGCTGACGACGGGTGCCTTTCGTCGGCCACAGTTCCAGTGCAGAGAGGCATCCCCCCCCTCCGCTCCTCCACCCCTCCCCTCCACCCCTCCTCCACTCCAGGCGCGTCGCAGCCGCGGGTGTTGCAGTAAAAAGTGGGGGGGATGGAATCACGTTTCTGTGAAAGTTCGAGTGTCGCAACGTATGATATGAGACTACCTCAGGAAAAAAGTGGGGGGGATGGAATCATGTTTCAGTGAAAGTGCGGGTGTCGCAACACCCGCGGCTGCGACGCGCCTGCTACCCTCCACCCTCTCTCTCTTGACATCATCTGTGTCCTGGCAAAATGTTGAGGCTGCAGGGAGGATCTCTGTCTTTGAATGCATTTAACGTGGATCGCCCCCCTACTGACGAACAAATGTCCCAGGTGACTGTCGCAAATGAGACTCATCCTGGTTTCACGAGTTCTCACCTGGCTAAACAACATCAACCTGAACTTGTAACTGTTGAGAGCGTCTCCAAGGTAATGAGTGTGTGTAGGTGCAATATTGAGTACGTGAGTGTGTGCGTTGATGAGTGTACGTGTGTGTGGTTGGGTGTGCCCGTGAGTCACTGCATGTGTGTCTGTCTGAGCATTATCGCGTGTAGCGAGCGGTCGTATTTATTTATTAATGGGGTGTGTCCCTAAGTTTTTGTGTGTTTATGTGTGTGTACGTGCGTGTGCTTGTATATTATTTGCGCAGCGGGATTGCAGTGGTTAGCACGTTTGAGCTACGAACCTCAGCCTTAAATGAATACCTGGTGACGTGCCAGCCTTAATAGATGCTCGCCAACAGCACTTGCCCCAACACCGATCTCGTGTCGCCTCCCACGTTGGAAGAATTATGGTGTTTCCAACGTGGGTGTCGAAACGTCGCGAGGGAGAGAGAGGGAGCTCGCTCAGTGACACGGCTATCCCGAAAGAACAGCTCTGAAGAGCAACCATCATGAATCGAGCCGTGAAACCCTACATCAGTACAAACCTCAGTACATGAAAACACTTGCTCCATTATATATCTAGACTTGGTGGGGTGGGGACACATGATGCAGTTGGGACAGACTGCGTGGTGGATGACTCACCCAGACATTATTTTCACCTCGCGTTCCATGACGAAGCAGTGGAGGGCGACTTGAAAGCCCCGTTTAGCCGCCGCTTTGTGTTTGATAAACACTGCAAATCGTGTTACATCGGCCGAGCTGAAAGACAACGATGTCCAGAAGCTGACCATCGTGCTTCGAAGAATCGCAAAGAAGAAGAAGATCAGCCTGGCCGCTTCACCCCCTCGTGGGCTGAACGACAAGGGAGCTGGGACGGATGAGCGGACGGAAGAATCCCGGGCGCCTGTCAAAGTACCCACAAGTCTGTGCAGCAAATGACGGAAGTCACAAACGACCGGATAGACAGGAAGATGATGTTAATTAGTCACCTGACAAAGGTGCCCAGGGTTCTATTCCCGACCTTGGCTGACAGCAGAAAATTCTGCTCACCCTAATCACCGCTACTCGCAGGAAACCTTCAGCAAACTGCAGTGACCGGCGTGGTGAAGTATGGTCAAACATCTTCCACGTAGATTGATAGAAGACCCGGGGGTCAAGGTAGAAGCGTTCACGTCGCGACCCCTGTCAGGTAATACTTGGTGTTGCCTGCGAATTCTACCAAACACTTCAAAGCCAAGCTGAAAGACAATGATGTCCAGAAGCTGCCCATCGTGCTTTGAAGAATCGCAAAGAAGAAGAAGAAGATAGAAGACCCTATCAATCTACGCCGCAGCTGATTGACACGTGGCTTGCAAATATGTATCAAGTGGCAATTTATTTTAATCGCCCATCGGGCCCATAAATCTCTCGGGATTCCTCCCACCCGCCCCCCGCCCCCCGCTCCCTCTCTCACGTCTCTCTCTGTCTAGAAGCGAGACCTTCACGGGTTCGTATTTGAGTCGTAGCGGTGGCAGTAGCAATAATAATAATAAAAATCCGCCCAGCAGACAGATTCCAGGGTGCGATTTGTGGAGCGGCGTGGATTGTTTCCCCGCTGCGCGGTTAAGTCCTGTCGCGCCCCCGGTGCCCGCAGCACAATCTACATGTTGTTGTGAGAAGCGAGAGCGAAGATTTACTGCGCAGATAGCGTTACGCGTCCGAGCGACAGCTCCCCATTGAGAGGACCACAAAGGTGGGGTAGGGGGTGACGTTACGTGAATTACATATTCGGAGCGCATACCGCTCCCGTGGATGTACGTGTGTGTGTGTGTTCGCCTTCATAGGTGCTCGGTGACGGCACTTGACCCTACAGTCTGTTAAGGCTATACGGGGGGGGGATCTTTGTCTTTGTGAGTGCGTGGGGAAGGCAAGCTTAGCGGCTAGCGCTCTGCGTTACAAAAACCTTTCTCTCCCGAGTTCGATTCCCTGCTCACGGTCAATACCACTGACGAATTTATGAAACGGGCCTGGGCATCCCGTAGGTCGACTCAGCCTCAAAATGAGTACCTAGTGCGGTGTGTAAACATAGCCACTACACAAAGGCGGCCGGGCGTGGTGCTGGCCACCCACCCCCTCGTGTGCCGTGTCGACCTTCATAGGTGCTCGCTAACGGCACTTGCCCCAACAGTCTGATAAGGGGGGTCTTTGTCTTTTTGTATAATGACGGTACTAATTATAGCGAAACCACAGCCGTGTGTATTATGATTGCATTTATTATACAGCGTCAGGGCAGCGTGGCAGATTGCCACGAAGCGGGATTATGATGTAGGTTTGTCACGCCTCGTCGTGTGAGAATTGCTCCCCCGTAGCTGCTCTTTCGCGATAGCCGTGTCGAGCGTCGCTGCTCTCTCCTAAGCGACGTTTCGCCTCCAGCGTTGGAGGCATCCCCACGTTCAGAACGCCTGACGATGCCTACAAACGTGGGAGGCGGAATCGAAGCAGAGAGAAGGAACACTCGACACGGCTATCCCGACAGAACAGCTTTGAAAAGCAACAATAATATAAGAATAAGAATAATTCTACAACAAGCAAGGAGGGAACAGGTGTACCCGAGCAGACGAAGATCGGAAGAGAGAGAGAGAGCCAACATTTCGGCACGGCGCCACTGACCCGCACCAACAGTCCAAACCAGAGGAAGGAATAAAATTTTGCCATGAAGGCGCAGGTAGGAACATCCTGGCACGACAGCATTGAGCCGCATCAGTAGGGTTATACACGACGAATTGACAGCACTAAATTGCGAGAGTACATCGATTCGTGAAAAAGTTGCACTCATAGTCTCCCGACCCCCGCCGGGCCGCCTAAACTTGCTTACGGAGAGGCGCCTAACGCAAACGCCGGTGGGTGACGGCGGGATGAATCCGCGCGCGTCTCTCCCCGCGCGCGACTCGCCTATTTACGAAGCGCAACGCGCGTAATTGGCCACTCGAAGTTTCGCTGCCAAAATCTGTCATATTTTTGCCCCCCTTCCTCCCGCGAAGTGATAAAAATGATAAATGATACGCCTTTGTGCTGCTAAATACCTCTAATGTCTGATAATTATCGCTATTTGAGAGCTGACGTCGACGAGAAGATTGTCCGCTATTTGTAATTATCTGCATTTTTCCAAATTGCCCACAATTTCGAACGCTGAACAAGTTCGCGACTGCGCCAATTTCATCAGCCCCCCCCCACTAATGAAGGGCCGACACGGGCTCGGGCTAATGGCACTTTGCTCGTCGCGAAATATATATAAAGCGCTAAAGCTGCGCCTCCGCACGCATCACTTTACACCTGCTCCGCCAGGTCGCTTCCCCGGCCGCTCGCCTGCCAACTTCTCCGTCGTTTCCTTCAAACCGTCCGCGACACGAAGCGTCCGCGGCACCGGCCCCCCGCGCGTGTTTTTTTTTCGCAGACGGACGAGCGTCCCGGAGGTGGGGAACGAGAGAGAGAGAGAGAGGAGCGAGAGGGGAGAGAGTCCCTGCACCTGTGACTGCGCGACGCGGCAGTTTAACGTTTCCAGGTCGAATTAGGTTGAGCGTTCGTCATGCGAACCACCCGCCCGCCCGCCCGCGAGTCCGCGCGCCGTTACCAGCAGCCGGGAGACCGCCACCGTATGGGTGAGTTGGAGCGCACGAGCGACCGTGCAGTGGCGCGACTCCTTCGCTCTCCCTTCATCCCCTGCGCGCGCTCTCTCTCTCTCTCTCTCGTGCTATCTCGCGCGCGCTGTCCCTGCAGCCCCAGGACAGGGGAGCTGTCGCGGGCGGCAGCGGACTAGGCTCCACGAGGGGGTGTTTCGATCGCTCCGCGGTTGCCGAAAGCTGTTCGTTCGTTCACGGTTCCTCGTGGGTCAGGTGCCGGTGATGGAGCGTGGATCCCGGACGCACGGCGCTCTGGCTGTTGCCGGGGAAGCTGCGTTGGGTGTAGGGTTTCGCGGCTCGACGTGCGATGAGAATTGCTCTCAAGAGCTGCTCTTCAGCGATAGCCGCGTCGAGAGTCACTCATCCTCCTGTCGCCTTCGCGACGTTTCGCCCCCCACGCAGGAGAAGGCATCGGCAGGCTTTTTCCATCGTGAGAGGTGAAACGTCCCGAACGGACAGAGGAGCAACCCTCGACGTGGCTATCCCGAAAAAGCAGCTCTCGAAGTTGTATTTATTTATTATTATTACGGAACAGCAGCGCAGCTACTTGAGGTCTGTCTGGCTGTGCTCCCCTATGCGTGTCTCCGCGTGCGTTCGCGTGTGTGCTCGTGTAAAGGATGCGGCGGGGAGCGGTGGCGCAGTGGTTAGCGCACGGCGCTGCAAACCCGCTCACCCGAGTTCCAAGCCTGCTCACGGTCAGAAATACTATAGTCGCGAATAGTCAAACCGGTCCTGGGCCGCTCCTAAGTCGAAGCCTTCAATGTGTACCTGGTGCGGTGTGTAAACATCGCCACTGGGGAGACAAAGCCGGTCGGGCGTGGTGCTGACCACCCCACCCGCTCGCGTGCCATAACCGGTCTTCATGAGTGCTCGCCGAACAGTACTTGCCCCAACAGTCTCTTAAGGCTATACGGGGTGTCTGTGTCTTTGTCGTGAATGCACGTGTCTATGTGTGTGCTTGTGCTGTAAGGAAGCAGCGCGTTCTGATACCGGTCCGTGGATCGTGGAGTGATGCCGAATGAATGCGTTTCCAAGTGGCTCTTTTGATGAATGAATGCCAAAGGGTTGTGTGTACGTACGTACGTCCGTATGCACGTGCGTGTGTGTATGTGCATTCACGTGTATATGATCATGTGTATGTGCGTGCGTTTAAGCTGTGTGCATACAACATGTGTGTGTGTACAGTCTGTGGATGCATGTACGTGTGGAGCGGTAGTGCAGCGGTGATCGCGCCGCGCTGCGAAACAGGCGACTCGAGTTCAATTCCCGCTCACGGCCAACATCATTGACAATCTTCTGAACCGGTCCTGGGTCTCCCCTAGGTCGACTCAGCCATACATTAGTACCTGGTGCAGTGTATATACATCGCCACTAGGGAGACAAAGGCGGCCGGGTTTAGTGCTGTCCATCCACCCCCTCGTGTGCGGTGCCGGCCTTCATAGGTGCGCGCTTACAGCACTTTCCTCAACAGCTTGTCAAGGCTATATGGGGGTTATTTATATGAAAGTATGGGCGTGGTGCTGGCCACCCTCCCCGTCGTGTGCCGTGTTGACTTTACAGGTGCTCGCCAACAGCACTTGACCATATCGTCTGCCAAGGCTATGCGGGTGGTCTTTGTTTTTATCTTTGCGTATGATCTGTATACGTGTATATGTATGTGTGTGTGCGTTTACGTGGCTCATAATATCAGAGACAATATAAACAATAGCCGACTCTGATCTGTAGAGATTTACAAACCAGTTACACTCCATACACAGTTGAGGCACAAGTCAAATATTCTGATAGAAACTTCTACATTATTTAGACATGTATATTAATGAATTCGATGAATGAGAGTTGCTTTTCTAAGCCGTGCTTTTTCGTGAAAACCTCCATCAGAATTTGATGAGTGTTCGGCGAGTCTGTTGTGGCAATTTCACACCGTCCACCTGACGCTTTCCAGGTGATTTTCTGAACATCCTAAATGCTGTGTATATACACACACGGCGTCCGTATGCGATACATCCATGCGGAGGTGAAAGTTAGCCGGTACGGTCCGCTACGAAGCATTCAGTATGGAGTACTGGTGGGAAGGGAGATTGTGATACGACTGTACCGTTAAAATATTTAAGTTACTTTCACCCCTGCATCTATGAAAGACACAAAGACATAGATCCCCCGTATAGCCTTAACAGGCTGTTGGGTCAAGTGCAGATAGCGAGGATCACCTGTAAAGAAAAGATAGCTATGAAAGACACACACTGCTAGATACATATAATTTGGCCCAACATCCCAGTGCCAGACCCTCATGAAAATTAAGTTTTCCTGGATCTATCCATGTAGGTTTTTACGGCTCGATGTATGAGAATTGCTTTTAAGAGCCGCTATTTCTGGATAGCCGTGCGAAGCAGAGAGGAGGAACGCTCGACACGGCTATCCCAAAAGAGCGATTCTCTCTCCCGAATAAGTAAACGGATGAACACGTGTGTGATACACAGTTACACTGTTTAAAACGTCCAAAGACAAAGGTCTTTGGTACGGTTTGAGTACGTTGAACGTACACGTGCGTACAAGTGTATGTGTAGAGGCATGCATACGTTTCTGAATGAGGATGCATGTCTCCGCATGTGTGTACGTGTGTTTATACGTGTCTTTTTGTGCACATGTGTATGTCCATATGCATGCGTGTGTACAGTGTGTTAAGGCTATACGGGGGATCTTTGTCTTTGTGTGTACATATGAATGAGTCTCTACACGTGTATGCATATGTGTGTATGTGTTGTTGTGTGTGTATGATTGTATGAGTGTGTACACGTGTGTGTGCGTGCAGGTGTTTACGAGTGCGTGAGTGTGAGTACACGTGTCTATGAATAGATGTACATGAGCATATTTATGTGTACGCTGGTGTAGTGATTAACACCACGAACCCGGCGATCCAAGTTCAAATCCCAGTCGGGGCCAACACGAGCGACGATTTCCCGAACCGGTCCTGAGCCTCCCCTACCTATTTACGGTGTGCAAAACATCTCCACTGGGGAGACAAAGGCGGACGGGCGTGAAGGCTGGCCACCGACCCCCCCTCGTGCGCGCGCACGTGCTGGCCTTCACAGATGCTACTCGATAGCAGCACTTGACCCTTCAGCCTCTCAAGGCTATACGGGGGATATTTATCTTTGTAGCGCGTGTACATGGTTTGTCTTTCGCGACTCCAATCACGGTCCCTGCCCCGCAGCCCGAAAGGTCTGATTGCCAAGCGCCGCGCTTACCACGGCGGCAGCGACAAACCAAGCAAATAAATAAAAATACATGGTGAGGCGGATAAATAAAATAATAATCAGAGACACGAGGTTGGGCAGGAGTAGGGGGGCGGATGTTGGAATCTTACATGCGGTCGGAGTCATGTCGAGAGTGTGTGTACGTACGGTGTGTATTTTTTCCGAAACCGCCCGTGTTTGATAGAGAGAGATGGAACGCGTTCATAGCAGAGCGAAGGGAGATACAGTTCCTGAGCAAGCTGTCCGCGGCACGTGGGGCGACGCGTCGTGTCTCAGAACGCGTGATACACACCGGAAGTTAAAACGCACGTTTTGTTTTGGTGCCGCTGTTGCTGCTGCGCTGGCAGCCGTAAACAAGCACAACCTGGAAAGCCCGCGTGTGTTTGGACCGTGGGAGTAAACCGGAGTACCCGGCGAAAACCCACGCGGACACGGTGAGAACGTGCAAACTCCACGCAGAAAGGCGGCACACGAGCCGGGAATCGAACCCGGGCGCTTCTGGCTGCGAGCGACTCGCGGCCGCCGCCACGCGCCCGGGGCCTTTCTGATGAGACACCTGGCTCTAAATTAAATTCAGGTGCGCTCCGGTGACGTCACCGCGGTCTTTACCAACCGTTATTTTTAAACGCGTAATTTGTGATCCGATTGCGGTGACGTCACCGGGACGCACCTGGCTGTGAGTTTATGAAAGGTGTGTGAATTAATTACCCCAGCTCGCGCGGTAACGCGCTCATTGGAAACGTAACTACGTAATGCTCTTTTATGTTTTTATTTTTGTTCAAACTGGCGTCACACCGCCCCGAGGTGCGTTCCAAAAAGCTCCACCACGTCATCCAAGTCCTCTGAGCTCGTCATCAACACCTGTACATCAAGATCATCGTCGCTATAGTGATCATCTCGTTATGATCGATGCAGCACAATGATCTAGATGGATTTCGTTTATGGAGACCAGACCCAAGTGGGCCAAGTAGGCCTTGAGGTGCAAAACGTTGAGAACCCCTGCTGTGGAGTGTCACGGGGGCCGGAGCCTATCTCGGCAGACACAGCGCGCAAGGCAGGGCTATGTTTATGTTGTGAAACTTACGATTCAATCACCGCGTTTAATTTTACATGTTTACATTTTGTCATCGCGGTGATGACCCAGGGTATTCCTGTTTGCACAAAAAAACACACGCTTGCGGCAAAACATGCAAACAAAATGTTTTGATAATGTATTCATTGTCATTGAAACTGATTGGTCCACACGAGAGACAGCTTTCATCCTAGCGT
>JAZEWU010000005.1:10326323-10338131 GCA_036362915.1 Geotria australis | reverse complement strand
TGTTCCCCTTGCCTTGCGCCCTGTGTCTGCCGGGATAGGCTCCGGCTCACCGCGACCCTGTATAGGATTAAGCGGTTTCTGAAAATGGATGGATGGATAATGAAATAATTCAAACGAATACATCTGAACGAATTCATTATAAAAAAAAGACATGCTGCTGCCAATGTCAATTGGCCTGATGACTAAATTTCCCCGCTGTCCTGTGATGGACTGGCGTCCCATAATGGGCATAGCCCTACCTAGCTCCCTGTGTCTGCCGGGATAGGCTCCGGTTCACCGCGACCCTGTGCGGGATTATGATGATGATGAATGACAATGAATGAATCATAAATGAGTGCACGGGCCGTCAGTGAGCCCACACACACGCAATGCTGGTGTAACGGGCCCGGCGTCGGGATCCGGGTCCGCGGCGCGCGCCCGGATCCTGCCCACGTGACCCGAAGGTGACTCCGGCGCTGAGCGTCGTACAGTGCGAGTACAGTGCGGGGGAGGACGGGAGGAGAGAAAGAGAGAGACGGGGAGAGACGCAGGGACACGGGGGGGAGAGACGCCGCAGGGAGACACCACACGGGGGACGAGGCGACGCGTCTATCCCGTCCGACCCTGATCTGCGCCGCAGGAATTTCCGTGCGACGACCAGGATCCCCGCGCCGCTCTCGCCATGGTAACCGGCCTCCTCCCTCCCCCTCTCCCGCCAAGCGTCCATCCTCCTTGGAAACAGCCTTCGTCCACTTGCCCTTGGCGCTCCAAAGGCCTTCATCATCATTTTCCACCACCTCATCTTCCACCGCGGCCTTTAACCAATCGCTGGGTTACGTTCATCATACTTCACCGAGGTCTTCAACCTGCCCTTGGGTCTCCACGGGTCCTCATCATCATCCTCATCATCGTCCATCTGCTCATCTCCCATCACGGCCTTCAACCAATCGCTGGGTCCCCCCCGTCGTACGTTCATCATCATTGACCAAGGTCTTCACTCTGCCCTTGGGTCTCCTCCGGCCTTCGTCCCTCTTTCTCCCCCTGCACTGCCTTCATCCTCCGTCCTCCCTCCACCATGGGGTTCATCCGGCTCCTTGGTCTGGAGCCTGCATCCTCCACTGCAGTACAACGGGGTTGTCATCGTCCACCTCACAGCCAGGCTTTCGCTGCCCTAGCCTTCCATTCTTAGTCATCCTCCACCCAAATGAGTCATACTTCCCCCAAGATGTTACTGTACCCGAGGGAAGTGTTTCTCAACCACAGGAGCTTAGTCGTGAAGGCCCAGTCGCTACCCGGTCTTCACTTACCGCGCGGCCTTCGTGCTGCCTCGAATGTCCCCGGGCCGCCGTCCGTGTTATGGTCTTTATATTTCGCAATGTTTTGGAAATATTGATTAGCGTATTAGCGTCGTTTTCTCGTAAACGCGTGTTATTAATTACGGCCGGTTACGCGTATTTCACGGTACGTTGACTTACGTACGTTGTAATGTGAATTATGTCTTTGTAAAATGTATTATAAAGTTAAGCTTGTGCGTTTCTGCTTTGACTTGGCGGCACTAAAACAAAAACATTCATAAGTCTTCTTGCCTTCGATGCGTGGAGTGCGTTGGGATCACACCACTTAGAAATAAAACATAATTTCTCACACTTGCCCTGCTTGACTAAACGTGGCCATGCCTGTCCAACATTGCCCTTTGATAAGTGTCACTTGATGGTTTATTAAGGGCAACTATAGCGGAAGAAATAGTTTTGGGTTCAGTGGTAAAATATGTTTCTCAGCCGTGGATATGATGTCACTGCAGGTTACCGTTACCATAGCGGTAACTGGCAGCCGAGCTGACTGACAACACGAATAGCTTTGAGTTTTCAACTGTTGTTAGGAAGTTTTATTCGTGGGAGATGTTGGATAACGTGAAAATACACATGGAAATATAGGAAAAAGTGATCAAAGAATATGCACCTTTAGAGCAAATGGATTTCAAAACATGGGTTGAATGAAGCCAATTGTATAACTATATTCACGGAAATATTTTGGTCAATATACGTAAAAAAGGAATTAATTACACGGACAAATCGACTGAAATTGCGTGCAATAAGTAAACATCTGCAGTAATATTTTGAGGAATAGTCTGTAAAATAAGCCCATAAAAATACATTAGTTTATAAGGGCACTGGCATATGCAAATGATCTGTTGAGCATAACGTACGTGGAAGATCAAAAGGAAACTCAGCGGCACTGAGAAGCAAGGATAATGCCGCTGTGCCGTGGCTCAGTCCTCTGGCTTGCCATGTCAGATCGGTATACCGGTGGTGAGTGAACGTGTAAGCCATACTGAGAAAATCAGGAATAACATCGCTACCTAAAATTGTGAAATTTGAGAAGCCAATTGAGTCCAGTGCTGATTGATTGGTTTAATATATGTATTTTTGCAATGATCAATTTTTACAATAATAAAGCGATTTGAAATGACGCCGCTTGTACAATATTTTGTTATCTTTGGACACTGTGGTAAGAGCTAATTTAACAGATTTGCTGATTATCCACAATCTTTCACTGTATATATGATGAATCTTTAAAAATCAACGTGTTCCCTCTTGGCTTACTTGACCTCACAATATAAAGTGTAATTAAAAGGCAATGGTCCGTTTGATGACTGATACCCATGGTATAGATTTGTTCATTTGTTACGCCTAAGAGTACTAAAAGATTTCCATATTCAAGTACCTCGGTGACCAATTAGATGGTGCCTCTGGCTGACTTGAAACCTTAAGCAACAAAAAATATCTTAAGAAATAAATGTAACAGGGTTAAATGTCCGACTCGAGTGACCATAATCCCGATTGTGCAAAAATCATTTTCCACTATTATATTTTTGAGCGCACAACATTGCATTTTATATTTCCTAATTGTTTGCAGTGTTTAAAAATGAATGCCGCAGCACGAAGAAAGAACCATTTGCCATGCATGTAATCAATTTGGCCAATCAAACAGCAAGTCAGAAACTGGTACGAACAAACAACATGGAATAAACAGACCCAGACAGTGAAACAGCATGCAAGAAACCGACTATGCACAAACAGAATGTCACGAAGTGATTTGACCAGACGAGCAGCATGCAAGAACACTGACCCACTCAGTGGTATTACAGAAAATGTCATTGCCATTAAAGACAGCTTTGGGAAAAAATTGACAAGCTTGTCAGATTTGGAAAATGCTGTCAAATACCGCATGCTTTTGCTACTGCTGTAGTTTATTAATTCAACAATTTGTATTCTAGGTGCAGCTTACAAAGCGAGCTGACCCAGCGGAGCTCAAAGCCGTCTTCACGAAGGTAATGTTTAAACACAAAAAAACTTCTATTCAGTTCGTGTTTTAGAGTTGTTTTTGCCTTTTGCCCCCAATTTCATGCCAATCGTGCCATCGGTGTTTTGTAATCAGATAAAGTATCCGTTTGGATCTCTCAGAGATTTGCAACGCTTCGTGTGAGAGAATAGCCCGCAGAAGCGGATATCACGTTCTACCTCTGTAATGTGTGATCTAACAAATGCAAGGCGGTTGTTATGCAACGGTTTACAACCACATGTTGTATTCGGCAAAGTTAATTCCCAGTCAGAGGGGTGCTCACGTGGCATTTTAATACCGAGTAAACTGCATAGCTTACACGGCGTTGTTTGAGCAACATTTGCAATTTAATCTACGCACATATGCTCATCTGTTTTTAATACATTCTTTTACTTTGTGATGTCATGAAAAGGCTTGTCGTGCCATACATAGTTCCCATCACCAGTCCGCGAACATTGTGTTTGGGTGTCAATGTGGTTTTAAATCACATTTAAGGGAGAAAAAAACTGAATCAAAACCAGCAACGGGCAGAAATATAGTTGTTTCATGTCAAAGGGTAATTCATCTCGGAATTCCCATACACCGTATTACAATGAATATTTCGGCTTTGACATTGTTCTCGAATCCTGGTTTTGAGAATGCCAACCGTCATCGATCAAATTATTTTGTAAAAATATATCTTAGGGTTACATCTGTTTTGCTTATGTATGTAATCGGGTTTTTTTTTACATCCTTTGGCAGCTTACACAGGGATGTGAAATAATAATTCCCTTCATTTACTCAGGAAGGGCTTAATGACTCACGACATTAATCAGAAGAGTTCTGAATTTTGATATTTAGCCAATTCCATTAATGAATGTTTGGCATATGTGAAGTAACCAGTGTGTGAGAAAATTCACATTATTGGGCGATTACGCCTCAAAGTTCCACACAGGTAGATTCAACAATCCATTGCTGCAATACTATTTGACCACATGGCCTGTCAAGCCTATGCCACCTGATATCCCCTAATATCCCTTTATATCCCCTGATATCCCATCTCCAAGTACCTACCATGCTCAACTCTGCTCGGCATCTGAGATCTGTCGAGACCCAGTACATTCCGGTTGATTCGGCCGTTGACGATAACCACCAGACGCCGTGCGTCTTCAATAAACATCTGAGCGTCTTTGGGCGCTCAAAATCCCAGGCTGCTCGTCCCACCGGCAGTCCTTCAGTTGTGCAGATGCGAGTCCGGCGGTGACCCGAGCCGTTGTTGCCTCACAGTACTCGACGCCGCACAAGGATGGGGAACATTACATGTCCCCCGAGGATTTCATACAGCGCTACCTGGGCCTGCATAACGAAGGAAACTACAACCCGCTTACCGTGCGCACGCTGGCCAGCATCGGCGACACCACCAAGGATGGGTGAGTCACCCATTACATATCCGCTCGTCCGCAATCGCCGCACCTGCAGTGCTGGCAGCTGGGTGATAGGCGTCCGCAGCACCGAGCCCGGCGCACGTGGGGGTTTGTGTGCAATTCCCGCAGCTGCTCGCTTATTTTCTTGGGGTTTTTACGATCTAATGCGCTGCCAGCGGCAATGTGGACATTTATGGGCTTGTGGCATCGTTTACGAAGAGCAGGTCATTCTGTTCTGGATTAATAGGCCGGAATTAAGCGTTGTATTGCCTGTCACTATAGTACATAGATAAATGTGGAAAGATTTATATTATTACAACAGAAAAATACCCAGTGAGCTTGCAAGCTCTTTGAGGGATTCTTGCGACACTACACGCGAAGTGACAAAAATAAATAAAGTATAAAAATCACAAATTCATCTGAGACACCGTTGACCAAGGAGATGGAGAGATGAAATCGGTTAATTTTCAAGTGCTGGGTGGATTGTTGCATAGCAGAATCGTCAAAGCTTGCTGCAGCATTGGCAGACTACCTCACTAGATGGGATCTGTGCAAGTGTGTGTTCATGGCTGTGTTTGTTTCCCGTCCCCTGCTCCGTCCGTGACCTGTCGCTCCAGGCTGATCTCGTTTCAGGAGTTTTCGGCCTTCGAGTCGGTGCTGTGCGCCCCCGATGCTCTGTTCATTGTGGCCTTCCAGCTCTTTGACAAGGAGGGCAAGGGAGAGGTCACCTTCGGTAAGCTGTGGTTTAAAGCCAAGTCGCGATGGCTGACAGATATTGGTAAGACTATATCGCTGAAAAGCTGATGAAATTCCTCGGCGTTCAAAATGCAGGGCCTTCGATCTGATACGCGCCTATGTCCTCCGGTATCTGTTTTTTCCCCCCCTTTTTTTTATAACGGCAATAAGAAGATTTTTTTTTTTCCTCGCAAACTAAAGGAGTGCGTTACGGCGTGGAAAAGGCAAAAGCTGGAAAGACAAACTGTGTTAACCTCTGTAATAGCAAAACGCAAAGGTTAGGCACAACCGAACACGAAACTCCATCTGGCAGCAAGGGCTGCACGGTAGGAATCCACCGCTGACCGCGTTGGCCCCTTCCAGACTTTTCAGACACGGTGACCGTTTGAAGTTCTATCCTTTTTTCCTGCTACTGAGAAGAGGTTGGGAATATTAATCGGATTGACATGTTTGACACGTCAATTTCCCTGTTTCCGCCGAGAGTAATTTCTCCATTAGAATTGGTGCGGTTGAGGATGGAGGGAGGTGGCTGTGGGGGGGGTGGAGTGTTGGGGGTGGAGTGTGAGAAGTTTGTGGCGTGGTGGGAAGGGGCACGGGGAGATGGGGAGGGGGGGGATCGGTAAACATGATCTCCCCCCTCGCGTATCCGCGTTTGCCCTTGTCTCCCCGACACGTCAAATCCGATTACGCAGGACCCCTCTCTCGCTTTGCTTCCTGCGCACTTTGATTCTGGAGCGTGTAAAAAAGCAGGAGCAGCGAGTCCATTATGATGGGGACAGGTCAGACAGCTTCTGATGGCCTCAAATCCCTAATCACTGTGTTTACAGTCCGATCTCCTAGACTTTACCAACCCGTGTATGGAGCTTTTGGGCACTGCGTGTGTGTGTGTGTTTGGATGGCTGTGTGTGTTTCTGTGCATACCTTGGCTGACTTGGCTACTCCCAGCAGATATTTAAACTCTCAGGTAAACTTAACCTTGCTTAAGAAGCTTGTGGCTGGTTGATTTTACAAAACCACCCCCGGATCCAATTGTTTTTTTAAATCACGACAAATAGAGCTTTTGAAATCTACACGCACCCAATATTAGGGTTGCGTATGTCACACGTCTCGAGTTGAAATGCACAGAAATGCGATGTAGTAAAAACTACATCGTCCTGGTCTCGTACTCAAACAAGCTTGGCACCGTACTTCACTGCCATCAACAGCCTCGAGCCGGTCGTGGAAATTCTACATTGCTATGGCAGGGCTAAGTCTGTATGCCGTCCAGCGGCATGTTGAAAAGTGTGCATTCATTTATCTTGATGACAACATGCTCTTTGCCACATTCTACTCGTAAGCCCCTCACCGTGGAATAAAATAACTCACCCTGCGTCATCTTGATATCCCGGAATCGGAAGTAGCCAGCCGATCAAGCGCAAAGTTGCCCGCCCGACCAACGATTCACCGTAAATATGTGACCAAATCCTCTCCGGATGCAGCCAAGCTGCTCGGCTTTGGCAGAAAAAACTCGAGGCCGGCCTTGCGGCGATCGACGACAAACAAACAACAACAAAATGTAAATCATCGCAGAGCTTGCCTCGCGTTTGTGGTCGACGGTGGAGCAGGAGTGAGATGGAGCGGCCGTGCTGTGTGTGTGTTCCTTGGCAGAGGGCGTGAAGGCGGTTTTCAGCCAGACCACGATCCACCAGCACATCCCTTTCAACTGGGACTGCGACTTCATCCGCCTGCACTTTGGGCACGCGCGCGACAAGCGGCTCACCTACGCCGAGTTCACGCAGTTCCTGCAGGTGAACGCTGGGAATGAACGGCGTGCGTGTTTTGTAAGATAGAGGCTGGTTATAGGCCAAGGTGAAATGGAAGGTTAAACAAGGTGGCTGGGATTCAACAGCGTGGACGGCTAGGGGAAGTGAGTTTTGGGCGACTGGAGCGGCAGAGGAGGATGAGCAGCCTTCCATTGGTCTGCTCTGAGGTTTGAGATTTTGTTCAAATGTTCCATTCCAGCAGTATAAACGTAAAGTTATTATCGTCACGTTCTCAATGCAGGCGTTTTGGAGATTTAAAGCTTGTGGGGAGGCTTGGTTTACTGTACCTTACGTTTACACCGACATCTTTATGCAATAATTGTCATTTAAAATACTCACAGATATAACATTTGCATGCTACGTTTGGTGCCGTGTTCCTGAATCACGGGTTGGCAAATGTTTTAGTCAGATTTTAGGTGAAAGCTTACCGATATCGCTGTAACCAACAGTGGCGCTAATTGTTAAGCCCAATCGGACATTTCAACAAAATGCATATATGGCCGGATGCGTGCGCTTCATTACGTTATTCATACGATATGTAAATGATATGTTCCTTAGAAATGTAGCATTTATTTATTAACCAGGTGGCGAGTGATATATGAACCGGTCCCTCACCCCTCCTCCCACCCCATCACCCCTTCACCGACCCGCGCTGACCAAAGCGGTGAAGTATGGTCAAACAACTCCCGTGACCGAAGGGTCATGCGTAAAATCTTCATTCTCCACAGGATTGACGAACGGACCGCGAATTGTAACAAGTCCGTTTAGCTCCGGTCATTACTGCACATGCATACCGCATCGTCAAAACATTCACCGAGGTTGGGCGAATCCGTGCCTGCATGCATACATGTACCTGACCTGACCAGGGAACATTACATGCCAGGTACCTTTATGCAGTATGCTTAACACCTCAGCTGCTTACAGCAAAACGCAAGAAAGAATTATATGAGATGAGGCAAAGCCTTTCTCGGGCACTCCCTGGCCAGTAGCTTTACATACAGCGCCGGTGCAATCTGGCTAAAGCCAATGTTTCCCCCCAAGTTTCTTCCGGAGGTGTCACAGTGAGCCTTTCAGTCGCCCGTTAAAGCCCAAATTGCTGCTGCTGCTTGACACTGAAATGTGACACTGCCGAGAGAGCAGGTTCTGGAGTACACGGGAAAGGAATTTGGTTTTAAATTACACTGTGGTTGAAGGAGGAAACCACATTCGGGGCCACAGAAACAACAAAATCCCCCCCCCCCCCCGACTAGTTACAAACTTCATTGTGACAGGCTGTCAGCCCAATTCCAGTGGCTCAACGTGCAGCACATACACCCGGTGTTTGCGTAGTGGGGTCGCATTGTAATTTGTTTGCGTCCGGGAATGCCAACGAGCGAACGAGGAGTCAGCAACAATGGCGTCCCTCGAGCTTTGTCTCCGTAGCCACCGCGTTTCAAAAGCTCTCTCGTGCTGATTAAGCGGAGACTTGCCACGGGGTAGCGTTTTAACGCTTTGATTAAGCGTCATTTTTAAAACGCCTTGACTAGAGTTACCCTCCGTGTATCCCGCAGGTCGCATAACTCCGCGAATGTACATATTTTTTCGATGTCGGTGTATCGCGCGCCCGCCCGCTCGGCTCGCAACGTCCGCTGTTGTGTACGGCGTTTGCAAAAGTTGCGCGCGTTACTTTCTCTTGTTCTGTTTACGTGGCTGTTGGTTTTTGAGGATGTTCTCCCAGTCATAGTTTTCGATTATTAATATGTATGGTCTAGTGTTTTATCGGTAATGAAATACAAAACAATCAAACTAATATATATATTATCGGTATGTGGCTTGCCATCATCATTATTAGTGCCCGCTTAATCCTCTAGGACAGGGGTTCTCAACATTTTTCACCTCAATGCCCGCCTGGGTATGGTCTCCACAGACCACTAAGTCGCGCTTGTGGCTCACCGGTTGAGAATGGCGGCTCTATGGGGTCACGGGGGGGCAGAGCCTATCCCTACAGACACAGGGCCCAAGGCAGGGCTATACCCAGGATGAGATGTCTGTCTGTCACAGGGCACCCCGGGCAGTTTAGTCAGCAGACCAATTAACCTAGGCAGCAGCACGTCTTTGAACCGTAGGAAAAAAACAGAGTATCCGGCGACAACCCACGTGGACTTGGGAAGATCGTGAAAACTCCACTCAGAAAGGCGGCACCCGGGCCGGTAATCGAACCGGGGCTCCTGGCTGTCAGGCTGCAGTGCTAATCATCGAGCTCGCCGCACGTATCTAACAACAAGAGTAAAAGCCCAACCCCCGCGCGTGCCTGTGGCCGCTCGTACGTGCCACGCGACGACTGACGAGCCCCACCACTGGCGCCTCACCACGGCCGTCGTTCAACCGACCAATCAAACGCGTGCTGTGCGGGCCGGACATTTGCGCCCGGCAAACGGTTCGACCGTTGCTGCATTGAAACCACGGTCGATCGTCGGTTCTGTGACCGATGAAGCTTATAGAACCATCACTAGTTGTAACGTGACTCACCCCGTACCGCAACCCTCCCCGACCCCTTCACCGATCCACGCCAACCAAAGCGGTGAAGTATGGTCAAACAACGCCCGTGACCGACGCATCATGTGGAAGCGCGAATAGAGCCTTGCATAACCGTCTCGTGTTGTAATGTGACCGTCTGTTTCTCTCAGCGCGATGCCAGAGCCGTTGGCCGTGAGTGCGGCGGCGGATGGGGCTGCTGTCCGCAGTCGTTTGCCCGCACGTGCGCGTGTGTGACCGCGTGTGCGCGCGCGTGTTGCACCTGCACTCCCTACTCTTGGCACTCGGCACAGCACGGAGCGCAGGTGGCGCATCTGCCAGTGAGGCAAGCGATGGCACCTGGGTCTATACTGTGACCCGCCAGCGAGCCTTCGATAAATCACATTGCCTCGAAGTGAATCTGGCCTGGCACGAGCGCCGTGGTGCCGTCACCAGCGGCTAGTGGCGAATGCCGGTTGTTGTTGTTGTTGCGCGTGTCGCCTTGGCAGGAGCTTCAGCTGGAGCACGCGCGGCAAGCTTTCGCCCTCAAGGACTCCAACAAGAGCGGCACCATCCACGCGCTGGACTTCAACGACATAATGCTCACGATCCGCCCGCACATGCTGTCTCCCTTTGTGGAGGAGAACCTGGTGTCGGTGAGTGCCGTCTCCGGGTCGCCCGCTTCGAACGCGATCGCGACGCCCGGCTTTTTCGATCCCGATGCGTTTGTTACCCGCTCACCTTGATGCTTCTTTTGAACCATACGGCCGTGTATTTTACGGCGTAAATTGCGGTGCTTGTGGTTCACGCTCTGATCAACGGCTGTTTCTGTACATGTAGGGCATGATGCGATGGCGAGAGAAAAGGCTTGTAGTTGAGCCGGAAGACCAAATAATCGGGGTGACTCATGTCACGAAATTGCTAAGTGCAGGCGCCTCTAACATCACTTTATTTTTAAAAAGAGCATTGGAAGTACAAGTATTGAATGTTAAGAGCTGTTCTCTTGTGACAACCGTGTCCTCCTCTCGCCTTCATGACAAGAGGAGGAACGCTCAACACGGTTATCGCGAAAGAGCAGCTCTTAAGAGAAACTCTCACACATCGAGCCGTGAAAACCTGTATCGGTGCGTTAAAAGCACGGTACTTTGGTGGCACCGTTTGGTGGCACAAAATCTTTCCATCCCAACCTTTCCTACGTTCTACCCGCTTAATATTACACCCGTTCCATGCCCCCCCTCCACCCTCCCCGGATCCAACACCCTCCGACATCTCCGTCAATCCCCGTGCCCTCCGGCGTTATGCCCGCCGTCGCCTCGGCAGGCTGCAGGCGGCGCGACGGCCCACCAGGTGAGCTTCTCCTACTTCAACGCCTTCAACGCGCTGCTCAACAACATGGAGCTCTTCCGCAAGATCTACAGCACGCTGGCTGGCTCCCGCAAGGACGTCCAGGTCACCAGAGGTATCGCCCGCGCGCGACGCTCCGCTGCACCCGCTCCTCGTTTAGGGTCACCCCGTTCTGCGTTGTTAACCCCCCGATGAATTGGGTTGGTTTCATTACGGGACGGAATGACGTGCCGTTCATTTTTTTCGGGGGTGGTGAATGTGCAGACGTTTGCCTTTTTGTGGCGGTACCCGTGGTCGGGGCCGCGGCCTCTTAATTGCGGCGAACGTCCGAGGCTAACTGCGGGCGTTGTACCCCCGCAGAGGAGTTTGTGCTGGCCGCCCAGAGGTTTGGACAGGTGACGCCGATGGAGGTGGATATCCTCTTCCAGCTGGCCGACCTCTACGAGCCGAGAGGGTACGTGGCCGGCAACTGGCACAGATGCCAGCGTTTCGCATTCTCGCTCCTCGCCAGTGACTTCACAAAGTACACATCAGCAATGTTCACCCGTCGTTAATGCAGCTCGCTCGACAGGTTTTGTCGATTCGGTCAGGGGGGTTTTAATTTCGGTCGGATTGTACTAACGTAGGGTTACACACCTCGATGTATAATAATCGCTCTTTAGAGCTGCTCTTTCGAGCTGCCGTGTTGAGTATTCCTGATGCCTTCAACG
>JAZEWU010000005.1:10289034-10318420 GCA_036362915.1 Geotria australis | reverse complement strand
CAGTCCCGGTGTAATTGCTGTTCGGGAGGGGGGTCTTTTTGCTCCTGAGGGTGGTTTTAGAGATTGTTTTTTTTTACTTACGCAAATCCGAGACACCCCGCTGCACCCTTGTAAGCCGGTGTCTCGTCAGCCACCTTCTGCCGTCAAACCCCGGGGGGCGAAAAATTTGTCCCTGTCTGTACGCGCACACCTTTTGAGCGGAAAAGTGCGTGTTTGCACGCGTGCTCAACTCCCCGGATGCCCTGTCAAAGCTCGATGTTCGAGGAGTTCATCGACGCACAAATTATTTTCGCTCTCTTTAGAAATGCCGCGGAAAACATTTTCACGGCGCGCGTTTGAAATCGATCCGTAAAAGTGACCTTTCAAAAATGCACGGCAATAACGTGAAGCGCCGTCCTCCGCTTGGCAATATCGTTCGATAAATGTGCATTTGCGCGTCTGTGTTGTCTTTAGGTCTGATCCCTCAGTTGCTTGGCGTGGCACCTGAAAAAGCCATCAAGCTCACTGTGAGTACAGCACATCCCATCGCCTCGTCGCGTAAATCATCGCTTAGCTTTGCGCGTAGGTTTTCGCCGAGTCTGAGTTTGGTCTTCTGGCTCGGGGCCGCACGTGGAGCTTGTCTTCCCTTAAGCTTCACAACCACGCGCTACTGCGGGAAATGTCCGTGAGTGGCGAAAGTTTACGAAACAAACATGGCCAGCATATGCTGCCTCACCCAGAGGACCACCCAGGAATTTCCTCACTGTTTCTAAAAGCAATTCACAGCTCACTTAAGCAAATGATATTAAATGGGATTCCGGCCAAAACCAACATTGACTTCGCGTCATTTGTCAGCGGGCTTCTTAAGAGCAATATAAAAACAGTTTCTAATTGAACCGGTATTTTAAACGAAGAATCTCGCTACGGGATTCTCTCGCAAAGCAACAGCTCGTCAAGACGTGACGTACAGAAGCGATCGCTATTCGCGCTTCTCTCACGCGCGCGCGCTCGAGCCCCTATTTGCCGTTTGTTATTGGTGCCGCCGAATTTACTCTCCCGTGCCGCTACGATTTTGTCGCGCGCGAATAACCGCCGAGGCCGCCACGAGGCCGCGCTCCGACCGCCGTTTACGGGCAGCGTCGCGGGCCGGCGTGGCGCTCAGGCAGCTGACGAGTCACGCTAGGCGAAACCGTTGAGGCAATAATGCGAACGGTCGCCCGGCGTGTTTTCCAGGTGAACGACCTGGTGAGGGACAAATTCACGAAGAAGGACAGCTCCATCCCTTTGATCGCGGAAATCATTGCCGGAGGCTGCGTAAGTATCGGGTGTTCCTGGCGTACCCCTCCCTCGGCCCTGCGATCGAGCGGGGGTGGGTGGGTGCCCTGGAAACAGCAGTTTAAACAAAAGCGAGGGATTCCTGAGAGCCGTGTGGCTGTGGGCTCCTCACCTTGTCATTTGTTTAGGCTCCAGGAAAAAAAAAACCGTCAGCCTTGGAATTTTTGTAATTTGCCCCCCCCCCAACCCCCGCCGCCGCCGTTAAATCTGCCCCAATAAAAATAAATCAGCCGTAGCACCCGGTTGTGCGCTTTATGACATCGGAAAATGTAAAACATGTTTTTAGCCGGGGTCCAAAACGGTTTAATTGATTTGTATTGTGCGCTTGCGTTTACGTGGGTGTTGTCCGTCAACTCGGCACTAATCGTCGGTGTGCACGTTTACGGCCCTCTTTGTCAACGCTTCCCCTTTGCCACGTGGGTTGCGTGGGGGGGATATACTTCACCACGCTGGTCATCGCGGGTTAGTGAACGCGGGCGGCGTAGAAATTACTCAACGCAACGGATTGTGCCGCGCCGCCTCCTGCTGTGCGCCTCGTGGCCATGCAGCGACCTATGACAACCCGGCACACGGTATTTACCCACGCAAGCGCTAACCAGGCTCAAGCCCGCTTCATTTCCGAGATCTGACAAGATCTGTTGTGTTCCGGGTTATTTGGTCGCGGGCAACATCGGTCTAACGTTACTCAGGTCTGCATCGCGCGGACCTGATTTTTACGACGATAGCACCTTTGTTCTGTCCGTGCGAGATCTCATCCCGCTGCCATCCCATGGTAAATCACACCCGGAGCAGAGAATGCCGCAAATGCCACACTCGGGTACCCCTGTCAATGCAGCCCATCATTCAGCGAAGAATGATGGGCAGATTCTGAGAGCGCAGGCAGCGACTGAAAGGTGTTCCGTCCGCGGCCGTAATCGGGTGACAGGGGGCACACCCTCTGACCTCCGGGGGTGGTGGGTGGGGTGGGGTGGGGGGGAAGAAGGGAGCTCGTGGCGGTTTGTTCAGGAGCGTACTGAAAGGCTGGGGGGAGCAGCCAGGCAGACGCTGGCTCAGCCTGCCGGGGGAGTGACCGTAGACAGGTGTAATTTTCCCAGCGGTTGGTGCCAGGGACCCTGGCTCTTGTCGTAACCTGGGGGTCCACCTGTGTGCGCTCAATGGGAGGTGTGGACCCGTCCGGCCAAACCCCTTGCCAGCCTCTCTATAGCCCTGCGCTCTCGTCGCCGCCACCACCACCACCACCCATATAGCCTCGGGGCAGCCGCGTCCGTGCGTGCGTGCCCCTGGAATCTGGTCACCTGTCATCGCCTGCTGATGTAAGGTGGATGGAATGGCAGTGGCAAAGCCTCCAGGCAAGGCAGGGGAGGGCTTTTCTCTAACTAATTGATGATGTGATGAGCTTGTCACCGGGTTTAATTTTTAATTAAGCGTGAGGGCATTGGGCTGGTTAAAGCAACTTTGCCGCCTGTCCCCAAAAATGTACCCCCTTTGTCGTTTCACAGCGTGGGCTCGTGAAGAGGGACATTGTACGCCCCGGTGCCGAGCGGGGCTAAGAGGGGGTTATCGTATTTCACGTGAACTCTAAATCGTTCTTCAACATAATGTTGTCGGTGGATTTTAACCTTTATATGAACTTTGCTTCTTGTGTTGATTAAATAAAACTGTTCTCTTCATTAAAACAGGGGGAAAAAGAGCGATGCACTGATGAATTAAACGTCATGGGGAAAAATTGCTATTTCTCAAAATATAATTAGGAGAGAATTCTGCAAAAGCATGAATACATTCCTCACCTTAAAAGCAATAAAGCGGCCCTGTCTAAAACCTCTCACTGAACCTTTTTTTCCCTAACAGTTTAGGACTGACAACTAATTTGTAATTACATGGGATTAAATTGCATATCATTGTTTAACAGTTAAAACTCACAGGGCCCAATTCACGTGCCAGTAAAACGGTCGTTTCTGATCTGGCCCATAGAGCGTGTGGCATTGGCAGCGTGTGAATGGGTACAGGCGGCGGTGCTCGCCTAGCGACGAGGTGCGTAAGGAATCGCCCACGATCTGGCCTCGCGATTCTATTCACCGGTCAGTTTTAATCAAACGCTTACCGTTTTGCGTGAGATGTTTTTTAGTTTGTTCTGTCTCCTTCATACAGCCCCGTGTGTAACATTAGCCCTAACATACCTGCAGTATGTGGCTTTGTGAGGCCCTCCCTCCACACCTTGTTGCTTGTCGGGGTCGTTTGACCATACTTCACCACGCTGGTCAGCGCTACTCGCGATAGAAGGGTTGACGCCCAGTGCCGTTTCAGATATTGCTCGCCTGCGTCGTGAGCCCATTGCCGGTAAATGAACTCGGGTCACCAGGTTCATAATGTGGTGCGTTAACCGCTGCGTCGCCACTCCACCCCAAAAATAATAATGTCCTTTATTTACTCGGGAAGTGCCGTGCTAAGTGTCGAGACTATTTTTTTTTAAGAGGGTCCTGTTGTATTAGCAGTTTGACAGAATGAATTCATCAGTGTTTGGCTTTGGAATGGATTGTTCTGGGACCGATTATATCCATCGCGTATCACTAGGAACCGGGTAGTCAGGTTCATTGTGCAAGACGCTAAACTACAGCATTATGCAAGAGTCTCTAAATATAACATTTGTTATCATCGATTTTAGTGCGTACAATGCGACGCGCGTGTCGCAAGTATACGGATTGCAGTGTCTCGTGGTCCTACAATGCAACAATCCATCTCGCTCCTGCAAACGGCCTGGTCTCCACTGCCTCGTTTGGCGTTACTTTCCGACTCGTTCCCTCCTTTGACTGCCACTCCATCGTTAGTCTCGACCACCAGCCATCATCCCTCCCAGCGACGTGGGCCTCTAGAGCCCACTTAACACTGGATATAATATCTCGAGTATGTGCTCTAAACCCCGGTCAAGCTGGGATAGCGGCCGTTCAAACCAACAGCAGGGCCGTACAGAACCTCGGTCAGTCTCACGAATGTAACCGGATCGTTGCGTGTGTCAACTGGCGCCGTTTGGGCGGCAGGGTGGCGCAGTGGTAATATCTGCGCCTCACAGAAAGAATGGTCTTGCCCGAGCAGGTTCGATCCCCGCCTTGGGCGTCTTTCTGTGTGGAGTTTGTGTGTTCTCCCCCTGTTCTGCGTGGGTTTCCTCCGGGCTCTCCGGTTTCCTCCCACAACTAAAAAAAAAAGTCATTAATGAATTGACCGATAACATCCTAATATATAGGAAGCAGTGTGTGGCAATATGGCGCCGGCAAACCGCCTGGCTGCCGCCTCCTCCTCCTCTCTGCGCTTTCCTCGCGCCTCCGAGTCGTTCTCTCGTCGAATGAAATATCTTTGACAGTGAATGAATATGTGCGCGTTATAAATGTAAAATTATTATTAATATTAAAGTCCCGCATTCCCGCGCAGGCCGGCGGCTCCCAGGTGATCTTCACCAACCCGCTGGAGATCGTCAAGATCCGGCTGCAGGTGGCCGGAGAGATCACGACGGGCCCGCGCGTCAGTGCGCTCAACGTTATCCGCGACCTGGGCTTCCTGGGCCTCTACAAGGTGGGTGGCATCGCGGTCAGCCGCGGGCGCTCGGCCCGCGGTTATCACATCGCCACCGCAAACGTCAATCGTCGTCAGCCGTGTTCTGTCCGCTGTTGGACGGAGGCCTTTCCGAGGCGTTGTGGCCGATCTCGGTCTCGCGGCAGTTTGACGGTTGGTTGAGTGGCGCCTGCTCGCGAGTGGATTATGATATCTAGCGGGTGGATGACCTCTTGGGACTGCCCGCCGGTTGTTTGTCTCTGCAGCCGGGCGTTCATATCGTCCAACCCCATGTCGTTTTCCAAACAGTCAATGTTATGCCTTTGTAACTTGCATATGTTCTCTGTTACGCTCTCTCTGTCTCTTGGTATAAATCCAAGCATGCATCTCTCCATGTTTCTCTCTGCACCTGTCATCTTTTGTTCCGTTTTATTCGTAACATAAATGTGCATGTTTTCCGATACGCGTGTGATATAGTCCAATTACAAACGGATTTTTTTTTGCACGTTGGAACGTTGCTTGTCTAGTCAGATATGAATACAAATGTCAAATGAGACCAAGAAAGAATATGGAACTTGTACCGTGCAGCTCAGATTGCATTTAACTCACCCACTCACTATGTTCTGTATTCTTAACCGATCAAGATCATCACTATGCTCAGCAGGAGCCGTGGTTTTAATGATTGATGTTTAGTAAAATAAAACAAACATAGTGCTCAATAGAGTCTTATTTCAAGATCATACGCTTCTGTTAAGGGCCCTATTGAGTTAGCATTTATTTATGGCTGGACAAGCTTAAGTGGAGAGGTTTATGTGTCGGTGGGCCTGATTGACAGCAGGTTGTTAGTTGATTTTGTAAATAGGACTTTGATGCTTGTAAAGTACACAAGCGCGTTTTCATCGTGAGCGGATGTCTGAATTGTTTGTTGGTGCGATCGGGCTGATTGTAACGGAACACGGTGTGAGCTGCGCCTTTTTGTAAATGTTCTTTAGCCCTCATGCGGCAACGTCTTGAGCGTGTGTGCGGCCGGAGCGCTCAAGGGCGAGCGGGCAGTTCAGGGCTCGAGCGAGCCGCCACGGTGCCTGAACACCGCAAACAAAATCGGTGGCCCTGCCCCATGTGTATGGAGAAAACAGTAGTTTGTGTCTGGCCCCGCTAATCCATGCCATCAGTAAACAGCACTTCCATGTAGGCATCCGTTGCAGACAGCCCCGAAACCCCTGGCCTCTGATGGTTGGTTTCCTGCAGTCTGTGACCACGTCCCAAATGGCACGGAAATTTGGGGTCAAGCCAGGGGTTTCCTCTTGGGGAAACCACCACCCCTCCCCCCGCCCCCGCCCCCCTACAACTTCCTCCACAGAACTGTCTCTGGTTCTGTTTGGAGTCATTAGGTCATTAGAGGTCTCTGACACTGATTAAAAATAGAGCAGCTCCAAGGGCTCTGAATGCAGAACACTTTCACTTCACTGTGACTTTTAATTCAATCCCGTTCGCCTCATATTTACATCCCCGGATCACGGTTGCGACCGGCGACGGTCGCGACCGGCGACGCTCGGACGCGACGAATATAAATCCCAGCAGCTGGGTTTGCCGGCATCGTGGCTGGCTGCTCGGGACGATCGCTCTCACTTAGACGATGACGGCCCGCTGCTGTTGACCGTGCCGTGTCGGCGGTTGCGCAGGGGGCCAAGGCGTGCTTCTTGCGCGACATCCCCTTCTCGGCCATATACTTCCCCGTGTACGCGCACACCAAGAGCCTGATGGCCGACGAGAACGGGCGCGTCGGGCCGCTCCAGCTGCTCACGTCAGGAGCCATAGCCGGTGAGTCACCTGCTCCGAGCTTGGTTGCGGTCACCCCGTCACCCGGCTGCCCCCCCCCCCACCTCCAGGGTTGACAGCCACTGGTTCATGTCGATGTAGAAACTCAAGTTCACCGATAACGCAAGCGTCAGCTCGCTCAACATTCTCCGGAGCAGTGGTTCTTGACCTTTACTGCAGCCTGAACCCCGTTCTCAAAATATATTCTTGCACCCCTTGTTAATAAATACATATGTAATACATCCCATCCATCCCATTGTCAAAAGCCGCTTGATCCTGTACAGGGTCACGGTGAGCCGGAGCCTATCCCGCAGACACAGGGCGTAAGGCAGGGCTATACCCTGGATAGGACGCCAGTCCATATATAATACAATGAATACAAAAATCTGGCATGTCTTGCACCCCCAGCAAGGGCATCTCGCACCCCTAGGGGGGGTGTGTGCACCCCAGGTTAAGAACCACAACTCTACATAGATTGTTTCACGCCACCTAAGGGTTCACGTGACGTGAACAGGATTATTTCCCAAACAATACCTCCTCCAGTCACCGACCACCTTCACATCCTTCAGAATAATAATAATAATAGCATTTTATATAGCGCCTTTCACCCGAGGGTCACAAAGCGCTCCACTTCCCTCCTTGGTAGCATCGTGATATCACATCGTGACGTTCTGGCAGCAAGTTGACAGCCATCGATTCACACACTTCATCGCCTTGTCGTTTTTTTTCGACGTGAGACACGTGCGCTATCCTCTCCTAAACGAAGGATTTGCTTCTCCGCGTGACCTCTCCGAGGCGCTGCCACCCCACAGGCATGCCGGCCGCGTCGCTCGTCACGCCGGCCGACGTCATCAAGACGCGGCTGCAAGTGGCGGCGCGCGCAGGCCAGACCACCTACACCGGCGTCACCGACTGCTTCTCCAAGATCCTGCGCGAGGAAGGCCCGCGGGCGCTCTGGAAGGGAGCGGGCGGTAAGCCGGGACCCGGCGAAGGCCCACCACGGCCTCCCCGGATCGTGTCCCTCAAAGCGCTCGTATATACAAGCGCTGCCAGCAAGCACTGCGCAGATTTACCATCCATCCATTTTCTAAACCGCTTAATCCTGTATAGGGTCGCGGTGAGCAGGAGCCTATCCCGGGAGACACAGGGCGCAAGGCAGGGCTATACCCATGATGGGACGCCAGTCCATCACAGGGCACCGGGGGCAATTAAGTCCGAATGCCAATTAACCTATGCAGCAGCATGTTTTTGGACCGTGGGAGGAAACCAGAGTGCCCTGCAAAAACCCACGCGGATTCGGGGAGAACATTTACCAAAAAAAAAATAGCTTCATTTTTATTTTGCACGTTTCTTAGTTTTTTTACCCAGCAATGTAGAATCGCTTTCTCGTCATCTTTTCGGGGGCCCTCTTAATGCATTTAATGGGATGTTGTTAAGGGCCGTTCACTTGCGGTGCAAGTTATTTTGACAAGTAGATTGCACAGTACGGGGCTTTGCTGAAGCACTCGCCCCGTGCCGCCGCACCCCCTCCCCTGCCCCCCCCCCCGCAGCCCGCGTGTGCCGCTCCTCGCCGCAGTTCGGAGTCACCCTCCTCACCTACGAGCTGCTGCAGCGCTGGCTTAACGTCGACTTCGGCGGGAGGTGAGGCCCGGCCGTTTGTTTTGTTTATTCTCTTGTCGAAAAAAACCCATTCAGTTGTCGCCATGCGGAGCAGGCGACGGGCACAATGAGTGACGGGCACAATGAGTGGCGTGCCTAAGTGGTATGCGCGCCGACTGTTTGGCCGCTGCGTGTCTCGCAGGCATTGTGCGCGCCGGGAGACACACCTTGCCGGCGACGCGTAATGGAACTTAGCGCCGTGCCCTCGCTCGCTGCTCGCCGCGAGCCCCACGTGCGTCGTGGGGCTCGCCCGCGAGTCACCGTGCGTCGGTGGCGGATGCGCGCGGGGTCGTAGGGATGAAATGAGTTCTTCTGCAGTTTAGTGGGAGTTACGTTGAAGTAAGTTGCTGCTGACGCACAGAAAGTCGGCGCGGTAGGGAGCACAGGTGGTGCATCTGCCGGTCATCTCATGCGGCCTATGGCACCTGGGTCTGATTTGTGACCTCAAAGTGCGGATGACCTGGCCCAGGCACAGTGGTATTACGTCTTATTTCAAGCATAATTTACCACTTATTTATCACCCTTATAAAACGTCAGATAGCCAGCAGCAATATTCCCAAGCGGACAGTCTGTTGAGGCCATACGGGGGATCTTTGTTTTGTCTTGTGTGCGCGCAGCAAGCCCGCGGGCTCCCAAGCCGTTCCCAAGTCCCGCATCTCCGCGCTGCCCCCGAGCAGCGCGGACCACATCGGGGGCTACCGCCTGGCCACCGCGACGCTGGCCGGCGTCGAGAGCAAGTTCGGCCTCTACTTGCCGAGGTTCAGCACCTCGGGGGCGAGCGGGTCCGTGGCGAAGGCGGCACCCGCGCGCGGTTAGGGAGCGGGCGAATCTCCCCGCGTCGCCCAGGCACATTGCTCGTTCGCCCGCCCGCCCAAAGCTTCCAGCACTCCACGCGGCGGCTGCCCCGTGCTGGGGCTCGCCACTTGGCCATCGTCGTCTATAGCCGTGTTTTTATTTAGCATGCAAAATAATATTGTATATATAATATATTGGAGGGCGCGCTGGCACGAGGGTGTGTGCGTGCGTGTTAATATATATGGCCGTGTCTCAAGTGTTCCGTACGTTAACATTCCCGCCGTGTCCATTCCCTACGCAGTAATTTACGCTAGTCTCGTTTGAGTTCCACCTTCGCGTGGTTCCTGGCCCCAGTGTTGACCAACACCGGCCATGTTCAGTGGACGACTACGATTATTGGCTTTTCACGTCAAAATGTAATTTCATATGGATCGGACTTGATATTGTCATCAGGCCCTCCACTGTTAATCAGCTGAATGGCGGATCCAGCCAACAGATCCAAATTGGAATATGATTATGAGTCTGTATGTTAGACAGCTCCCAACAAACCGGCAATGTTAGGGTTAGCGAGCCAGTGTACGGTGCAACTAGGCCCATTCCTTCGTTTAAGAGACACCGGCCAAGCGCACACACACTTTGCGTTCTGTTGTCGTGTCCACGTGCCCGCGTGCCAACTCGGGCTGACCTCCTCTCGGGGGAAGCACTGTGAGACTCAGTCTAATTCCTGCAGCACAGGAAGCTGATATTCCAGGCCAGGGATATGAGGTTTGAACACAGATCTAAGTTCCCGGTATCGTCCAGTCAGATCAAATCCTTGGAACCGACTGAGATTATTGAGCACACCAGGGTTTAGTTGGTCCTGCGAGTCTACATTTCGTGTCTTTGCCCTTGAGATCACTGATGCAGCTGGTTACACAGAACGCTTGAAATATATAGATTTGTCCTTAAGTTTGTACTCCTCACAAACTCTGGGAACGTGTTACGAAAGGAGTTTAAGCAACCAACCGCACAAATGTGATTGCCGCATCGCTGAGCTCATGCGTGCTTGCTGCTGCTACGCGCAACGCTGGGCCGGGGCGAGTGGGATTCATTGTCGGCTCGTCGAATAAGCAGATGCCCGACACAACCAAAGCTACCCTGTCCCGGCCCACGCGTGTTGGCACTTACTGAAATAACGTCACCGGTTTTGTTTTGAGGAAGCTATCCGCAGTGCAGATTTTGCAATCGTTGCACTGGGTTGTGTCCGTAATCCTCTGCCGAAAGAAAGAAAGCCCTGCTCTGCTGAGTGGCCCATGCAGGAAACGCATGTCTGGTTGCTGTTAGCGCAGCCCCGATTTAAATGAGTTATGTTTGTATTTACCGCAGGTCGTGTGTTCGGTGGCTTTAAAGAGATCAGACGATGAGAACGAGGGCGTTTAAACTGAGTGGTAGTCGTGGCTGGTGTTGCCACGAATGTCGAGAACATTGCCCCATTCAACGCTGGTCCTCAACCGCGCCATCGGTTCGGCTCGATGTTTAAAACGCCACCTGGCAAGAGCGTGCCGCATCATCCCAACGCAAAGTCAACCGTCGGCAAACGTTGTGTTTTGCTACCGCACCAACTCTGCCACCTATTTATTTTAACGGCGCGTGCTTAAAAAAAAACCAACCCACAATTGACATTCCAAGTACAGAAATCACTTTCCAGTAAAACATTGAGGACCAAACCACCTGGTACTGAGCCCGTTACATTTTGGCAAACTTCGCATTTCCCAAACCAAGTTTATCTCCGCGTGTTCGCACCGTAAACTTGTGTTGCTTGTACTCCTGCCACATCCGTACTCTCACCGTCGGTGGTGGGGTGCCCTTGTCTGTTACCGTAGTGCTTGGAGCATATGTGCAATGCCTCTTAGATTTATTTATTAAGCAGGTCAATGCTTATCATTGAGATGGCAACAATCTGCCGTTGCGTGTTTATTAGTTTACCGTGGGTTGGTGGCAGCTTTGCAATGAGCTTATTTTGAAGTGTTGATGCTATATATTTTTTTCAAATGTACGATCCTATATATATTCAGTACATGCTTGCCCTGAAACACATTTCGATTATATCGCAGCAGCAAACGCCGCAATATTTTTGGCAAATAAAGTTGGGAATTGAACACCGACGTAAGTGTTTGTATGCAGAAGTTGATAAAAGTACTAACGACATTTTGAAACAGGTGTGGGAGGCTACGTTAAGCTAAGCCTCCTAGGTAGATACAAGCATGCATGCTCCTATGGTGCTGTCGATCGTTTCAATGAAATATGTAGTTTAGTTATAAATGAAGTCGTGGAATTGGGTAAAAACCGCACAAGCCCAGTACACAGCACAGTCCAGCAACGTGTAATCCACGATGTAACAGCGATATTCTTTCAGATTCGCTTTTAAAAGCTGCTCTTTCCCCATTGGAGGCATCGCCTGCCTATGAGCCTGACGAAGCCTCCAACGTGGGAGGGCGAAACGTTGCGAAGGCGAGAGGAGGAACGCTCGCCACGGCTCTCCCAACAGAGCAGCTTTTACGAGTCACTCAAAACACCGAGCCGTGAAAGCCTACATTAATGCTCCTTGAGTTTTTTTTGTTCGACGAAAGCGGCGTTCCATTTTTGCAGTCAACGGCTTTTGCGGTTTTCTCTCAAGTATTTGCAACAATAACGCGGAGGTCGCGGTTACTTATATTTCGCTGACTCGCGCACTCCTCCGCCCGCCCTGGGAGGCCCAAGCGGCCCGGACCACTGGCGGGGGAGTCCTGGCATATCTCCGCGCAGAGAGCAAGGGCGGCCGCTCTCCAAAGTATCCCACGCTCGCCTGCAACGCTCGGCGCTGCCTCGAATCTGACGCTTGGCCGCCACCGCTCACTGGAGCTTGCGTTGGCCGTGCCGCCGGAACGTGCAATGGTCAAAAAATCTGGACGCGCGCAAGCGTTTTCGCACCCTGGTCGGCAAACGTGCGGCACGAGTTGCCGTGGGTGGCGCACTAAGCGAAAGTCTTTATAACGACGAAGAAATTAAGTTTTATGGTTGCTTTTCACAGCTGCTGTTCCTTCGGGAAATTAAGTTGAGGTTAAGTTGACAAAAATAAACCCGTTAAAACCGTATGCCCGGCTTTCTCTGTCAATCTCTAAGTTATGATACCCAATGAAAGCTCTTTGACGTATAAAGACAAACGATTCAATTGGTGTATTTACTACGTTATGTTTAGCGGGGCCGGCCTGTCAATGGCAGCGTGCAGACCCGTAAATAAGAGTGAATAAGTTAACGTTTGGCACGCCGCTTCCGAAAGGTCACCGACCCCTGGTTTAAGCGGAACATTTCGGAGAGAGCGCGCATTTTATCGGGCCTAACCTCACAGCAAGATACTGTTTGAGAATTGCTTTCCAAAGCTGTTCTTTCGGGACAGCCGTGTCAATACTACACAGCCGACGTCGAACAACTGTCAGCGGCTTTCTGTGTAAGAAAGCCGCGTTTCTTTCGCGTCCGCTAGCGTTTCGTTTAGACCGTGTTATGTTGTCGTTCTCAGGAATGATCACGTGCTTGAAATGCAGGGGCAGAGCTGTCCAATAAAACACCGCAACGCAAACGACCCAGGCGTGTTCGTGTGTGTGTGTCACGTGGAGAATGTCACGGGCTGTAAATGATGCCGTGGAATTGATTGATGTCTACATTTGATGCTGTGTACACTTGACGGTGACAATACATTCATGACCTTTACGACAGCTGTTCTCTCTTATTTAAGGCGGCGTTGGAGGTGATGGTGGAGTGTTTACAGTCAACAGTACTTTTTTTTATCACGGAGCATTCTCAGATCGTGTTTGTGTTGTAGTCTTCTCAGATGTGTAGCTAAACAAATAGCGCTGTGGTATGAACCGTGAATGCACATGTTCAAACACCGTACCGCCATCACTGCCCGTTGAACTGCCACAACAAACACTTGGCATTAGTGTGAGATAATCGCGCTTTGTAATGTGTAGATCATTGACTATAAATACCATATCACACAGCGTAAACTATGTTTACTGCATTAGCGTTTGCGGCTTTGATTTGTCTGGGTGGTTTGAAACGCTCACTGTGTTACGCAGCGCGACTCCGCCGCGAGGACTGGTTAGCACCGGCCCCCCTTAATCAACAGCCGTGTGCCCCCCCCCCATCTCGAGGTGCCTCAGGGCGTTCAGATTCAATAGGCAATCGCGGACTATTCTATATATATGACGGAGCAAGTGTATGTCCGCACTGAGGATACTCGGTTCGAATTCTTCATTCGCGCTAATTTTATCTGCACAACACCAAGGCGTTTATCTGTTATTTCAGCTTCCCACTTATTTTAATACGCTTCTAAAACCTAAACACCTTTCAGATTTAAATTCCCACGTTTGCACTCGTACAATCAACCGCTATTCCGCCTCTCTTGACGTTACAAGAACGTGTTACTCGCTTGGAACAAGATCGCCCGTAAAGCGGGTATTCTGCTAGTTGGATGAATGACACTTTACCGCCCCATCGCTTGATACATTAGCATCCAGCCGCCAGCACGCTGCAGGACCGCCTGCTCTCTCCTGTTGGTCGTTCACCGTATCCCTCTTCTCCTATAACCAGAGGTGAATGCATCTTACGTCCCTTACCCAGTTTGGTCGTATAGCAACCCCGCTTCCCACCTGTACTGCACTGAATGCTTCGACCACTTTCTTAGCAGTACGCCGTGCTGGACCATACCGGCTTACTTTCACCTCGAACTATAACGCCTGTCACCCTGCAGCACAGCTCACGGTCGAACTCTCCGCATCTGCAGCAGCGCGACTCACAACCTCATCTCTACGCCAAGGAGCGACACCTAGAGACACCTAGAGCAGGGGTTCTCAACCTCTTGCACCTCAAGGCCCACTTGGGCCTGGTCTCCACGGCCTACCGGGGGGCGCTCGCGGCCCACTGGTGAGCTGCGACCTGGCTTTAGCTGGACACTCAGCTCGAGTCACGCTCGTTCACATGCGTGAAATATTCTGACCGTTATACTTCGAATTGCTATTGGTCTTGTGGCCAATCACGCGGCTGTGGCGGAGTGGTACACCTGAACAGCACAGTCTGAGGTGAGTTTTACATGCAGTTTGTGGAGGTGGGAGCCACCCCCACTAACCCCCCCCCCCGGCTCCCTCATATTGGGTGGTGCCCCCTAATTACCGCGTCCTAGAATGACCACTCAATTGCAGCGTGGGCATATTAGGGGGTTCAGAGTGCAGCTCTTAAATCCGGAATGTTACACTGACATGCCGCAGGGATGTGGGTGCCGAGAGGCAGGGGCAAAGGGGGGTGGGGGGGGGGCTCTGTGTCCGGGGTTCTGCAGACTCTATCGCCACCTCGTGTCCCCGTGTCGCCCGGCCGCGCGGGAGCCACGTCACTCAGTACGGGAATGAGAGGGCATTTCGTCGCTCGGTTACGGCGCCAGCTGCCCGCGAGCAAGCCACGTGTCATTGCCGTGGGGAAAAGGAGAACACTATCCACTCAGAGGAGACAATTGGCCGGACGTGTGTTAGAAGGTCCCCTGATATTTCCTGGTATAAGGCATGCAAGTCGGGCGGCACAGTGGCGCCTCGCAGCAATGACCCCCCCCTGGTTCCATTCCTGGCTCGGGTGCCTTTCTGTGTGGGGTTTGCATGTTCTCCAACCGTCCAAAGACATGCTGCTGCGTAGTTCAATTGGTCTAATCACTAAATTACCCCCGATGCCCTGTCATGGACTGGCGTCCCATCTTGCGTATAGCTCTGCCTCGCGCCCTGTGTCTGCCAGGATAGGCTCCGCCCCTCCGCGCGCGGGTACTGATGATGATGAGGAATGCAAGTCTAACATTTCAATACAACACCTTGAATACATAGACCGTTTAAGCAAACCATCATCTCAATATACTGAATAGATAGTTGGAGAGAACTGGGGAGGTGGAGATAGGGGGACACAATTTGCACAACAAGCCAGCAAGCCAGTCAGTCAGTTAAGGGAGCCTTACCTGACCACGCACGCGTGCGTTGCTGAGTGGGTGAGCAGTGGTGCAGCGGTTCGCTTGCAGTTCAACGAACCCGACGAGCCGAGCTCGAATCCTCCGGTGACGATTTTCCAAACCCGTCCTTGGGGGCCCTCCACTAGGTCGACTCAGCCTCAAATGAGTACCGGGCGTGGTCCTGGCTTCCACTCTCATGTGCCGTGATGACCTGTACAGGCGCGACTCGCTTTATCTGACTCGCAGCAGTTTTGTTTGCCCCGTTGTACCATTTTCATATCGTTTGTAATAATAATGATAAATAACACGTACTTCTCTTACCGGGGGAAGTGCGTTGATCTGAATTTCAGTTCCTGACGAAGCTCCCAGCGCAAACACAATACAACTACAACTAGAATATACATCATAGACAGAGAGAGAGAGAGGGGAGCATCTGGTATCCCATTAGAGGATGGCAGCATGTTAATTTGGAGGGCGCCTGGCTTGAAATATTTACGGGGGGGGGGTCACATACTGCATGAATGTGAGGATCCGTGGCTCAGTGGTTAGCGCGCTGGGCTACATTCATGTCTCCTTGTGTCCGTGTGTCGTTGACGATGTCGCCGTGTCTTCGTATCTTATTGGAGGGAGGGAAGTGGCCTTCTTGTGTCGGCGTGGTGCCGGCCCTGCTCGCTCCCAGATACATAATAATCTACTTTTGTAACGCGCGCATTTTCTCCGGGCGCGTTGCACCCGTTGATTCGGAGGCGCGGAGCCCTGCTCAGTCGGGATACATACTGTAGTTGCAGCCGCACACTCGGCACCCCACGTCCTGAGCTGCTACCCACCCCGTCCACTTGCCGACTGAACGATTTTAAAGAAAATCATAACTGACTGTAAACACGGCGCGCCGAGATCAGTTCAAACGCGGCACATGGTACAGTGGACCAATAATCATACAGTATCGAATGTCCGGAAGCGGTCGTGACGTCAAACGTAATCCTACCACGGCTCACCCCCCCCCTCCCGACGTAAATACGTCAATCCGTGACGTAATCGCGTTGAACCACGCCGAGGAATGGGGTCGCGAGGTCAACACACCTGAGCGGCGTCACGTGGCTCGGCATTGTCCATCCATCCATTTTCGGAAACCGCTTAATCCTGTACAGGGTCGCGGTGAGCCGGAGCCTATCCCGGCAGAAACAGGGCGCAAGGCAGGGCTATAATAATAATATCAATTTATAAAGCGCCTTTCACCCGAGGGTCACAAAGCGCTGCAACTGGACTGGCGTCCTATCATATACCCAGGATAGGACGCCAGTCCATCGCAGGGCACATGGGGCAATTTTACTCGGTAGTCCAATTAACCTGGCAGCATGTGTTTGGAGGCTGGGAGGAAAACCGGAGTACCTCGGCGAAAACCCACGCGGACTACGGGGAGAACATGCAAACTCCACACAGAAAAGCCCCCGAGCCGAGATTCGAACCCAGGGCCTTCTTGCTATGAGGCGGCAGCGCTACCCACTACGCCACCGTGTCGCCCGTGGCTCGGCATTGTGCACCTTGGAAAATAGGCGTCTGCCCGGCCGAAGTATTCTTCCCGTGCGCCCCGGGGTAGGGAGTCTAGGAAGGGGATAAAGGGGAGCTGGAAGGGGTTTAGGCGGGCTGGGGCAGGGGAGCGTCTCAGCAGGGGTTAGTGGATGATGGTAGGGGTGATTTGTATGTGCAAAATAAGGTGAACAATAGCGGTGGACGGGATGGTAAACACTCGGCTCCGGCTGTGGAATCGCTGGGCGTCGACCGGAGATGGGGCTGATTTGACTGGAACACAGTGTTTGTTTATGAGTGGGCGCGCAGAATAAGGGGGTCTATGTGTGTACCCCCTCGTTACCCGTGTGATACGCGACAGCGACGCATGGTTGGTTTGTGTACGGCAGTCGATAGACCCACGCCGACACGGGTAGAACATGCAAACTGCACACAAGAAGGCACCCGAGCCGGGAATCGAACCGGGCTCCCTTCTTGCTGCGAGGCGGCAGCTACTCACTGAGCCCTGGTGGAAGGCTGGGGGAGCGACTGAGTGGGGGGGGGGGCTGTATAGGGTTAACCCGTGGGCAGGTTACCCTGATACCCGAGCTCAATTCTCATTTATGAATGAGAACCATCTCAGCTGCTGCTGCTGCTGCGACCTCTGCTCCCCGTTAACGAGGCTGATGGGGGGCGCAGTGCTCGGTCAAGTGGGGAGACCGGAGCAGACAAAGTTCCCAGTGGGTAAAACATTTAATTTGCCACCGAATACCTTTATGGTATAGTTTAGTTTAACCCGCAGTTAAGGGTTAAGTAAATGTGACGGTGTTTCTTTACATCGCCCCGTTCCATGGCACGACTCCTCCGCGTGGCTTGGGCGAGTCGGACTCGCGCCTGAGGCCTGTGACGCGAAACAATCACAAACCCGTGTAGTGACGTGGGTTTGTCACGGTTCCACGAGCGACATAGCTCGTTTTAACAGTTGTCCAACGAGAAGGGAGTGTGAGTAGACACAGGGCGCAAGGCAGGGCTATATCCGGAATCGGACGCCAGTCCATCGCGGGGCACCGGGAGCAATTGACTCGGTAGGATGATTAACCGAGACAGCAGCATGTCTTTGGACTGTGGGGGGAAACGGGAGTGCGCGGAGAAACCCCACGAGGACACGGGGAGAACGTGCAAACTCCACGCTGCTTGGTTGAGGGACGGTGTGCCGGGCCGGTTCAGGTGCCGCTCGCGCACTGATGCTGGTTGTGACCCGAAATCAAAACCAGTTCAAGCCGATTCACAGTTGCAGTGCGCTAACCACTTCCCCACCGCTCCTCTGCACAATTCTCGTTCCAGTAACGCTTGTGATTTGTATAACACGGGGTCTAATTACTCACGGCTAACTCTCGGGAAAAAAATAATAATAATAATTCAGGAGCTCAGCCCCGGACAGCTCCGGATGAAACAAAAGCCCTACGCTCCACCAACGCGTGTCGTTCCGGGCTGTCAAAACAAGACATGGACAACCTTGTAATTATGACACTGAGGCTTTACTCGTCAAGACTTACCAAGTATCGCGCCTCTCATGCGACAATTTGCACCCCGCAAAAATGCTGCCTCTGTTATCCCTTCCACGAAATCTCGGCGAGAATAAGAGCAGAGTTCTTTGGTTTTTGATCAAAGTAGACGCCACCCCCGGTTCCCCTTCCACACTCCTGGGATATACCCGATATACACACCCATTCGGGGAAAATGTGCCAGGGACGGAGGGTTTGGGTATTTGCTTTTTTGTTGTTGGAATCCGATGGTTGGTTGAAGTGTGTGCCAGTAGATCAGGTTCCGTGCGCTTGGAATACATTCAATCTCTCTCTTGACTGTGTTTTGCAAAAGGCCAATGTGTGTACGTGCGGGGAGCAGGCTCGTTAAGGACGCCACTCGGCAAATGGAGGCACTCACCCTCCAGCAGCAGCGGAGGGCGGAGAAGCGACGCTCACAACAACGGGGCCGAACGCCGGGCGGACAAAACGCAGCGAGTTGGCATGGCGGGGAGCACAGGTGGTGCGTCTGCCAGTCACCTCAGTCGGGGCACCCATCGCACCTGAGTCTCTCCCGTGACCTGTCAGTATATGGCCCGGCACAAGGGCTGCGATTACGTTACTGCCACTTAGTGGCGAATTTGTTGTTGTGTGTTTGTGTCGTTCGGTGGGAATACTAGTCGTCTATCGCCTACCTGATAGACCACGGGCTAGACATGAACCTAAGAGAGCAAGTACATCTTTACTGGCATCAAAGTGTTAATCTGAACAATACGTGGACCTTTTTACGAGTGAAATACCTGGTCTGAGCTCATGCAACATGAGTTTGATTCCTGCCCACGGCCGACCTCAGTGGGGAATATCTGCACTGTGCCTCCTCTATATCGACTGAGCCTTAAATGAGTTCCTTGTGCGGTGTGTAAACATCGGCGTTGGGGGAGACGACAGCGCTCGGGTGTGGTACGCGGTGGCGCGGTGAGTAGGGCTGTTGCCTCACAGCAAGAAGGTCCCGGGTTGATTCCCGGCTCGGGTACCCTCCTGTATGGATTCTGCATTATCTCCCCGTGTCCGCGTGGGTTTTTGCCGGCTACTCCGGTTTCCTCACCACACTTCAAAGACATGCTGCCTATGTGAATTGACCTGACTAAATTGCCACCCCCCCCCGTGCCCTGAGATGTTGTAACTCGCTTACCCCTCCCCTCTAGACAACTATTAAAAAGAGTTACACAGCTCAACGATTCCGTCCAGCTTGAATTAAAAAATACCGCCTGACAGACTGTCGTACTAGCCACACCACGCCGTCGCGTGCACGAACTTCATAGGTGCTGCCAGCTAACGGCACTTGCCCCCTACAGTCCATTAAGGCTACACGGGGGATCTTTGTCTTAGTGCACGCCCGCACACTCGGCTAATCAGAGTGTTTATGTTGATATCCAGCAGTGGCCGCTCAAGAGAAATTAAGTTGTTAACGCCGCGCAAGCAGCGCGTGCCATTGGGGAAAAGTCCTGTTTTGGAACGAATTAAAGAGGCAGAAAAAGTCAAAGACTAAAAATAAACGCGTGTGTTTGTGAGCGCGTAAATAAAAGCACGTGAACACACACAGGATGCGTGTAAGACATACAGGTAAAGGCGCAGCCCCTGCAACGTGTAATACCAAGGCTCTTATGCTACTTTTCAGCTTTACTTCCCACTTAATTATTACTCTTCAGAAACGTCAGAGTGCCAGCAATATTCCGAAAACGACACCAAGAAGAAATTCCAGTTCGCAGCCGTAATGTCAGCAGAAAATGGCACCACCAAGAGGCGTCAGAAGAACGTGTTACACGCTTTGAACAAGACCGCCTGTAGTGCGGGTACTCTGCTGGTCTTCTTCTTCTTTGCGATTCTTCGAAGCACGATGGTCAGCCTCTGGACATCGTTGTCTTTCAGCTCGGCCTCGAAGTGTTTGGTAGAATTCGCAGGCAATGCCAACCATTACCTGACAGGGATCGCGACGTGAACGCTTCTGCTGGTAATAGATTCTGATGGCTTCATCGATTCATCACTGGAGCCAATGTGGGTCACACAACGATACACACACAGAGAGTTAGCGACTCTCTCTCGGTCACCTAAATCCTGCGTAACTTAACATTTATTTTGGACTATAAAACCAGCAAGATGTATTACACATTCATTAACACATATAAACACGGTAAACCTCCCCCCCCACAGTTAAAAGTTAAAACGCGCATTTAAATGTGTTGGCTGCACGGCTTGTGTACACAGTCTGGCACAAACAAACAAACATTGTGTCGGCATGTATGAACAGCGGTTCATTACGGGAAACATAGCTACTCACATAGCCACCCACCCCCCTTGCTCCCCACACCACCCAGCCCCGTGATGCAGGCACCGCCCGCCGTGCAGGGCGAGTCTAATTGCCGCGACTTGCCCAGCCTCCCAGCGCCGGGACTTGGGAGTTGAACCACAGCCTCCCATTCATCGGCGCGTGTAAGGCTGGCGCGCACGTGAATTTACGATCAAGACGGATCGCCGGTTCGATTTGATCTCCCGTCGCGGCAGTTTAAAAACAAAATCAGCTTTTTTACGTTTGCTGGAAGGAACCGTTGAGCTGTGAAGCTCTCTTTAACAGTTGTCCAGCGGAGAGGGCTAGGAAATTTACAACATCACACGGCACTGGGGACAATTTAGTCATGGCAATTGACCTAGGCACTGGACTGTGGGAGGAAACCGGAGTAACCGGCGAAAACCCCGCGCGGACACGGGGAGAACGTGCAAGTTCCCACTCAGAAATGTACCCGAGCCGGGAATCGAACCCAGGGGATTTTTGCTGTGAGGCGCCACCGTGTATTTGAAACAAAGGGCAGGTTTCATAATGACCCCCCCCCCCCTCAACCGCTGTCCATGTACGACCATCCACGTATCACCATCAACACTTCCCATCCACGAATTACAATCCACGTATCACCATCAACACATTACAATCGACGTGTTACACTCCACGCCTGACCGTCCACGTGTTTACCAAGCTAAAGGCATTGCGCGCGCACGTGGCGCGGTCCCGCGTACCACTCTCCGGCCTCATCCCACGCGCTCTCATCAAACGCGAATCAACGGTTAGCAAAACAATGAGCGCATGAAATGATGTGATGCGTTGGCCGCCCGCTCCTCATCAGGAGCGAATTACCGTCGAATCCCGATGAAAGCCAAACGCTAACGCTGACCAAGACGCGTGTATTCCTCACAACCCGTTCCCCCCTCCTCGTTCTGAATTTTGCAAAAGGTCTCCTGCTTGTGATAATCTACAACATACATTTGGCTGGTGATTCTGTTGATTAAAATTGACATTTGTTATTCCTCCGTTTTTTTGGGGGAGGCTGAAGGGGGGGGGGGCGATGGAGGCGGGTGCTAAGAGCGATTCAATGAGATCACTCCCCCACTAATCTTCTTCTTTGCGATTCTTCGAAGCACGATGTCAGCCTCTGGACATCGTTGTCTTTCAGCTCGGCCTCGAAGTGTTTGGTAGAATTCGCAGGCAATACCAAGTATCACCCCCACTAATGATAACCGTGGGCGGGTATCGAACTCGGCGGCCGGATGATTCGAGACGTGAACCCACTACGTCAGCGTTACCCCCGGTCACAGCGAAAGATCCGCGACTCGACAAATCACAACGTCCACTTCACACGCGATACCAAATTGAAGGGTTTGGAGCTGGTCGCCTCGAAAGCCGTGTTTTATTCGGCATCCTAAGGGGCGCCGCTCGTGCATTACGAGCCCCCCTCGTAGGCTTAGCCGGGCAGCCAGGTGCAGCCAATTGAGGCTGGCCGGTCCGCAGCCTCACTGTGTCACACAGAGGCCCTGGGCGGTCAAACCAGCAATTGTCACCGACTCCACCGAGCCACGTGTTTGCCAAACAGACGGTTGACATTTCACGAAATCGCCAGCTGGCTGTCTGTCTAGACACGCCGTTCTCAAGCGGTGGGTCGCGACCCATCAGCGGGCCGCGAGCGCCGCCTAGTGGTCCGTGGAGACCAGACACAGGTGGGCCATGTGGGCCTTGAGGTGCACGAGGTTGAGGACCCCTGGTCGTGGCTTTCGCGGGCTCTGCTGCCATGACACTCGATCCGTCGCGCACGTTGTTGTTATTGTTGCTGTTGTTTAGTCCGTGTGTTTACATCCAGATTCTCGCCGAGCCTCGGTGGTTGGGTCAATATCAACCATCCAACATCTTTCCATCCGTTCTCCGCATCACCATCATCTAGGGCTCAGGTGTCAATCCACTGTTGGATGACAGCCTTCTCGCTCCGTGTCGGTTTTGAGTGTTTTTTCCGCTCCGTATCAACAACACCATCGCTGGTGTATTAGGCCACACGTGGGCAATTAATACGGGCTAGTGAAGGAGCGGGTCGAGACGCGATTAAGCAATCGCTCACCACTGATGTCATCCCTGGCCGGGAATCAAACTCACGCTGCCAGACTTGCGGTACCGGGCACGCACACACACACATCACACGCTCAGCCACATCAGCCACTGTGCATCGATCGCCAACCGTGAACTTCCTCTGGCTCGCCCGCCTGACTCCAAACGCCTGTCGTTTTCCACGACCGGTTCAATCGTCAATATTGCTTTTTAGAAATCTGCGGCCAAGCCCCGGGCGCGCGGATGGCGCGAGAGCCCAACACAGCTGGCTCGCGCGTGGCCCGAGCTCTTGGCCCGGGGCTGCCGCGGCTGGCTAATGTCAGAACACGGGTCCCTGTATTGCTCACTGCACCCCTCTGACACTCACAGCCAGGACTGGTCTTTAGGAATCTCACCCCACTCCACCCCACCAGCCCTCGCGGATAACACCTAAGCCGCCGAGGGGAGTCCCAGGAAGGGTTCAGAACATCTTCACCGGTGTTGGCCGCGCGTGGGTATCGAACTCGGATGGGCCAGTTTCGTAGCGCAACTCGCTAACCCGTTGCACCAACCGGCCAAGCGCACGCACACAAACACACACAGACACGAAGGCAGAGATCCCCCGTGTAGCCTTAGCAGACTGTCGGGGGCAGGTGGCCAGCACCCATGCCCAGCCGCCTTTGTATCTCTAGTGACGATGTTTACACACCGCCGCCCCCCACCCGTCGCCTTTCTTCGCCAGAACCCTGCCACTCTACTCTGCCGCGGCTTTAAACTGTGGGAATTCTACCAAACACTTAAAAGACAACAATGTCCAGAGGCTGACCATCGTGCTTCGAAGAATCGCAAAGAAGAAGAACTGTGGGAATAAACCCTCGTACCGAGAGCACGAAAACACCACCGCATAGGCGGCACCCCCGGGAATCATACCCCGGGGCGGGGGGGGTCCTTTACGCCACGACGCGTAATCGCTCCTCGCTTCGCCACCGTGTCGCCCCCGTTGCTACAATCGGACGGCAGCGAGCTGGGGACCATCGCGTCACTCCGCAATCGCACGAGTCGAGGCAGCGCCGCCCTGTAATTAAGACGCGCGATACGGCGGGCCCGAACTCCGGTCCCCCCCATATATCTGGCGCGTCGCGCAATTTCCCCGGCACCACGCGGGACACGCCGGGGTGGTTTAAACGCCCCGTGAGTTAAGTGGCCGCGCCAACGGTTCACACGCGTAAATGACCGTTAGTTAGCGGAGGATAGGTCGTCAACACGAGTGGAATTAGGAGCGAAAGACAACGATTAGCGCTGCGGCCGCGGGCGCTACCTCAATCGCCCCTCCCCGCCACCGCCGCCTCTCTCTGGTCCCGTGTATCGCGCCGTGGGAACGTGTGTCGTGGAAGCGCTCCTCGTCCGTGTGGATGACAAAGTTATCCGTATCTGGTTTATCGTCCACAATTGTTGTTGTGATCGTCATCATCGGCGCGCGGTGGCAGATACCCTTCGGCTGTGGAAGTCACCTCGACTTCACCACCGACGCTCCCGGGCCCTGCTCACTCAACCACCCCCCTCCACCCTCCACCACCGACAGTCGGCTGGACGATTCCTAACACCGGCTTACCCCGGCGGGAGAGTCCACGTTCTCGGTGGGGAGGGGGGGGGTTAGGGGGCGAGTTAGTGGCGGCGGCGTTGTGCTGCTTAGCAAGACAGCCGTGAGTCAGGGGGCCCCAAATATTATCCTGGCTTGGGACCTGCTTTTGCCCCCTTAATCCACGCCCGCTCCCCTTGGGGCATTTGTGGACGTGTTGGGAGTGGAGGAAGTTGTTTGCTGGGAGCAGCGGGGGAGAGGGAGCGGAGGAGGAGGAGGGGGGAGAACGGGTTCCACCGGGAACAAAAACAAGGCTTAACGCGTTACACATGGGGGCCTACTGGGCTCCGTGGTAGGCAGAGGAACCCCGCGAGCGGAGAAGCGACCGCGCCGGCAGTGCCCTCTTAAAGCGGGGCGTAAATGCGCCGCCTTGTAAAGCATTGCGCGGAGGGAGAGGGGGAAAAAAACCCACCCAGCCCTAATTACTGGAAACATTAACTCCCATCGGGGAAATCTCATAAGTGTTAAGCTTTAGAGCGGCCTCGAGACCGAGCGGTGTCTCTTACTGGAGTCACACACAGACCTTCTCGCACAGGGTTTCCTGCGACGCGAGTTTGCTCTCCAGCACTTTAGCTTTCTTTTCGCCACCTGCCCCCTTCACTCCAAAGGCAAATATCCACCGTATAGCCTTAACGGACTGCAGGGGCAAGTGCCGTTGGCGAGCAATTATGAAGGTCGACAAGGCACACGAGGAGGTGGGTAACCAGCACCACGCCCTGCCGCCTTTATTTCCCTCGTGGCAATGTTTACACACCGCACTGGGTCACTCGTTTGAGGCTGAGTCGACCTAGGGGAGGACCATGACCGGTTCAGAAAATCGTCACTGGTGTTGGCCGTGAGCAGGATTTGAACTCGGATGGCCAGGTTTGCAGCCCAGGTTTGTAGCCTCCAGCGTGGGAGGCGAAACGTCGCGAAGGAGCGAGGAGGTGGGGCGCTCGACGCGGCTATCCCGAAAGAGCGGCTCTTGAGAGTATTTCTCGCACACACCGTGAGCAGCTGCATCAATCGAGATCCTACAGACGGCCCCAGCACGTGGAGACAAACGTGGGATGAAGGCCTCACGGAGGATGTTAGAGCTTGCTTCACGATCTGGTCAGCGTGGCCTGGTGGAGTCGGTACCTAGGACCGGTTCGGATGTCACTCGCCACCGGCGTTGTCCACGGCCGACAGTCGAACCAGGTTCCTCCCGGGGTTTCCTAGCGCGGTGCGCTAACCACTGCACCACCGCTCCGCCTCAACCGCCAGTCGTCAGAGGCGTCCTGTGTATTGTACGGGGTGTCCCGTATAAATTGAACCATCGGGGAGACGAACGGAGCATCGGACGTCATCAGAAGTCTGTTTTCCCTCATGGCTCCATTCATACGGGACACCGTGCATACGTTTTGTTAATATTAAACCGGCGATTTTACGACGTGCCACGCCGTGCTTTCAACACTGACGGGCGGCGCGTGTGACGCTGCAACCCCGCTCGTATTATTTCATTCATTTATTTAAAAAAAAAACACGGCCTCCCCCCCCCGCGGTGAGATAAACACGGGGACTTACCCGGGCGACTCAGCTACAGACGCACGTAACCTTTACATCTCACGCCAAACCGTCGCGTCTCGCCCCCCTCCTCTGCCTCCTCCTCGTCTCTGCTGGAAGCCTAGCCCGACTGGAGGAATAAGTGTCGTTTGAGGAGTTCTCTGACGGTCGAGGTTGTTGTGGTTTGTCGAAGGCCCAGTGGACGCCTGGTGTCGTCTGCTCGGTGACACGGGGTCCTGTGAGTCCGTGGTTCCACGATGCCCGGGCCCGCGGGTGGAGGATGGTGCCACCTCCTGACCGCGAGCACTTACTGCCGCCAGAGGAGCGACCGCACCGACTACATACATCCATCCAGTCATTCTTTCATCAGTCATTATCAGTCCTCGATACATACTGTATAGGGTCGCGGTGAGTTCGGAGCCTATCCCGGAAGGAACAGGGCGTAAGGTGGTACCCTTGATGGGTCGCCGGTCCATCGCAGGACACCGCGAGCGATTTAGTCAACAGGTCGATTGTATCTTTGGACGGTGGTAGGAAACGGCAGTGACCGGCGAAATCCCACGCGGACACGGGGAGAACATGCAAAGTCCACACAGAAAGGCACCCGAGCCGGACACGAACCCGGGACCTTCTTGCTATGAGGCGGCAGCGCTACTCACTGCGCCACCGTGCGCCACCGTGTCGGTGGCGCAGTGGTTACACACCACACCAGGTACTCATTTGAGGCTGAATCGACATAGGGAAGGCGCAGTACCGGTTTATAAAATCGTCACTGGTTGTCGGTGGCCGTTAGCGGGATTCGAACTCGCGTGGCCCAGTTCGCAGCGTGGCGCGCTAACCGCTGCACCACCGCTCCCTTACACTCGCGTGCACGAACATGCGCACACACACACGCGTACGCACACATATAATACTTTTAGGGTTGAATCACATTTACGGCAGCGTTGGCAGGTACACAAAGAGCTCTTGTGGCAACGACGAGAAAATATAACTGTCAGCCAAAGGGTTGAAAAATCTCATTTTTCTTAATTCTGAGTTCCCGTTCCCTGGGCCTTCGCGAGCCAACTGGAAAACACGCGGCCGACGTCGCGAACACGCGGAGCTCAATGTTTCTTTAACATGACAACCTCGACAGTTTTCCAACCTTTGGGGAAATGTAGACGTTTACATTTTTCAAAATTCAAATGTTTAGGCCGGAGGGGGTTGGGGGGGTGGGGGGTCACGGTGGCGCAGTGAGTAGCGCTGCCCTCTCACGGCGAGAAGGTTCTGAGTTCGAGTTACGGCAAGAAGGTTCTGCGGTTCGATTTCCCGCTCGCGCGCCGTTGTCTCTGGAGTTTGCGTGCTCTCGCCGTGTCCGCGTGAGTTTTACGCCAAGTACTCCGGATTCCTCCCGCAGTCCAAATACATTCTGTGACTAGTTTAAATGGCCTGTCTAGATTTCCCCCGGTGCGCTGCGATGAACTGGCGTGCCGAACTGGGTATAGCCCTGCCTTGTGCTCTTTGTCTGCCGGGATAGGGTCCGGCCTACCGCGACCCTCTACAGGATTAAGCTGGTACAGATAATTAATAAAGCAATATTTACTTTTTAATTTAACTTACGATTTAGTGGCACAGGCCAATAGCACCATTAAAGTCGTTACAAATCAATAAAAGTGATTTTTTGTTCAAGTGAACATACAGGCGATGCTCATCTGATGTGCAGTACGTCTTCATAGCACACTAAATGTTTGTCTTTTAATATTTGTATCTAAGTGTAGTGATGTAGGTTTTCACGGCTCGATACATTACGAATGATTTATACAGCTACGGAGAATTGCTGTCCGTAGCTGTTCTTTTGGTATAGCCGTGTCGAGTGCTCCTCCTCTCTCCTTCGGGACCTTCTGCCTCCCACGTTGGAGACATCATCAGGCGTTCTCTAAGTCTAGTTGTCCAAAACCAGTCCGCACCGTTCCGTTCTCCATCCGGCCACATCTTTATCCCATCATTTCGATCCCGGAGCGCCTTCAATACCACCGATGTGTTTTACCGGCTAACTCATCACTTCTGTGTCGAGTCCTTCATCCAGCAGTGGACAGATCACAGCCGATGCCGATGGTGACGCCAACGACGATTGACGCTGGCGATTTACGAAATATACTGGTGTAACTTTATAATCACATTTGTATAGACGCCGGGCCGCCCCAGTTGCACAGCTCCAGACATTGCTGCTTCGTGCGTGTTGGATATGAATGACATTGACATGCCTTAGACACGCGCGCGGGTGGTGTATCGTATGTATTGACTTTTACAAATTGTTTTCTAAAAGGCACCGCGAGCAACGTGGAGGAAGGAGGCTTGGCAGCGGCGGCACACCGCACGGGAACATTGTGGCGAGGCCTCACTCACCAGTGGGACCGCTGTTGTCGTAAGGGTTCACGGTGATCCGACGTGTTCCCGTTATTCGAATGTTGTTTTTAAATTAATGTGCATTTTTTTTTTAAAAAGGCACAGTTATAATAATGTTGGCAGCGGCGCAGTGGTGTAGCGAGTAGGGCTGCTGCCTCGCAGCAAGAAGGCCCGGGTTCGAATTCGATTCCCGGCTAGGGTTTCCTCCCTAGCCGAGGTTAATTGGCCTTCCGGCTAAATTGCCCACGGTATCATGTGATGGATTGGCATCCCATCCTCTGTGTATATCCTTGCCTTGCACCCTGTGTCTGCCGGGATAGCCTCCGCACCCCCCCCCCCCACCACGACCCTGTACAGAATAAAGAGGGTAAGGATAATGCTATTGATAATTTGGGGAGAAGCTGCCGCGATGGAATTGCTAGCACACTGGACTTGCAATTCAGAGGTCTCTGGGTAGATCTCACGGCGTCGCGGCAGTAGGCAAGAGTCTTAAATCCCCCCCCTACGCAGCAGTGTTAATGGGCGATGTTACCACTGCGCCACCCTGCCGCCCAAAAGAACACGGTCCAACTATAAATACAAATCTCAAACGATACAGGCGACTCCGTCACGGAGAACGCGCGCCTATTTCAACGGGGCACTTTGAGAAGCAGCGCTATGTAATTTTATTATTTACGTTTATAACGCGTGGCACATATTCATTAACTGTCGAAGATACTCAATCGACGAGAGAACGACTCAGAGGCGCGAGGAAAGCGCAGAGAGGCGGAGGAGGCAGCCAGGCGGTTTGCCGGCGCCATATTGCCACACGCTGCTTCCCTATATATTACGATGTTATCGGCCAAATAATTAATGAGTGTTCTTTTTTAAGTTGTGGCAGGAAACCGGAGAACCCGGAGGAAACCCACGCAGAACAGGGGGAGAACACACAAACTCCACACAGAGAAAGGCGCCCGGGCCGAAATTCGAACCCGGGGGCCTTCTCGCTGCGAGGCGCAGATGTTACCACTGCGCTCTCTCTGTCTCTCCCTCGGAGATGGAGCTGCCAGGGGTGGAGTAGAAAATCGAGCTGCGTTGAAAGGGCAACACGCGACTCGACGTTGCCCGATACGGCGACTGCTGGAAAGGCCACGGCAGGAGCCGTAATTGGCCACAGATGGGGGGCCCGGCGACTTGGGAGCGCCACTCCTCAAAGGCGGCGCCGCCGCCGCCGTGTGGGTGCGGATTTGGTTGTCGGGGCACAAAGATAAATACAAAGGTGCCCCATATAGCCTCCCCCC
>JAZEWU010000005.1:10255563-10277219 GCA_036362915.1 Geotria australis | reverse complement strand
GCGGCCGGACCGAGCGATGGGCGAGAAACACCACGAGCACGGGAGCGGTCACAGGTTCAGCGGTGACACGGATTATTTTTCACTTCGCGTATATTTCTCGCGACTGCGCCCGTCGTTTACGGGAAGTCTTAAGAATCGGTTAGCCTACGTCGGGGTTATATTTTCATTGTGTTGTGTGTTGTGTGTGTGTGTTCGGGGTTTTTTTTTATGTCACGAGTTCATCGTGTGTGTGTGTGTGTGTGGTGCATGCAAAGCCCTCTTACATCCCAACCGCCATCCAACACTGCTTCCCCCCCCAAACCCTGAGCAGAACACCGCTCTCCCCCAAGTGGCTTGTACGGTCGTGGGATCTACGAAACTGGCCGTGTGCGGGACTTGTTAAGGAAAGTGAAGCAAAACACAAATAAATAAATAAACGGCGCGCGCTTTCGGAGCAGCGGCTAAACCGGCCGGATTCTGCGATACAACACGCGCTACGAGATACTGAAATAACAACAACACTCGTTGCAGTGTATACAGCGTCCCAATGCAACTGCATCTCAAGACACGTTATATGAGCTGTTGATTGCAGATATTCATTCATTAAATCTCAGTCCCACTTAGTCTTAGTAGCGGTGAGCCACAGCCTATACTGGCAGACAGGGCTACACCCATGATGAGACGCCAGTTCATAACAGGGCACTGGAGAAAATTTAGTCAGTCGGCCAATTAACCTAGCCAGCAGCATGTCTTTGGACTGTGGGAGGAAACCGGAGTACCCGGAGAAAACCCACGCAGACATGGGCAGATCATGCAAACTCCACGCAGAAAGGCACCCCAACCGGTAAATATATGTTATGTTCGTTTTCACGGCTCGATGTTAGAATCGCTTTTCGGAGATGCTCGATCGGGTTAGCCGTGTCGAATGAGAGAGGTGGAACGCTCGACACGGTCATCCCGACAACGGAGCTCTTTAGAGGAATTCTCAACTAGATATGTTTGTTAATGTTTCCCCGGTTCCACTGTCAGGGAGGGCCTTACATGGCTCAAGAGGCGTGCGGGGCGTGAGTGAGCGCGTGACAGCGTGGGATCGGAGGAGCCACGGAGACGCGGCATCCGGCCACCTTATTTGCAGAACAAAACTTACAAAAACACACAGAAGAGGGCATTGAAATGAGTGAAACGATGAGATTTAAAATTGAGGACGTTTTGTGCGCCATGTTAACAGCCCGTGGGAGACGGCACACGCTCACACACCGTGCGCGAAGTCTGCAGCTGCAATAGGCGGATGTGGTGTGAGCATTTGGGTTCATGCCCACGGTACACGAAGTTTAGAATTTGATATTGTTTACAATCCGTTTTTTGGATTATGTGATTTGTGTGTGAGGCGTTCAATGCCTTAGGTACCTAGTAGAAAGGCCAACGGGCGCTCCTGTTCCAAGCTTGTAACACGTTCTTTTGACGACAGGATAAAGGCGGAAGGTCGCTTAAGTGGGATGACGGTGCAAAATTGGGAATTTTAAACGGAAATGGTGTTAAAGTTTCATAAAAGAGTAATCAACAAGTGAAAAGTAAAGCCGAAATAAAACGTAAAACCCTTGGTGTTGTGCAGCTACAATGTGCGATTATGAAGAATTCGGCCCCTGTACCCTCAGTACAGATATATATATACAAAACACTTTCCCCATTATATATATAGAAGATTACAACTGACGGAACCCAGCCTCTTAGTGGTGGTTAGCTCAGTACTCTGACCTCCGTGCGACCCCGGCCACCACCTCAGTTGCACAACAAGACCTACAAAGGGAAAAATTTTTATCATTGAAGTTGCCAATGAATACAACGAAACGCGAGCGATTTCAAACGCAGCGTATTTCATCCGCCGCGCTAATAGCTCGTGGCGCAGATGACACCCGCTCACGCCAGCCCATGCCCGTGCCTCGCCATGCCCGTGCCTCGCCATGCCCGTGCCTCGCCATGCCCGTGCCTCGCCATGCCCGTGTCTCGCCCCAGCGGCAGCAGCAGCAGGAGACGGGTGGGCGGGCGCGGGATGAGAATCTGGGACAACTGGGTGGCACATGGAAGTTTATAATCGTGGGATTAGCTGTACCGTCGCTCGCGACCACCTCCGCGCGAACAGGGAACCGTACGGGCGCTGATGTAACGCGACGCAAATAGCCGTTAATGAGCAATGTTTCCCAAACGCATTAATACTGAATCCTTTGGTGGGGTTTTTTTTTAGATAGATTGCTTTGGTGGTGGTGGTGGTGGTGGTGGCGGCGGCGGCGTGTTTGTGGGTTTAAGCCGAGAGGGCTTTGGGAGCGTGGCTTTGAGCGCACGGTTATTTTTGTTAGTGAGCCGCTAGGAAGACGAATTATACGTGAATCTTAAATGTAAACGGGTATTTCAAAAAGGGTGATGTTCTTGACGAGTTAGCGGTGCTGACCTGGAACAAGGGAAACAGATGCACCGCCATTTTGTAAATCCACCGCTGGATGAAGGCCTCACCGAATGCAATGTTGGACACCGGGACTGTTTCACACCGCACCTCGCCTGGCCTAGTCTCGTGACACGTCTTGATGCAGGTTGTCACGGCTCCATGTATGAGGTCTGCAGAGCTCATCAGCTTCTCTCCAGTCGAGCAGGAGGGTGGCTGGACGCGCAGACCACGCGAGATAAGAGCCACGTGAGATAAGAGCAGCGCCACTCGTAACGCGGCGCTGCTAAGGGAGACGCTCGGCTATAATTTGAGATGACTGATGACAATAGCGAATGAATGGCTGGCAACTGATGGGCCGTGGAGAATGTCTTTTAGGCGATGGATCGCGATTAAGGAAATGTTCCGGAGACATCCAAACCTCCAATTGCCGGATCTCCGTGTCGCTGTTCGTTACTTCCCCGAGTACGGAGAGTTGAACAGCGCTCGACGAGTCATGTTTACAATCGCAGTTGTCAGAGCGATTTTGGTCTCAAGATACGGTGTTTATGCGTCAACTTCTCCCCGCTGCTTTCCCTCTTAAATGTTAACTCCGCCTGTCAGTCCTCGTCCTCGGCAGCTCTCTTGAGATACTCCTAATCAGTTCAGAGGTCACTCGCCACCGATATTACTTGAGAATCGAACTCAGGTTTGCTAGGTTTATTGCCAGAGGTGAAGGTAACTTACCTTTCTTGCCGTTACGGTCGTATCGCAGCCCCCGCTTCCTACCTGCGCCGTACTAAATGCCTCGGCCATTCTCTTATCGGTACGCCGTACCGGACCGTACCGGCTTACTTTCACCACTCTTCATAGCGCAGTGCGCCAACCAATGCTCCACCCCTCCGTCCCGTCCTGCACGGCACGGGTTCTCAACTTTTTACGCCTCCAGGCCTACTTGGGTCTGGTCTCCACGGACCACGAGGTGACGCTTGCGGACCACTGATTGGTCGCGACCCGCCGGTTAAGAACAGCGACCCTAATATCATAGGATAGAAGAACATCTCCCAATATCTCACGCGAACAAGGAGAGGAGTGCACGCGTCTTGAGCGGCGTGTTGCTCTCGCTGCTGACACCGTGATGTGTTTAACGCCCCGGTGGGAATTCTTGCAGTATTCCCCAAGATCGCTACCTGGAATGTATGTCCACACTAAGGGTCCCGGGTATGAACCCTTCATAAGTGCAACATTGTATCTGTACAAGATCGCGGAGTTTGTCTTATATCAGCTTTACTTCCCACTTATTGTGGATTACTCTTCCGAAACTTTAGACACTATTTCACCTTTAAAGCCACACTTTTTTACACTCGTACCATCAACCCTCTTAAGCCGCTCTTCCGACTTTATCGTGACGTCGGAAGAACGCGTTACAAGCCTGCAACAAGATCGCCCGTAGAGCGGGTACTTTGCTAGTACAATACACTAACACAACAGCTTACAGCCGCAGCTCCGTATAAATCCACCGCTTCGTGGAGGTCTCCGCAAACCGTGTCGGGTCGTGTGACAAGTACACGGGGCAGCGTGGCGCGGTACCATTTCTGCTACTGCCATAGCTATTCGCTGCACAGTATTGCTTTAGAGACAATGCATAGCAGTGCTTCTGTTGCAGCGGGAGTTATGCAATTGTCAAGTTCGGAGAAGCCCCACGCGGATTAAGGCACAATTTAGGTCTTAACGCTGTCAGGCCGCGGTCGGGGCTCGAGCGGAGGCCGCGGGGAGACGCGGTGGCCACGAGAAGCCGGAACCGCACAGCCTGGTTACTCACTTTTTTTTTGATTTTTTTTCTTCTACCTGGAACTGGTCGTGTGCCACCCTGCAATTAAAGACGCAACCGATTTGACGGAGGATCGTGAACATCGATCGTTTTACAATGGATGGGCTTGTACTGTTTGAAAAAAGTTTTTTTTTAAAGAACATTTTTTTTTAACAATCCACATTTTTGTTGTTTTATTATTGTATCAGAAATTGTAGTAAATGTCTATTCTGTGTCGTGGCCGCAACATGGACGTACAGTACAAAAGTGGATGTTTACATCTCTCTGTGCGGAGATCTGGCTGTGACTCCTCTCGTATGCGCGGGTTTGCTCTGGGCTCTCGGGTTAACTTTCACCATACCCGACACGCATGAATACAATTGATCCAAACATCCAACGTTCATGAGCAGTGGCGTAGCTACTCGAGTGTGCACGTGGTGCAAATGCAAACGGTGCCATTGGACCTACAATGGGTCCCATTGCGGCAATGGCTCAGGCGCCGGGCTTCGAAGAGTGGGGGAGTCCAACCTAGACTGTATGCTGCTAACTGTCCAAAGACATGTCCAAAGACAACTCCAAAGACATACTGCCTAAATTAATTGTCCTGATTAAATTGCCCCTGATGCCCTGAGATGTTGTAATGGACCCCACCCAGCTGGACAAATCTTTAAAAATATCTACACAGCTCAACAGTAACTTCCAACTTCAGTAAAAAAAAAATTGACTGATAGAACTGGGCAGGGGCCCCAATATTCATTCCTCTATCCCAGGACCTATGGCCAACCACGCTGCTCCAATCTGCAGCAGGACCCTCGTGAAAACGAGACTTGACACTCAGTGAGTGATGCTTTCCTGGCTGAATACATTGCACATTTTCTTTAAGAGTTCAGAATCAGATTGAAACTTGATAAACTGCAAATTGAATATAGAGTGGCAACGAATCTCTTCACCGATCTTTCCGAGGCACGCCTCTCAAGCAGCAGGTGCCTGTACAATGGTCTTGCCCGAGCGGGTTCGATACCCGCCTTGGGCGCCTTTCTGTGTGACATTTGTGTGTTCTCCCCCTGTGCTGCGTGGGTTTCCTCTGGGCTCTCCGGATTCCTCCCACAACTTAAAAAAAATACTCATTAATTAATTGACCGATAACATCCTAATATATAGGAAGCAGTGTGTGGCAATATGGCGCCGGCAAACCACCTGGCTGCCTCCTCCGGCTCTCTGTGCTTTCCTCGCGCCTCTGAGTCGTTCTCTTGTCGAATGAGTACCTTCGACAATGAATGAATATGTGCGCGTTATAAATGTAAATGCGAGGGGAAATCGGCGTAAATGGCAAAACCCTACAAGTACTCGGGTTCTTCATGTCGCGAGGTGGCATTTCTACTCACTGAGCCACCGTGCCGCCCCAGCATCCTAAACATGATTTCTTAAAAGAAAAGAAAATTCTCATATACACACACACACGAAACACTTGTAGAGAACTCAGTGATGCTTTCCTGGGTAAAAATAACACAAATAATTTATAATAATAATTATTATTTTACAATTGTAAATTCCCTCCCGCCCTCCCCTTCTGCCCAGGAGTATTTATTGGCCGTGACAGGCAAGAGTTTATGAACTTAAGCATAACAAAGGATGCCAAAGCAGAGTTTATAATTTGTAACTCCTTTGCCACTGCCCTGGCCCCAACTGAGCACCGGCCGGCGTGGACACGACACAGACGCGCACATGCGTGTGCCGAGAGTTTAAAACAACATCTCGGTCCCGAGCAGCCGCATAGCGCTCCCTCCCTCCCTCCATTCCTCCCTCCCTCCCTCCCCACAGCGCTCCCCACCTCCCTCCCTCCCTCGCCACAGCGCTTGTCTAGCCCGATAACGTGTGCGGCCCTCATAAGTCATGACTTCATGCATCTGAGAGTTGGTCTTTGTGCCTGATTGCAGCAAATGAGGCGCAACTGGAAATTCATACTGGCTCGAGAACATGCGCGTCGGTATGTTCGTTTTCATTATTAGATTCGGGGGGTTTTTTTCTTCACATTTTTTTTTTTTGAAAATCACTCCACAAGGCGCTGTCGCGCCCTGTCTCGTCTGCTCACTTCGTTCGTCGCGATCCCTGTCAGGTAATACTTGGTATTGCCTGCGAATTTTACCAAACACTTCGAGGCTGAAAGACAACGATGTCCAGAGGCTGACCATCGCGCTTCGAAGAATCGCAAAGAAGAAGACTTCGTTTGTCACTTTTATCCCGGTCAGCCTTCAATCACTGGTCTAACGTTAAACCAACATGTAACGTTGGTCCAACGTTAGCAAGCACATGCCCAACGTTGGGCATGTGGTTTGAACCGCTGGAAGCAACGTTGGCTCAATGTTGGTTCCCACGTTCCATATGTACTGGGGGGCTGTTCTGCACTGCGCGGTCGCCGATGGTGCAGGGAATGCAGGTGTCGTGCGGGCATTGGTATGAAGAACAATTCTTAATTGATGTGGGTCTCCACTGCTCGATGTTTGAGAATTGCTCTCGAGAGCGGCTCTGTCGCGATAGCCGTGTCGAGCGTTCCTCCTCTCCCACCTTCGCGACGTTTCGCCTCCCACGTTGGAGTCATCATCAGAAGCCTGATTATCAGAATCTTGATCATCAGAAGCCATCTGGTGGCCAGCAACAGCCAAATCACGCGGAATGCCGCCCCATGTCGCCAGATCCCGCGCAGCTAAGCAGGGACTCGGCCTGGTTAGTGAGCGGATGGATGGGTGGCCGCAATGCAGCAGAGAGCAGTGCAGCAGCCGATTGGTTTCTCTCCAGAGCACTGCGCTCAACAAGCAGACACTCGTCTAAAGAAACACACTCTGGACCAGTTTCAATCATCCGGGTCTCATCAGCCCGTCAGTCTTGCAAAGCAACGAACGCTGCCGCGTTACCAGCATTTGTTGAATGAAATGGGGCCCCAGACAAAATTCCATGACAAGGGCCCCCAAATTGATTAAAAAGCACTAAATCCTCCCAATGAATGTTGCAATAATGGACGTAAAATGTATTCTCCGAGTGGGGGACAACGACGTCCAGAAGCTGACCATCGTGCTTCGAAGAATCGCAAAGAAGAAGAATCTATCACAAGCGATGTGATGAGTCGGTCAATCAATAAATAGGACATGAACGTCGCTCGACCAAACGGCCGTCGATCGGGGACCCGGCTTCTCCCGTAGGGGGCCCGCTACAACAGCCTGGGTTGTCTCATGGTTAAGACTGCTCACGGCTATTGGCAAAGGGCACCCCAACTGAAGTTACGTGGCCTCGCTCAACGCCAGAAAGCCACAATCTCGACATTACGATCGCCGTGCTAAACCTGGGGAAAGATCACCATCTGGCGGCCAGCAACAGCCCGTGCACGCCACGACGATTTAGAATCATTTACGAAACACGATTCCGCTGGAAAATCCCTTGGGGACGAAACGTCTCCTAGGGACGGATTCGCGTCTGAAAGTCAACAATCACCCAACGGCCGTGTGTCGCACCACGCGCCCCGGGTGCTTTGGTCCTGTCAGACCCCGTCAGCTGAGCGGGGTTTGCCCCTGGTTCGGGTGAGAACTTGACTCTAACGAGTCAGGTGCGGTAGTGACTGCAGCAAAATCCACTGCTGTTCTTGTACTGCACACCACCTTGACCAACCCGCACTGCCCAACGCAGGGTTACCACCTCGTAGACACAGAAATCGGAACACGTCATGTGATGAACAGCACGACAGGAGAGAGGACTGGATCCTGTGTAAATGGCAAAAAAAACCCGGGACTTTGAATGAATGACTTGTTTCCGTGAAAACGTACAGATTCCCCAGGACAGGCCCCCTTCTCAAAAAGGACGACGATCCTGGGAAATAGCAACAGAAAAGTGGCGACCCTAGTTCAGCGATGGTGAAGTGCGCTGAGGCGCTCACCGTCCAGCGGTGGATCACTGTAACTACAAATCCCGAACCCAACCTCCACAGAACTGATACAGGTTCAATGCACGATGCGAATTGCTCCCCATTGCCGTTCTTTTGGAATAGCCGTGTCGAGTGTGCCTTCACCTTCCTTCGCAAACCGCACTTTCACTATTAACCCGCAATCTCACTACCCCACCTCCACCCAACATCTCCCCCCCCCACCTCCTTCCATTCCCCCCTCTGCTCCAGCCCTCCCCCCCCCCCCACTCGTGAAAGCCAAGGGTGGGAACTCTATGCGCTGGGGATTGTATTTCAGATTATTGTGCTCATTAATCAATACGCGGCGGCCGCGCGGTGTTGGGATCGCGCCGCGTGCTCAGCTCTCATAATCAGCCGCATTATGCACTGTGGCCCGTCGGTGACACGGCATTCCGGGCCGCTCTGGCCTCCAATCACGGCGAGTAGAAGCCGCCCGGACGATCATTAAGCATTGTACAGGATGTGCTGATGAAGGCGTTCACGGCTGCAAGTGTTATGAGAATTTGCTCGGCTAAGATGTCCTTTCGGGATAGACGCGTCGAGCGCTCCCCCTCTTTCTCCGTCGCGGCGTTTCGCCTCCCACGTTGGAAGCATCTTCGGCCATTCGGAGACTGACAGCGTATAGCAACATAACGCTGATCTTTCACTCAGGCTCTGAACGCCTGAAGTTGCCTCCGACGTGGGAGACAGGGGGAGCGCTCGACACGGCTATCTCGAAAGAGCAGCGTTGGAAAGTAACTCTCATCACACATCTAGCAGTGAAAATCTACGGCAGGTTAGTTTGTAAAGACTGAATATTTTAATCGCGCGGTAAATATTTAAAAGCCTGTATCGTATTCATTAGGTGACGTATTACGTTATGCAGGGTGGTCCAGATGTATTGTATCCCCAGGTTGAAGTCTCTAAAACCTACCAATGGGTATGTAATGGAATTTAAGTAATACCAAACTATTTCAAAAATTACATTTTTATTTTAAAAAATCTGAAATAAATAAGTAAGGGTTATTTAAAACAGGAATGAATGAGCAAAGGAAAACAATGTTCGGGGTTAAAACGTCACCTATTCTATCCGTGTCCCATGAAGCCCACAGTGTTGCTGAGATTTGTGTGCGTTACTAGTGGGGTAAAGCGTGGGTTCTCTCCGCAGCTCTGTCGAAACATCTGGCCAGCGTGGAGGCGTGTGCCAATCACCCTCTCGAACGGGCTCTCAGATATAAGCAGCTCCGAGCTCACTAATTATAAACACACAGGGGGCGCGCAGACTCACGGATAAGCCCGCATGTTTGCTGGGTTCGCAAGTTACATATTCCACACACACTCACGCATACACATCCTACGCGTGACAGGAGCGCACGCTTAAGTGCACACTAAATCATTATACCGCAGGTATATTTCTGCGCACTTACGAATTCTTTTTTTTCTCTTCATAATTTATTCTAAAACCGAGCTGCATTTTTTTTTCAGGAATGCGAATGCTGAAGGGGGCACTATGCGGGCGAGAGAAGGTGCTCGTGTCCAGAGAGTGAAATTCAGGAAGGAAACGCCCTCGAGCACACACACAGAGAGAGAGAGAGTGAGAGGGCAGAGAGAAACCAGAGCCACAGAGAGGCAGGGCTGGGGTGCTGGGAAATACATAACGTGTCTTTCAGCCGACCACTCATTAATCATAGGTCGGAAAAAGTGGACACACACGTGTAGTGTGGCCGCGGCTGCCTGGTCCGTCGTGGTGGTGGTGGTGGTGCTGGTGAGCGTGACTTCAATCCTGGGTGGGCACTTCTCACTGAGTTACCGCCACACACCACACGCACGCTCACAACTCTGTTACATTGCGCCCGGTCGGCACGGGCTTTCAACCCACCCCCGCCTCCCACGCCCCGTGGGGAGCGGTGGCTCGGTGGTTAGCGCGCCGGGCTACAAGCGACCCGTTTCCCGCTCACGGTCAACACCAGTCGCAACCTCCTTGGACTGCTGCCGCCGCCACCCTCACCAGGACAAGCGGTTTATAAAATAAATTGGTGGACGGTCAACAACTAGTGACGATTTTGTGAACCGGTTATGGTCTTATTCTAGGTCGTCTCGACCTCAAATGAGAACCTGGCGCGGTGCGTAAATGTTGTGGCTAGGGAGGTAAAGGCGGCCGGGGGCCGTGGTGCAGGCCAGCCACCGCCTCGCGTGCCGTGTCGGCCTCCGTATAGGTGCTCGCTAACGGCACTTGACCCTACAGAATGTCAAGGCTATAGGGGGGGATATTTGTCTTTGTAATTCCCCCCCCCCGCCCCATATAAATGAATAAAACGTGGGCGAGTGTCAAAGCTTTAACGGGCGTGAGATAGCATCGTCTGGCCGTCGCGTGATGTTGTTGCTCCCTCCGAGAGGCAGCCCCGCACTCAAGTGTTTCCAGCTGGAGATGATGATGATGACGATAATAATAATAATATCATTTTATATAGCGCCTTTCACCCGAGGGTCACGCGACGTGATGGTGATGATGGTGGTGTTGAGAATTGCTCTCCATAGCTGTTCTCTCGGGATAGCCGTGTAGAGTGTCCCTTCTCTCTCTCTCTCTCTCGTGACGTGGCGCCTCCCACGTTGGAGGCATCGTCAGGCGTTCTGGGAAGATGCCTCCGACGTGGGAGGCGGGAGAAGGAACGCTCGACACGGCTATCGCCTCGGAGGGCGATTCTCATACATCGAGTCGTGACAACCTACACCAGGACACTGGTGGTGGTGATCGCTATTCAGTGCGTGTAAAGTTCTGTTTGTGTTGTTGTTATAAATAGCTGCGTTTTTTCTGTACTGTTGCGTGTGTCTATGTATATGTTCTTGTGCTTCAATGTTAATTGTTTAATTCAGATTGACGTTGTTTCCCCCTCATGTCTGTCTCTCTGTCTTCCTGTCTCTGTGTCCCTATGTCTCCCCCTGTCGCTCACCCTCCCTCCCTGTCTCCCTCCGTGGTTGTCTTTAAGGAAGTGATGGCCATCTTAGGGGACGCTGGCAGATTTTTTGCCGCCCTTAAGATTGCCAGTTTCACGACCTTTCAGTGTATTTTAAGCAGCCTTAATCATTACATTTTTGTTGCTTCGGTTTTTATTAGTTTTGTTTCTGTCGTTCTCTCCTCGGCCCTTGTGCAGCGCTTTGTGATCCTCGGGTGAAAGGCGCTCTATAAAATGCTATTATTATTATCAATGCGCGGCCGTCCGCCCCAACGCGTCCAAGCGGTGAGCCATCGGTGGCGAACGGCGGCAATCGGAGGCGACGTGACCGGCATTGTCTGTCCCAGCGGGGGGTGTGTGCTCAGAGATCCACGGAGAGAGGAGCCTTAAGGATGCAGAGCAACCTTTTAGACTTCCTCGGCGTCGCGTCAATTAGCTGTGAAGTGCCACTGGCTGTGACTCGGCGCGCCCGGCCCTGCCACCTGCCTGACCCGATGGCATTTCACGAGGACAACCACCTGTGTGTGTGTGTGTCTTTACACCTGCATGGGGGGAGTGGTGGCACAGCGGTGAGCGCGCCGCGGTATGAACCAGACGACCTGATTTTCATTCCCACATTACCAGGTCACGGACAAACAGCAGTGAGCGTTATCTGAAACGGTTCTGGGCTTTTTTTTTTCCGGTCGGTTCAGCCCCCAATTGAGTACCCGCCGCTGTGTGTGAATACTGACTATCGCCACTAGGGAGACAAAGGCGGTCGGGTATTGTGCCTGGCATGCTACCCCGTCGTCTGCCGCGCCGGCCTTCGTAGGTGCTCGCTAACAGGACTTGCCCCCAAAGTCTGTTCAGGCTATACGGGGGATTTTTGTCTGTGCAGCTGCCGCGTGTTGTTTGCTTCAGTTGCGTAAAGGTGAGAGAAAGAGAGAGTTCATCCGTTTCAGACACCGCACCGTGTCTCAGGGAGCCGGCGGGAGACATCGGAAAAGTCCACACATGGCCCCAGCAGGTGTTGGGCTGGTATTTAAACAAATCCACGCCACCACGGGGGCGATATAATACGGCAGAAAGTGGCATTTGTTTACAATATTTATTTACATTAATCGTTGTATTACTTTCTGATTCTATATATTGCTTATGGTGGTTGGGGGGCGGCACGGTTGCGCGGTGAGTAGCGCTGCTTCTCACAACAAGAAGGACCCACGTTCGAATCCCGGCTCGGGTACCGTTCTGTGTGGCTTTTGCATGTTCTCCCCCGTGCCCGCGTGGGTTTTCGCCGGGCGCTCCGGTTTCCTCCCACAGTCCAAAAGACATGCTGCTTCATAGGTTAATTGGCCTGCGGACTATATTGCCCCCGGTGCCCTGTGATGGATTGGCGTTGCACCCTGGGTATAGCCCTGCCTTTCGCCCTGTGTCTGCCGGGATAGGCTCCGGCTCACCGCGACCCTGTTCAGGATTAAGCGGTTTCTGACAATGCATGGATGGATGGACATCTCAACACCTCGTGTGTTATTGCCAAAAAGGACAAAACGGTTTCTCGTTTTTCATCTTCTTCTTCTTTGCGATTCTTCGAAGCACGATGGCTAGCTTCGGGACAGCGTTGTCTTTCAGCTTGGCTTCGAAGTGTTTGGTAGAATTCGCAAGCAATACCAAGTACTACCTGACAGGGATCGCGACGTGAACGCTTCTACCTTGACCCCCCTCGTTTTTCATCATCCATCTGTAAACTGGCAAGACGGTTCTCAGGTGACCGGGTTTGTAGCAGCGCGGCGCGCTAACCGCTGCGCCACCGCTCCGACTCTCATATAACCACCCATAACCACCAGCGTAATTAGCAGAATGTTCATAAATGCAGGGGTCATTTCCTTTCATTTTTCTCACTTCCTCCTCCCACGTGCACCACGGCTCGTTTGTAACCCGATCAGGCAGAACACTGAGCGAGTCCAAAACCACGTGTATTGTTTGGGCTCTCGTGTGCGGTGGGGAAAAAAGGAGCGGTGGTGCAGCGGTTAGCGCGCTGCGTCTTGAACCAGGCGGACCTGAGTTTGATTCCCAGTCAGTAGCGAGTGGGAACCGGTGATGTTATCATCCTTGTCTGTGTATCTCTATGAGTCTCTGTGTATCTCTATGAGTCTCCGTGTATCTCTATGAGTATCTATGTATCTCTATGAGTCTCCGTGTATCTCTACGAGTCTCTATGTATCTCTGTGAGTCTCAATATGTCTGCCTCGCTATTACTTTGTACAATTGCAGATATGCAGAAATTGTAATTCTAATAGGGATCTAAGACGTCTCAATAAAGGATGTTTAATTTCCCCATTCGTGCAATGGCAGCTGTATCGTCAAGTTTAACACGAAAGCTTTCCTTGCCAATATTACGTGCAATAAAGTACGTTTGTGTTGGGTCACGTCAATGTTAAAGTGTCGTAAACCCGCAACGACCCGACACGGCCAATCAGTCAGGTTTGTCACGTCAACAAGACGCGTCAATTCTTTACTATCTCGGCACACCGGGGTGTTGGAGAGCAAACCCACAAATGTTGTAAAGGTCATGCAAATGTCACGCGTAAATGTTGTGGCTTTGCTCTCTGGCATCATCAAGCATCCACATATGCTGCTGCTGCCATGGTTTAACAGCGGATGCGGTTTAGTCCGGGATTGTGGCCCATGAGCTTCAGGGCGGGAGATCGAACCAGGGATCTTCTGTAACCGACTGACAATCGCTCTTCAGAGACGCTCTCGCGAAAAAAGCTGTCGCGGCTCGCGGAGTAAGGGGGGAAGAATTGCTCTCGAGAGGAGCAACTCTCGCCACGGCTTTTAAGTGCAATTCTCATACACGGAGCCGTGACGACCTCCATCAATACAGCTTCATCGTCAACAGGGTTGAAGCTGCGTTGTGTGAAGGTTCGGCGCGTGTGGTTGGACGTGTAAGGCGTGTGGACGGCCACACCGTGGCGCCACCTGCATCTCTCAGAGATCCCTCGCAACGTGTTCAACACGCGCATTATATTAGACAGTTACCGCATCACGCTCGGCGCTTGCTGCATGACCAACAACAGGTTAGTTCCTAAACGTGTAATGACGATAATAGTTTATATATATATAGGTGGAGTGAGGGCAGCACGTTGGCGCGGTGAGAAGCGCTGCCATCTCACAGCAAGATTGACCCGGGTTCAACTCCCTGCTCGGGTGCCTTGCTGTGTTGAGCTTGCAGTCACCAGACAACGTTGATGGTCTGGCGACTGGCGCCGTGAGTGAGAGGAAGAGAGAGGATTATAGAGAGTAAGAGAGAGAGAGAGAGCAAGATAGGGTGCGAGGGAGAGAGGGGTGGGGGAAGATATACCTTTCGATGTTATAATAAAATGTTATTGTTTCAGATGCAGCAATTACAAGCGAATTATACAAATGGCGCACTGACGCGGGGAGCAGTAAAGCGGAGAGCGGACACGGGGTTGGCGTGCAAACTCCACACGGTCGATCTACAGAGCCGATGACGTTCATATGAACTTAATAAATCAAGCTGCAGAGAGGCGAGAGAGCGCGGGGATTCACTCGCGAACGTGTTCACGGGCAGCGGGCATCAAAGACGCATTGCGCCGCTAATGACCGCTGCTGTCTTGAATCACCGATTCGTGTGGCTGGTGAACAAGCGCGTGGATAAGTGCCGCCAGTCTGCGGTGCATCGCACACACGCGGTGCACCATCACAACGCGGCGGAGAGATAAAGTGCGCAATCGCGAACTAATTTATTAATAGCATTTGCAATGCTATGAGTTAATGTATTTTATTGTTGGTTGATTTAAAAATGTGTTTGTATATGAATCTTGTATATATATTTAAATTATTGTCATCAATTCGCATGTTTGTTGTGTCGCAGGAATCCCGTAACGAGCTTGCGCGCTCACTGGGTATTTTTCTGCTGTAATAATAAACATCTCTCTATCTATATATCACACGCGGCATTGATGCGAACGGCATTTCTCGGTCGACGGGTCAACGTCCGTCTGTCCACTCTGGCCAGGCGACCACGGAGGACTTCCAGCAGGTCGCGTCTCTTCCCCGCCTGTGCCAAGCAACTCATTCATATATTTTTTTAAATTCATTTTCAGTATCCGATTAATCCTGTAAAGGGTCGCGGTGAACCAGGGCCTATACCGGCAAACACAGGGCGCAAGGCAGGGCTATACAAATGTTGGGGAGCTAGTACATCACAGGGCACCAAGGCAATTTAGTCAGCGGGTCAATTAACCTAAGCAGCGTGTCTTTGGACTTTGGGAGGAAACCGGAATTCCTGGCGAAAACCCACGCGGACACGGGGAGAACATGCAAACTCCACCCAAAAAAACTACACCCGATTCGGGAATCGAACCCCAGGAAACCCCTTTGCAGTGAGGCGACAGCGCTATCCACTGCACCACCGTGCCGCCCGTGCAAGCAACTGCTAACACAAGAATCAGCGTGGGTGCAGGTGTGAGCGAATTCGATGAGGAACTTGAATATTACACGTGTCACTTTGATTTTCGGTGCAAGTCAAAACAAAATTTACTTTGCTCCACAGTGCGTGGTTGTGGCGCGCTTAAAATTCGCAGCGTAGCTTATCTCGGCTTATTGCAGCGATACGTTTCCCATGCACAGCAAGAACCCAAGCCCCCCCCAAAAAGAGATTTAAACTCTCCGTGGCAGAAATGTAGGATCTGCTGCTCAGGAGGGTTTTGAATGTCTGATCCAGACTGAGAGTGACTCTCAGCGGGAGCTGGGATAAATAGGCGCTCAACAGAAGAACCTGAAATATCCCGTGCGTTTAAAAAAATATATATATATTTTTTCCAAAATCTCGTTTGAACAAAACTAAACACGGCGCGCCGAGCCACCTTAGCTCATCTCGTTTCTCTGAAACCCTGCATGGTTTAAACCCCATGTGCAGGTGGGGGAAAAAAAAAAAGATTCAATAATCGCTCACGGCTTTCTGTGACGTTCAAATAAAACCCACGACAGCCCGTGACACAAAGTGTTCTCTCTCTCTATATATATTTCCAAAGTGCCCCTTCATTACTGCGCGCCTGTTTATTCGGGGTCAGCGCAGAATTGCAATTTCTAGTTTCTATTACGATCCGTAACAGGCTATAAAAATAACCGGTCTCCCTTTTGTCTCTTTCAGAATGACTCTTCATTCTGTTCACAACACGGCGCCGCCGCCGCCGCCGCTCTGGCTCCTCTCACAACCGCTGGCCGAGCCTCCAATAGCGCGAGGAGCCAATCGCACGGCGGGAGGCGATCGGTTTGTCCCACGCAGTCAATTAGTGTGACACGGGCTCATTGTACAGCGGTTATAACGGGCGCGCGTCTCTCTGACAAGATGCCTCCCTCTAGAAAAGGGCCGCGTAAATACGGGCGATTGAGGCGTCAGCTCGTTGAGAGTAAGATCAGAAGATGCCCGGAGTCCTTTACAGGCCGACGGCTTGCTTGAAGGCCCTCCCCCAGCCGTGTTTGCCGTGGGGATTGTTTGGCCGAACTCTGGAGCGGCAGTGTCGTGAAGGCGTAGTGTAGCGGCGACTCAAGATAGAATCTCGCTCACGGTCAACACCAGTGGCGAATTACTGAACCGGTTACGGGGCCTCAAATGAATACCTTGTGCGGTGTGTAAACATGGCCACTAGGGAGACAAAGGCGGTCGGCCGCGGTGCTGACCACCCACCGCCTCGTGTGCCGTGCTTGTCTTTATAGGTGCTCGCTAACAGCATTGCCCCAACATTCTATTAAAGGCTCTACGGGGGATGTTTGGTCTTTGACGGATACGTCACCAATAACGGTTGGTTTGGTGTGCAGGGGGCTAGCACGGGTCAAGACATCACTTGCCACCGATGTTCGTGGCGGCCGGGGGGGAGATTGAACTCAGGTCACGGCCGTCCGAGGTGCAGTGCATTTGTACCGCGCTACCGCTCCCATTTTAGACACGTGTAATGGCATTTGAATGGCAGACATATGGAAATACATCTAAACCAGTAACCTATGTCGCTGTTGGCAGGCCACGGAATTCTGATGCGCGTAAATTTGCAAGTAAAAGTCGTCCATCAATTTCCCTGCGTGCCACTCCCCTACGCATTAACTTTGCACATGATTGTATTATGTATGAATTTATGCGTGGCCTTTAACCTCCTGGATGGCTTTGCTGGTAGTTGGCTTTTAAGAAAATGCTGCGAAAATTGAATTTTAATGAAAATGCAAGATTAAAAATGTTGCCAAAACCCAACTATGGTACGTGCAGCGTCGATATAACACTTGTGCACATCGTATGAATAAATTGTCTTTTTTAGGTTTTATAAATAATTGCACAATTTGCACCTTTTGCCTAGCCACGGTGTTGCGAAATATCATCATCATCATTAGCCCCTGATGATGGCTTGGGCAGGACTTTATCCACTGCTGGATAAAGTTCTGCCCAAGCCATTACGATTTGCCCCGGTCCTGCGATACAACGATCCACCCGGCACCGTGCGCAGGAGCGGGTCTCATCGCTCCATCTCCACAGCGAGCGTCCTCTAGGGCACCGGTTCTCAACCTCCTGAACCTCAAGGCCCACTTGCCCCACTTGGGTCTGGTCTCCATGGCCCGCTAGGTGGCGCTCACGGTCCGCTGACAGGTCGCGACCCACCGGTTGAAAATGGCGCGTGCCCGCCTCTCGACTGCCAATCAGTGCTCACCCTCGCCCAGTGGCCATCAACCAATCCCGTGACGCGCCCTGCCCAAGCCCTGTGGATGGATGTTTATAATTACAACAGAAAAAATACCCAGTGAGCTTGCAAGGTCTTTACGGAACTCCTGCGACACAACAAACATGCGAGTTGATGACAAAAATTAAAATATATACAAGATTATAAATAACCAATTTTCTTTTGATCAACCAAAAAAACATTTACACAGGTTGGAACAGGTTTGCCTGCACTCTCAGTGCGAACATACACACATACAAACACTTGCTCCACGAAACATATACATTTTGATAAATAAACCTAATTGCTTAAGGCAATCGCCGCATGCCTAGCGCCAAGCATCACGCGGCTGCCAGCCCAACGCTATCATGACACGCCTTCAGGCCTCGCAAATTGCTGACGGTGATGAGCATCCAGCCAGACCCGTGGCCCTTGTGAATGTGCCAGGATCCAATTAACCAAGAGCCAAAGCGGGCAGCTGCCCTCCGAGGAACCCCGCAGATCCGCGGGCATGAGTCAGCGGGGGGAGGGTCCGAGGTGTTGTCTTGGCCAAGGGCCGGAGCTGAGCGCAGCCAAGCAGGCATTCTCCGCCTTGGACAGACGCCGCATCGCAGGGTGGCGAGCGGCTGATAATGTAGTCAGTGTTTCGTCCCGAGCCCGGCGCGACAGGTTGGTCCGTGGGATTCCTCAGATCGCGTGGTTTGGCACAGAGGGGTTGGTAACAGCCGCTCGCTGTGGAATCGATACGTTGTTAATAATAATAATTTTACATTTATAACACGCACATATTCGTTCACTGTCGAAGGTACTCATTCGACGAGAGAACGACTCAGAAGTCGCGAGGAAAGCGCAGAGAGGCGGAGGAGGCAGCCAGGCGGTTTTGCCGGCGCCATATTGCCAAACACTGCTTCCTATATATTATGATGTTATCGGCCAAATCATTAATGAGTCTTTTTTTAAGTTGTGGGAGCCCGGAGGAAACCCACGCAGAAGAGGGGAAGAACAAACAAACTCCACACAGAATGGCGCCCGAGCCGAGATTCGAACCCGGTGGCCTTCTTGCTGTGAGGCGCAGATGTTACCACTGCGCCACCCTGCCGCCCCCCCTCCTCGTTGGTGGTGGGTGTCGGCAGGTGGCACGTGCTGCCAGGTGCGTCGGCCATCCCAGCAGATCCTTCCTTCTCGTGCTCACGAAGCCGTCTCTCACTGGCTACGAGGCGCAGCACGGCACGGCCTCGTGTCGATTCGTATCGATGCTCACGCCCGTGACAAATGCATCAACATCGTGTGAACAAGAATCATCGGTGTTCTTTCACTCGCGTGTGTCGGGGGGTGGAGCGGTGGCGCAGCGGTTAGCACGCTACTGCGCGATGATAAATCCCGTCACATTAACCGAACGAAGATGTTGAATTTGTATTAACGCTCCGTGGAAGCGGTTGTTCCGGTGCTTTAGCGTACTGGGTTATTATGGATCGGCGACCTGAGTTCGGTTCATGAGCACGGCGAAAATCAACAGTGGAGAGTGATACGTGAAGCGGTCCCGTAGACTCCTTTCACCAACCCGTACTGGCTAGAATGGTGAAATATGGTCAAATCACCGACACTATGTGGGAAGGCCTTTTTCCAACGGTATTTGACTGTAACTTGTGAATTAATACTGTGTTGTGCGCCCTGTGTCTGCCGGGATAGGCTCGGGCGCACCGTGACGCTGTACATGAATAATCGGGTACGAATAATGACGATAGCATCACCCTGCAGCCACTGGAAGCGCTACCATTCAATACCACTTTAACACATTATTGACTCTTCAGTTGTTAATACATCGTGACCCTAATCATGACAATTCATCGTAATTCTGGGTGGTGGTTTTTTATTGGGGGAGGGGGGATTGAAGGGCGGGGGGCGGTGGAGCAAGTGAGCGGAGATGCTTTAAATCGTTACATCTGTACAAGCCTCTCTCGGAGCCACCACACCGCACCCACCCACACACACTTGCTGATTACACATTGATCGTGTCGTGCAAGCGACCTGCAATCTGATAAGCAGTCACGAGATGAGAGATAACAACAAAAAAATGAGGCGGCGTTTCGTAATCCCTGAAATTGCCACGAGTCTCGGGTCATGTGGTCTGCAGAAAGGTCAGCGCACCTTCGAATTGGTCCAAAACATGCCGCGATTGCGCTGGCATGGAAACAAATGACGCCGGACATCAACCAGGCCCCGCGTGGCGCCTATTGGCAATTGAGTGGAACCGTATCGTACATCCTTCCTCCGCTGAGGATTCCCAACAGGCGCACAGCACACAGGTCCCCCGCGTTCATCATCAGTCGCCGCGATGCTGGCCGATGGAGTCGCGCCTGTGGCTGCTGCTCCCTGCTGCTGCTGCCTCGATGACAGCAGTGCACAACTAGTTTTTTTCACGTAGGGCCAGTTTCAGATAAAGTAACCGAAGGGTCACAAGCTGGTCACGACCCCTGCTCTCTCTCCGCATCCCCGCCCCTCCCTCTGCAGACACGCAGAATTACAGGAGGATAGAGCATTCTGTTAAAATACGGGTGTGTTTTTTACGTAGGCCAAAAATCAACTACAAAAATCAAACCATTCTCCAATCCGCCCTGACCACGAATGTTAAACTACGTTCACCAGCAACCCCTTTAATTGACCGATAGGAATTCAAACTATTACATTGTTTCATTTATCTGCCTCTTGCCATATACTAGCCGTAATGAAAGGTGAATGTATTCCCATTTTAATCACCCGAAGTGGTTACACTGTGATCAGAGCGGCGGGCTGCCTTGTCCGATTTAGTTCATTCGCGTGGTGAGTCGGTGTTAACGCTGCCACGTGCCACGGGCAGACAGCCACAGCTCCAGAGCGTTCACGGCGAGGCCAAAGTGCATCGAATGCTCTCTCCGCGACACTAATAAGAAAAACACACCGAGCAAATTGCTTTCATTGTGCGACGGAATTAATTTGCGTATATACGCGCGCGAGTGCGTGCGTTAGGGTCTAGGGGAGATCTTTTGTCAATGGGCACACGCGTGTGTGCGGCTATGGAGCGGTGGCGCGGCGGTTAGCGCTCTGTGCTACGAACCCGACCACCCGAGTTCGATTCTCGCTCACGGCCGATAACAGTGGCGAATATCTGAACCGGTCCTGTGCCGCCCCCTAGGTCGACTGAGCCTTACAATATATCTTGGCGCGTTGTGTAAACATCGGCACTGCGGAGACGTGGTGTTGGCCACACAACCCCTCTAGTGTGCCGCGGCGGTCTTAATAGGTGCTCGCTAACAGCTCTGGCCCCTACAGTTTATTAAGGATATCTGGGGTGGGGATCTTTACCTTTGTGTGCGTGGCCCACCAAAGTGGGATAGAGGAGCGCTTGTGGACGGGGCCTCTGAGACGCGCTCATGATAATGACAGGCAGAGGTCACGCAGAGAATACGACCTTTAGGGGTTGACCTGACATTTCATCTCATTAGCGAGCACTCGTTATTATCATATGCCTGCCGCTTCCGGACCGTAATTTCTCATCCGACCCCAACCTCCACTCAACAAACGACGATAAAGACATCACGGAGGCATCACGCACACGCTGTCGAGGTCACGGGCCGCCCTGGTAAATACTGCGCGGGTTTCAAGTTGCTTATTCCATTCATCCATTCATGTTCTAAACCGCTTGTCCTGGTGAGGGTCGCGGTGGCAGCAGTCAAAGGAGAGTGAACCAGACATCTCTTGCTTATTTGGGTTGAAAAAAAATGTGTGTTGTTACATTGTGGCGCACGGTGCAGTTCCGACGCTAAGCAATCGGCTTGAACGTTATAAAATAGCGAAAACTGACACGAACGAGATGATAAGG
>JAZEWU010000005.1:10218182-10248710 GCA_036362915.1 Geotria australis | reverse complement strand
GGCAAAACATCTGTGGCATGAGTTCTGTCTATAAAGATACATGATATTGTACTGCGCTAAATATTAGTCACGCATAGGCTGATACATTTATAGATGTCCCACTAGGGTAAGAGGGGCGGCGGGGAAATTACGGAGAAATAAGAATCTCAAACGATTCGTGAATAACTGTTAATGCTCTCTACTGCATTACAGGATTCGGGGCTCCTAAAGAAGAGAGTTAGAGGGACCGTTAGAAATCGATCACATTTCCGTTGCTCTCATGCCGTGTGTTATTAGTATAGTTATTACAGTACGTCAGTGCCAGTACATCACTGTAATCCTAGTGACACGTGGGATGCTGCCGTAGTGCAATGCTCAGCACATCCAAATGTGACGGGTCCGAACCTTTGGCGCGGCTGTTGAAATTACGGTGCGATTTATCTTAAATTCCTCCAGCCCTGCCCCACCCAGCAGCACAGATGGGTAACCACCCAGGTTAGTTGATCGTGGTGGGGTAAAGCGTGGTTATCCCATCTGGTCCATCGTGGTAGAGTAGACCCCAAATACCCGTCTAGAGGCGGCTGCCTTGAGATAATTCTAGAGCAGGGGTTTCTCAACCTATTGCATCTCAAGGCCCACTTGGCCCACTTGGGTCTGGTCTCCACGGACCATTAGGTGGCGCTCGCAGCCCACTGATGGGTTAAGAGTGGCGGCTCTGGTAGAGGCGCTCCCAGCAGCAGGGGGCGTGAGCGGGAAATTGCAGGCCTGCGCCTTTAGCTTTTAGATGTTATAATTCTGGAGTAAGACGATAGCACCTTCACTTGACAAGAGCCCAGTGGGATGCTGCTCCGTTGGTGCCGCATGCGTAGTTAAAAAAACACAGGCGCACGCCACGTGGAATGGCATCATAACAAAAGAACAGCAAAACTGTAAAAATATACAACGGCATGACTTTTACCGAAAAATCGATAAAACTTCCGAAACGTGCAGCACTTAAAGGAAGAAATGAAAATTCCGAGAAAACCAGATTATAAATCTACCCCCCGGCCGATTGCATTGTCAAGAAGGGTTCTGAGACTCGCTGAGGATTTGGTAGGTCAATCGTCTTTACTATTTATTAACCCCGTACAGGGTTGCGGTGAACCTGAGCCTATCCCGGCAGACACAGGGCGCAAGGCAGGGCTATACCCAGGATGGAACGCCAGTCCATCACAGGGCACGGGGCCAATTTAGTCCGTAGGCCACTTAACCTGTACAGGATTAAGCGGTTTCTGACAATGACTGAATTGTTCAATCCCAGCGACACGATTTCCGAGGTGCTCCACCCAACTTCCATAGATAGGACCACATCGCTCGAGAGACGCAGAACGTTTACCCGTGTCTCGCCTCACAAGACCTGATCTTAAATCGCACCGTGATTATTTTTTTACTTTGTTTGACAAACGATGGTATCGGATAGATTGACGGTCACTTCCACTGCTTTGTCAACAGTTTCTTCAGTAACAGTAATTGACAGATCTTTGAGCCTCCACTGCTGGATGATGGTGTGTCAGCTGTAGCTAGGGTCACGCCATAACCTCACCACCCTGTCAGTGCGGTGCAGGACTGGAGTGCCCAACATCGCCACTGACGTTAGCCGTGGGCAGGGAATCACACTCGGTCTCACTGAGCTCGTAGCACAGCAGTAGAACAGACTTCGCCCATAATAATAATAATACGTGATATTTATAACATGCACATATTCATTAAATTTCGAACCTATTAATTCGAAGAGAGAACGACTCAGAGGCGCGAGGAAACCGCAGAGAGGCAGAAGACGCAGCTAGGCGGTTTACCGGCGCCAACATATGAACACATTAAGATTCAGCACGTTGTGGACATTAAGAGACGATTTCGACTTTTATGTTTACGTTCGCGGGTGATGATTTAGGCGATCTAACTCGCCTGCAATTTGAACGTCAGAGGCCCCTGTTTGTTTTAATTTACAGAGAGCAAATTTAATACAGTTGTTAATATCCTCGAAACTTACACTTCGCCCGTTGCCGCCGGGCTAATCAGCTTTTTTGCTCGAAATAGCGTTCCTTATTAAAACAGCAGACGGTTTATGGTCGGTTTCCTGTAGCAGGCTGCCCTAACATTTACTTACTTCGCAGCCGAGTTGGGTTCGCGTCAAGAGCGAGATTACACGAGCAGTAAAACGCGATTATACGCCGCGACACGTGCTCTTCCGAAATGAATGCGCTGCTTAATGGGTGTTTGCGCCACTAATTAAAACCTGCTGGCCGGAACTCATTTTTCGCGGGATGAATACGAGATGAGATTAAGGTGAGAATGGTAAATGAGAAAATTACTCGCGCCTCGCTTTGCAGCAACAACAATAACAAAAACAAATTGGCAGCAACAAAAGCCTCGACGAACGAGAGCGGGGATGAGAGCGCGCGTTACGGGGTTCGAGACGGCGCCCCGGGGCAGGGGCTTCCCACGGATAGCCGTGTCGAGCGCTCCTTCTCTGTCCTTCGCGACGTTTTACCCCCCCCCCTCCCCCGAGCCTGATGATGCCTTCAGCGTGGGAGACGAAACGTCGCGACTGTGAGAGAGAGAGGGAGAGCTCGACACGGCTATCCCGAAAGAACAGCTTTGAAAAGCAACGATCACGCATCGGGCAGTGGCAACCTACACCAGTACGAGGTTCGAGATCCGCACCGTGGCGGGTTACAAGGACAGGAGAGAGGTTGAGAAACCCTGAGTGTAACGTTTCCTCGCTCAATGTAGGTTTGGCACGGTTCGATGGCTGAGAATTGCTCTCCGCGTCTGTCATTTCGGGATAGCCGTGTCGAGCGCTCCTTCTCTCTCCTTCGCGACGTTTGGCCTCCCACGCCTGATGATGCCTCGTGCGTGGGAGGCGAAACGTCGCCAAGGACAGACAAGGGACACTCGACATGGCCATCCCAAAAGAAGAGCTTTGGAGAGCGATTCACTCGCTAAGTTGGTGGATGTGCCCGGCTGGATGGGGTTGCCCCCCCCCTACCTCCCCCCGGAATGTGTCAGCCCGCCAGCTAGGTTCTAGTAGTACCGTACAAAGAAGCAACGGACATCGCGACCGTTCCTACACAGGGGGTGAGAGTAGCGCCGAATGAATTATCGATACAAAGTCAAAGTGATTTTCTTCTCAAACGGGCATTGGGCGGCAGCGCCCGTCTCTCGTCTACAGCCCTGCGCCAGTGATGGATATTCCACATTCACATGGCGGGAGCGAGTCACCCATAAGCTACCGGCGGCTGACTCTCCCGCAAAGTGGTGCCAATTTTAACGACCCCGGGAGCGATGATGGGCTGAGTCTACACACCCAACCGACTTATGAACTCGCATATTAACCGATTAGCGAGCCGCCTCGCCCTAACGTGGAGCCACCTGTCCGGCCATGTGACAGTCGATATCTGATCAAAATCATTCGCTCGTTATGTTTGCCGATGAGCGCTCGCTCAACGCTCATCGACGTTTGATAAGAGTCGTGGCTCAGCACGGTGTCGAGGCAGCGCTCTTACGCCGAGCTCACGGCTCGACGCGGCTATCCCAAAAGAGCAGCGTTTGAGAGCAACGCTCATACATCGAGCCGTGAATACCCACATCATCGCATTGTGCTTGCCATCTACGACATTCGCAATGTGTTTATGCTGAGTAGGTGGGTGAGGGGGAGTGGGATTGGGCAGGGGGGTGGGGGCAGGGAGGTGAGGGGAGGAGAGGGGATAGGCTTTTGCAGTCGCTTCGTCTGAACGAAACTAATTATAATGTTGCAAGTGTCTCCAGCAGTTCGCCTGAGCCACAGCTCATGCTAATGAGGCTGCATTACTTGTCGATTGTCTTCCCGGCATGCAGAGCAGCTTAACTGTTCCCAGATGGACAGGGTGTGGAAATTGCGGTTTTACGGCCGCTTTTCCTCGTGCGAGGAGTCATAAAAATGAATCCATGTTCGCTGGACTTACAGCCCCAGCCCAGGGCGGAGAGGGCCCGCTGAATGCAAATGACGTGCCGTTACGCGAGATGAGATACACACCTTTAGGTGACCGTGAGCCCAGCCGGACTCCCATCAATCTCTGTACATCAGCGCGTGTGTGTATGTACGTATGTCCGCACAGAGGGCATCGGGTTCGAATGCTTCATAAGCGTATACTGTTCTAAAACTTTAACACTTTTTTAGCTTTAGATTCCCACTTTTGCGCCGGTTACCGTCAACCTTCTTAAGTATTCCTCCGCCTTTATCATAACTTCGGAAGAGCGGGTTACACACTTCGAACAAGATCGCCCGTAGGACGGGCACTTTGCTAGTACATCTCTTCAACACCAAAGTGAGATGGTGCCGCTCAAGCGAGCATTGAGCCGCTGGTGCTCACCTCCCGTTCACAGCACCGCGGAGCCTCGGCTTCGTTCAAAGAGGTATGCCTGCACAGGATGATACCAGGGGTGAAAGCAACTTCAAACCTCGGACGAATTCGCTGCACGGCCCAAGCAGCGAGCCGAGATAACTCATCCAGCAGTGGATCGAGAAAATTAGCAGTATAGGGGGGGGAACGGGGACAACAGCGAAACGAGACGAGCTCGTGCGGAGGAGGAGATCGATGTAACGTAACAGCTCGGTGGCAGGTGGGTGCGGGTGGGGGTGTTCATCCAGCAGCGAATAGATAATGACTATTGATGGTGATGATGAGGATAAGGATGAGTCAACGACGAAGCCTATCCGAGTGCACGGGAGTCGTCCCGGAGTGTTTATGCTGACAAATCGCCGAGCGTCATAGGGCAGTGTCACCCAGACGGGGCATGCATCACCGGCGCTTGGCGAGACAGCCGTCCCGCTAGCGCATCGGCATAAGCGATGCGTCCCGACCTCGGCAGATCTCGCCGCGGCGAAGCGAGGTCGAGCCGGGTTAATCACTCGGCTGCGTGAGCGGTATCCCTCGAAGACTCTGGAAGTGGACGTCAGCCATTTCAGGACTTCGCCGGGCCGATGATGGAGCGCACATTTGCTCGCATCTCCTCCCCCATCGCAATGTTTAACTACCTTCTATTCTTCCATCCATCCATTTTCTAAACCGCTTGTCCTGGTGAGGGTCGCGATGGCAGCAGTCCAAGGAGAGTGGACCAGACATCCCATTCCTCAGCAACAGATTCCAGCTCTTCCTGGGGGATTCCCCAGGCGTTCCCAGGCCAGCCGAAGGATATAATCCCTCCAGCGGGTCCTGGGTCGGCCTCCAGGTCTCCACCCAGTGGGCCGCACCTGGAATACCTCCCGAGGGAGCCTTCCGGGGGGCATCCTTACCAGATGCCCGAACCACCTCAACTGGCTCCTCTCAATCCAGTTGAGGTGGTTCGGGCACCTTCTATCATTATTATTATTTTTGTCACTTATGTGCAATGCTGTGTGTGAATGGTTATCTTTTGTTTGTGTTCGGTTAATTTGTTATTTTTATATTTTTTATTTCTTTTTGTAAATGTGCGTGTTTGTTGTGTCGCAGAAATCATGTAAAGAGCTTGCAAGTTCAACGGGTTTTTTTTATCCGCTGGAATAATAAACATCTATTTGATGTAAGTTTTCACGGCTCAATTCATGATGGTTAACACCTGATTATGCTTCCAATGTGCGAGGCAACACGTCGCGAGGCAGAGAGGGAGATCGCTCGACACGGCTATCCTGGAAGAACAGTTCATATATCTATTTATCCGTGAATTGAAAGTTAAGGATGAGCCACTGTGCTGTGATTGTGACCACGCGCCCAAACGATGGGCCGCAGCGTAAACCAGAGACACAGAGATACATAGAGACTCATAGAAACACATGTAACCCCATAGAGACACAAACGATGCACCACATCGTCAACCCATACAGACACGTAAAAATACGTAGAGATATACAAAGACCCATAGAGATCAATAGGGACTCGTAGATATACAAGCGATGGAGGACATCGTGACCGTTCACGAGCCCATACGCCCCTCATTACAAGCCGTTCTGTAATCGTATATCAGCTCGTATCAGCCATCTGAAATAAATTAACAAGGGGTTATTTAAAGCAGAAATAAATGAGCAAAGCAAAAAAAATGTTAGGGGGTTAATTAATTAGGGGTCACGAGACATCTGGACCACACTATACAGGGGTCAAATATAAATATTCTTTGAAACAGTGCGTATTACAAATCCTCAGAAGTCAGTCATTCGTAGAGTTTATTTGTTTATCGCTGGCTTGGAAATAGTTGGCAAACAAATGCCTGTCATTAGGAAGCTCGCATTAGAACGCTCGCTAGCCGTTAACTCATTAAGTAATTATCAAAGGCACTGCATTTGACACGCGCGCTCGCACACAGGCACACTGGCACTTCTGTGATCCACGTATTCAAAGAGCGACATCAGAAACACAATTCAAGTTCATAGGGAATTTTCAAGGGGATGGACCGAGCGCATTCCACGGGTCCTCCGTTTGGGCTCAGCCACGCACGGTGATTAAAAACATCATTAATGCAATCCCGTAAGCGAATCCTCCGTCTCTGTCTCTACTTCCATCTAAGGGGATCCGAGACCTGCTACTGAATCGCCCAGAATGCGCCCGATTCCATCTCGGAAGCCAAGCAGGCTTCAACCTGCATAGTTTTGTGATCCTCGGATGAAAGGTGCTATATAAATTGATATTATTATTATGTAGAATATACAAGGTTTTACCCTTTCTGGCAATGAGAAAAGTGTTAAGATCTTAAAACACTAAGTGGACACCTTTTTTCAAAGGTTCCAGTTTGCAAGCAGCCACACATACTTGTGGCGCAAAACATGAAAATGAATGCTATTGTAATGCGTTGTCCTTCAAACTTATTGGCCCAACAACAGAGACAGCTTTTATTGGAGCCCAGTCTCAGTGTTAAGCCAATTGCTGCCAAAAGGCAGGCGTCCTTAGGCAAACTGGAACCTTTGAAAAAATGTGTCCATTTAGTGTTTTAAGATCTTAACACTTTTCTCATTGCCAAAAACGATAAAACCTTGTATATTCTACATTATTTGTACACTGGCAGAAATATTATCCATATACGTGCACGGGGTGGGGTGGGGGGGGATGAGATATTAAGTATGATCATTACGCTCGCGCGTAGCCTCCCGCGGGAGTGCTCTTCCTCAATGACTGGCTCATCCGAGAAATCCCGGCGCGCTGAGCAAACCGTTAGATATTCACCGTGAACGAGGCACAGCGGTGCAATCCGTGAGCCCGTCGGAAAGCCGCCCGCGTCGCCGGTGACGTCGGTATTAGGTAACTGCTCTCATCTCCATCCACTTTAAAAGTAACGGAATGCGTCACCGCCAGCATCACCACCGCCTAATACAGAGACAACTATCCCCCCGCTTAGCCTCGAACAGACTGTTGGGGTAATTGCTGTCAGCGAGCACCTACGGAAGTCAGCACGGTCACACGAGGGTGGTTGGATAGCACCACGCCCGACCGCCTTGTTAGAGAACAGTACTCCGGTGTGTTAGAGAGAAAACTCACAGCATTTACAACAGGGTGTACAACATAGGCACTTTACACAATTGTGTGGCACCGTGACAGGTCGTTCATTAAAACCGATTCCCACGCGCGCGTCACGTGCGATGCAGTGCATAGAATCGAGACGACACTCGGGTCGCCACCTTCACGAGCTGCTAACCACCGCGCCACCGCTCCACCCGCCTCGCAGTAACATTGCTCTGGAACAGATTGAAAACCGAAGCTAAAATTAACGTGCTCCATAACCGTTGTTTGGTGTAAACTATACTTGGCAGCGAGCGCCGGGCAAGAAAGCCAAAGCGTACCGGCGTGCGAGATGTATCGGTTTAATCCGCGACAGAAGACGGGGCCAGCTTGACCATACTTCCCCCTAACGTGTGGAGATTGTCGCGCTGCCACGCACACCCTCGCTGACAGCATCATCTCGAATGCGCGCAAATGGCACGCCCCGCGGGCCCCTCCGAGCCGTCTCCCTGGACTTGTTCGTGTCTCCTGTTACAGGCCATCGCCTGTGAAAGGGAGGCGAGCGGGAGGGCCGCGATGGAGCGAGACACGGGCAGGCAGACGGATGGGCGATTTGACGGGCGGACAAATCTGACCGGTGGACAAAGGAACGGGCAGATAATAATAATAATAGCATTTATAGAGCGCCTTTCACCCGAGGGTCACAAAGGCTGCGGAGAGAACGGCACGCCCACAACGACAGAGAACGAAAAATCAGCAACATTTTTTTTGGGGGGGGGGCTTTTCATCCGAGTTGTGGAGAGAACGGCATGTCAACAACATCAAGACAGTTTAACTGTAAGTCAAGCAAAAGCGATAAATGATAGGACATAAAGTCAACAGATGAGTGGACAATCCGACGGCTGGGTGTATGGGCCCTGAGCGGTCAGCGGGTGGACGCGGGAATGAGAAGGCACGCGCGCGAAGCGGTCGTATTTGCGAATCTGGAGTGGATAATCCACCTGTCGCACGGGCACAAGCGCTGCACCGGGCACGGGCGGTTAACTGGTCGCGGCGGATATGCGGCGGCCGTGCGTCGACACGTGGGGGGGTTTGGAGCAACGTGGGTCCGGTAAATCAATTCGCGCGTCGCAATGTGGGGATGACGAAGCAGATTGTGAATTGACGTATTCTATCCGTGACCAGTGGTGGTTCGCTCAAGCCCCGTGCGTTGGGTGGTGTGGCTTTGACTGCTTCGTTCTGTCTCCCACTTGTCCAGGTCTTATCGCAATTGCTCACACCGCCCCCCACCGCTGCCCTCCTCCTCCCCCCGCTCTTGCCCCTTAAACTCTTCGGTGAGGAGGACCTCAAAGCGGCAACAAACAGCGGAAGCATGAGCGATCGATCTGGGATTTTACGACATCGTTTTAGCAGATGTGACTCCGTAGCTCACAATCAGCCCGCTTTATTGACAGAGCAGTCAGACCAATAAATTATTCCTTGTAAGACGAATTTAATCTCCAAAGTTATGGTCTTATTCTGTGTATAATTATTGATGCTGCTCTTTATCGATTCACGTGTTTTCCCACGGGCACATTTCATGACTCGCGCTCTCCGATTTGTACGTTACAATATTGATAGTATTTTTTATTATTATGATTATTGTTGGTATTATGCGTGCACTAATGACCACAGTTTCATCATCAGAATCTCCTAATTATCTCGAGATGCTCAGGAATCAGAGCACTGAGCCAGAAGACCTGACGCAGAAAATTCCTGACTTGGATCGTCCGCGAAGCTCATGAATCGAATCCCTCAACCGCATCCTTGGCTCCAGCAGTAGATGGGGATTCTAAATAATACTAATTCAATTTTTAACGCGCACAAATTCCCCGCCCAGCCGAAGCGAGACGCAGGTACTGAGGCGCAGATACTGAACGTGATAATGATGATGCCGATGTTCAAATGGGAAGTTAAAATCACTCCGGTCAGTGGTAAGTGACTGTGGTCATTCAGAACAGGATCATTGAATGTGTAACAGGACCATGGTACGTGAGGCTGTAGCGCTACTCACCGTGCCACCGTCCCACCCTCTGTGCCACCGTGCCGCCCACGCTGTTCACCCACCGCACCGCAGGCCGGTCTAGTGCGTAGAAGACTGTGTGCAGAGGCTCCCAGAAACGTGCACCGAAACGTCGAACATCGTGCCCCACAATCCGCGGAGAGAGAAGGAACACTCGACACTGTTATCCCGAAAGACCAGCTGTGGAGAGCAATTCTATAAACATATGGTCAATCTTATGTTCCATCGCAACAGCATACAGACACGTGGATACACACACCGTGCTGACGAAAAGTGAAGCTTCCCTGCCGCTAACACGTGAATTGGACCCACCGGGTTTGACGGCGGGAGTCAGTGAGCGCCCTGTGGCACAGACAAACGAGTTACATTACCTCTTCAAAGGCTGAACCAGCACGCGTCGCGGGGTTAATCAAGATGCAGCCCATGCCGCATTGTATAGACATACTTATCTTAATTTACTAAGTACAAAGATACAGGTTCCCCGTATGGACTTAACACACTGCAGGGCCAAGTGTTGTTAGCGAGTACGTTTGAAGGCCGGTTCAGGTGTGGCCGGAGCCACGCCCGGGCGCCTTTGTCTCCCCAGTGGCTATGTTTGGACACCGCATCAGGGAGTGATTTGAGGCTGCGTGGAGCTAGGGAAGCGGTGGAATACACACCAAGTAGGGAGCTGTAGTGCAGCGGTAGTGTAGTGGTTAGCGCACTCCGCCACGAACCTGGAGCCTCCAGCGCCAGCCTCAAATGAGTGTAAACATCGCTACAATTATACAGCAAAAGAGCGAGGAAGCGGTGGCGCACTGCGCTACAATAACAGCTGCCCGAGTTACATTCCCGCTCACAGCCGACACCAGTGACGAACATTTCAACCGCTCCTGTGTCTCTCCCCTAGGTCAAGTGAGGCTAAAATGAGTAGCTGATACGATGTGTAAATATCAGCGCTGGGAAACCAAAGGCAGCAGGGAACGGTGCTGACCACCCCCCCCACCGCCTCCTACGCACACCTTCGCAACCTGCGTCGGTGCTCGCTAATGGCACTTGCCCCAGGAGTCTGATGAAGGCTGTGCAGGGGACCTTTGTAGTGTGTGCGTCTGCGTGAATTATACACCAGCGTGCAGAACTTGTGAAGTCTAAAGGAAATCCTGTAGGGACTGGAGATGCATTATTTAAAGCCGTATTAAATACTAATTATCTTGTTGATGTTTTCGATCGTTTGCTGGATTGTTTGTTTTTTTGCTGTCAGGGTTTGAAATAAAGTTTGCCACAAGCAATGCATGTGAACGCACGCATATGCATTCGCTCATAAACAATGCCAAGTTATTCCCAACGCTGGAAGATGTTCACATTTTGGAACCGTTTGTGCCCGCAGCTTGTCTAGGATTGAAACAGATGCTTGTTGTTTAGTTCACACACTGGCACCGGATTATATTGTGTAGAGCCGATTGCCAATTGCTGGGTTGCAGAGTGGCGCAGTGGTCACGTCTGCACCTCACAGATAGGAAGTCCTGCCCAAGGCAGTTTGATTCCCGCATCGGGTGCCTTTATCAGTGGATTTTGTGTGTTCTCTCATTCTTTTGCGTGGATTTCCTCGGGTTTTCTCCGGTTTCCTCTCACAGCTAAAAAGAACACTCATTAATTAATTGGCCGGTAGCATCATAATATATAGGAAGCAGTGTCTGGCGGGTTGGCGCCGGCTGACCAATTATTGAATTAAACCGCGAGCAGGGTGGATCGTCACAACCCTATAGACGCGACCGTTAGGACGGTACCACAATTGGTATCCTTATTTAAAGCAGGGGTCTAGGGGTCCTCCCCCAGAAAATGTTGCGTTTATGACAACTAATATCCCGCGTTTCTGTGACTCCCGATATGTAAAACAATCATCCAAACTTAAGACGAAGGAAGCCTAATAGGTTCCCTCTGGGATTTCCAGTGAGTTCGCGCCCAATTCCACCGCTGGTCATACGCGTCCTGAGACGGCCACATATCACAAAGACAACGCGGGCCACGAGAGCGAGGACACAAATTGATGGTTCGAGTGCGGGACCTCCCGCAGCGAGCAGCGGGAACACGAGCTGCTTCTGCCGCTGCCTGTCACGACGAGGAGCCGGGAGGCGCCGCGCGCATCACCTGCAAACCGGCGCCGCGTGGTTAATGGGAACCCGTGTTCTCCCGGTAGCCGAACAGCCAACGCTCGGGGGCTCTCGGGCGGGATATAGACATGCGGCCCGTATATTTATGAGCAGGCTGGAGGGCCCGGCGAGAGCGGGAGTCTGTCTACCTTTCACCGGAGACCCGTGGTTTCATACAATATTTGTGCGCACCAAGTGTGTCTTCTGTGCCGTTGACGATGTGTAATGAGCACCTAGGATGTTATCGCCGTCTCTTCTGCTGCCCCCCTCAACGGCTGGAACCCCCCCCCACCACCCGCCCTCCCGGTGAGTATCGCTGCTGCCTCACAGTAAAAAATTCCCGGGTTCGATTCCCGGCTCGGGTCCCTTTCTGTGTTGAGTTTGCCTGTTCTTCCCGTGTCTGCGTGGCTTTTTGCTGAGGGGTACTCCGATTTCCTCCCACAGTCCAAAGACGTGCTGTCAAGATTAATTGCCCTGACTAAATTGGGCCCAGTGTAGTGTTGCATTGTGGATTGTACGAATCGGTTGATTTTTCTCACATTCATAAGATTATCGCGAAACTATTATGCATCGAGCCGTGAAAACCTTCATCAGTACAAAATCGTGTCAAGTCGAATCCGCGGTATTAACACAATCGCATTCGTCTCATCTTTGCATAAATGATGGGGATAAATTGTACTGGAAATTCCAGCAGAGGAATGTTCAGCAGGTTAACCCCCCCAACTTCGCTCCTCTAACCCTCTCTCCCCACGTGAAACATTAAAACATCTGTCCGGTCAGACGAGCTAACAAACCCATTTCTCGGGTCACGGTCGCCACCGGCACCACCGCCCGTCCCATTCCTCCATCCGGCAGCGCGCCACCTCTCCCGAGACGCCGCCGCGGAGACCCGGAGAAACGTCGCAGCCGCGCGAAATCAAACAGCCCCGGATCCTCGGGTCCCCATCTCCTCACCTCCTCCTCCACCACCACCACCCCCCACCTCTCAAAGCCACCGTGACCCGTTTTTGTGAAAGGTGCTAAGTTATTGAGCGGCGCCTCTGAATGCTCCGTGGGTTACCCCCCCTCTCCGTCTACAGGTCCGTCCAACGTTGGGTCTAATGAGAAGATCATGTAATTTTAATGGCAGGGAAATATGATGCACGCCCTACCCTGCTGGAGGGTGGGGGTGTGTGGGCGAGGGTGGGGGTCGGAGTGTGGGGGGGGGGATATCCCATGGGGGATGCCCCCCCCCCCACGCGTCTGGAGCTGTCATCTTCTTTCAACGGGCTACGGCGATTCATGTCCGCGATCTTCCGGCGTGCAAACAGCACAGCGCCCGCGCCCTTTCATGTGCGAGAGGAATAGTCTATAATTGAGCGCTCGTCTCTGTTGACAATGTTGCTCCCTCTACCCCCTGCCATAGTTCAAATACGGCTCAAGTTTCTTAAATTCACACCAACGCCCTTGCCCCGCTCAGCATGGCTAGTCGGGCCCACGACTCACAACAAACCGACTGAGCAGGGTGTCTCCGCGCCTCCGAATCAACGGGTGCAACGCGCTCGGAGAAAATGCGCGCGTTACAAAAGTAGATTATTATTATTAGTATAAACGGATGCAGTAGAACAGTGGTCCCCAAGCCTTTTAAACACAAGATCGGTTTTAATATCTAACTGCAAGGCAAGATCTACACGTAAACATTCCACGACACTAACAACCAAAACATGTACGCGTTGCATAACACTGATAGAATATTATTATCGGGTCGATTGCCGAATCTGTCGCAGAGTCTACCGCACAAGCGATTCCCTCTTTAGTATACCTCTGAACTGCATGGCGACGCGATTACACGTGCGACTCATCGTACGTGGGCCCAAAGTGGATACATTAACATCGACTGTTCAAGATTCTGAGATCGACCTGTCTGTTGCCTGGTTGGACATCCACTGCTCTTCAAATTGAGTCTATCAGCAGCGGTGGGACAGAATGTGGGTGCTCACAACCGTACAACAAACGTCGGAATCGGGACACTATGGGACAATGTGACCAGGGACATCAACTGTCAGTGACGAGGAGGAGGAGGACACAGCAGAGACCTGTGCAATTCGCTTGGTAAGAAGGAGGGGGGGGATCAAAGACAAAAACACCGCGTCAAGTTTCACTCCACTGGGAGTAGCAATGAAAACAACACTCAGAATGAATATGACAGGGAGGCTCTAGAATGCATCTAAAATAGGAGAATTTTACATTCTACGAATTTGTGTGTGTGTGTGTGTTTGGGGCAATGAAAGACACCTGGCCAGACCCGCTCGCAATAAGAGCTGTGTATTTAAGTCTCAGCCCTGTGTTGAGAAGCGGGTCCACAGACATTGTATTTGACAGATGTGGCTGCGTGGCACCGTCTCCGTGAGTTAAAGCAGTACGCAAACACACCTTGTGTGACAGTCTCAGCATCGTTTTCATTCAATTATCAAAACCACTATTGGAGCATACTTCACCACACAGGTCCGTGTGTGTTGGTGCATTGCAGTGTGAGAGGTAAGGGTCGACCCAGGACCGGTTCAGACATACACTCGCCACTGATAGTAACCGTGGCCGGGAATCAAACTCTGGCGCAGTGCGCTGACCGCTGCGCCACCACTTAGCAACTGGCACTTCAAATCGAGCGATACAAATCATGTTATTGTGTCAACACAACATCCCCACACACAATCTACGCATTATTCTTGGCCGCATCGTCCTGTTGAAAACAGTTATAAGCGCGTTGCAATATCGTGTGAATAAACATCCGGAACAATTTGACAAAAAGTAAGGGGGGGTAATTATATAATGTGTGCGCGTTTTCAAATATAAACCTGCATTTGCATTCGCTGATTTCGTTAGTGAGTGTATATTTGTAGTTAAGGAAATAAGAGATCCAATTATTCATTGAAAACACTTACGGGTGTATAACTGTCTATAAATAATTTCCGAAAACCCACGTGGTCACACAAGTGGACAAATCGAGCCACGGCCAACATTACTCTCAAAGATTAATTCCACCGGTGGAATAATTACAATTTTGTTTGTATTTGTAATTGTCACTAGGGACTCAAAAACTAATTATTGGCATGCAATTTACGGTGAAACAACCAGATAGATAAAAAAAAATAACACCGCAACTTGTACAAACATATGTGCTTGTGTTTGACGAGCCCACTAATAGACACAGTAATGACCTTGAAACTAAACACGCGTTTGGCTGAGCCGTAAATATCCCTCAATATTTCCTCAAACAAAGAAAATGACAATGTCATTCAAAAAAAATTACCGCAAAAATATTCCACGGAACAATGGGCGATGATTTCTAGTTCAATTCAGCGTCACGTGCGCGTCAAAATATAATTGCATTGGAGGGATCTTCAAGCCTCTAACGCGGGAAACGACACGTCGCGAGGGAGAGAGGCAGAGCGCTCGACACGGCTATCCCGAAAGAGCAACTTTTAAAGACAATTCTCATACGTCGAGCCGTGAACATCTTAATCAATACGATGCTTTAACTGTCTGTGTGAGAAGATGAGCTCGCCACATGGCCACAGTGTATTTGTGTGAGCGGCTGTCAAAGTGTTTTTTGGAGTGAAGACATTAAACTTCCACCCACGCTTATTGTATTTTAAACAAATATATCTCGGGGGTATATTTGACACAGCTCGCTCGTGCACGGTGTGTTACGATAATCTCCCTAACTTACACAGCCCGTATAGCTTTAGCGGTCTCTTGCGACAAGAGCTGTTAGCGAGCACCTATGAAGGCCGGCACGGTACACGAGGGTGAGGCTGACCCAGCACCACGCACGGCCTCGTTTGTCTGCGATGTTAATACACCGCACCGGCCACTCATGTGGACCGCACGAATCCCACTGTTTGATGTTGTATCGCAGGAATCCAGCTTCCAGTGTTGGTGTGTGTGGTCTCACTCGAGCAATGTGCAGCTAATCATTCAGATCATGATTCAGGTTCCGGAATCTAACCGTGAGTCGCTGCAACAAGTCACAAACGCGGAGCCTTGTCCCTATCCAATCAACGGCCTTCGTGGACAAGTTGTCAGTAAAACAACAGACGCCTGGCACTTTTTCCACAATACTAATAATATAATTTTATATAGCGCCTTTCACCCGAGGGTCATAGTCCCCTCGCTGCCAACGGATGAATTCGCCTCAAAGTATTACGTATAGTAATCCTTATTATGACTAGCAGGGTACCCGTTATCCGGGCGATATTGTTCCAAGCGCTTAACACGTTCTTCTGATATCTCTTGGTGATGACATTTTCTGCCAACCATGACTGCTTTGACCTGGATTTCTACCTGGTGTCTTTTGGGAATATTGCCGGCTCTCTAAGGTGTCAGAAGAGTCATCAATAAGTGTGAAGTAAAGCTGGAGCAATATGTAATAGCCTCGGTGTTGTACAGATAAAATGTGCCATTATGAAGGATTCCTACTCGGTTCCCTCAGTGCGGATACACACATACATACAAACACTTGCTCCATTATACAGTATGTAGATTTGTGTCAAACTCAATCACCCTGAACGCGCCCGATCCCGCGAGATCTCGAAATCTAAGCAGAGTCGAGCCTGGATAAGTGCTATGATGGGGGACCTCAATGCACACAGCCGGTGCTATAGGTCACAGTGGAAGCTACGCCGTGGGATGCAGAGGAGCGCCCGAAGCTGGTAAACCCCAAGGTGGACTTCGTTGCCTCCTCAACCCGGAACTACAACCTTGGTCCATGACTGGACGAGATGAATAATCATCTGGTAAGCGGCCACCAGGGACCGAAGCAACGATTGCTTAATGATGCCTCCTCATCCACGAAGGCCCCTGGGTCCAACCCCCCCCCATCCCGAAAACCACCCTGCTCGCATAATGCAACACGTAGCCTATCCAATATTCATACCCATTTACAGCGGCATCTCCATTAAGCCGCCTATTATTCCTCGCTCGAGATCGTGCTCAGGGCGAGAGCGTGGCAATGCTGGGCTCTCCGGGCAAGATTGAAGCCCCGAGATGGTCAGCCAGCTTTTGGCACCACGTGCCAATTTACATGTCTCCGTCGATAAAGCGGTCGTTCTCATGCGCCGCACCGGCCCTCCCGTTCTGTCATTAGCTCTGGCGCTAAATGCCCCATCGCAGAGAAGTAAGTGCTTTACGCTGAACGCGCAGATTCTAGCTGGAGAACTTTAGCCGATGTATTTTTCATGCAGGTTTGCAGCCCGGTGGGCGAATGCAGTTACTTTGGGGCGGTGACTGATTTATTAAATAAAATGTGTTTGAAAACACGAGCAAGTTTGGTGCTGTAAGGCTCCGAGTGCAACTCTTTCATATCATTGCCCCCAAGCGTATACAGTATATTGATTTCAAAGGGACATCGAAGACAAAGATGCCCTGTATAGCCTTAACGAACTGTAGAGTGAAGTGCTGTTAGCGAGTACATATTTAAGGCCAGCACGGCACGTGAGGGGGTTGGTAGCCAGCACCACGCCCGACCGCCTTTGTCTCCCTAGTGGCGATGTTTATACACCCCCCCTCCCCAGCAGGTACTCATTTAAGGCTGAGCCTGCGTGCTGTGTTAATTAGACTGGATGATTTTCCTTCCAATCTTCTATAAATTGTGTACAACGCTTTACGACCTTCGGATGAAAGGCGCTTTAAAATGATAAATCATTATTGTTATTAGAATCTCGGGGTTGAGAGGTGAACGCCACCGTGACTCCTACATCATTGTCAAAGGCGCTGTAAACCCTAACGCTGAATTATAAAGTGAGCCGTGATACATAACGCTTGCATAATTTATATACAATTTAAAAGTGCACACTTTCTTTATTGAATACTGTGCACTCCCAGAACAAAGTATAACGATGTCGAATGAAACACAGCGGCTGTGGTGTGGTTGTCACGGGGCACCGGTGCACGGGGAATGAAATGGACAGCTGGGTAGCTGTAATTTCGGGATAGCCGTCGAATTCGATTCGATTCTTCGAAGCGTGACGGTTATATGACAGTTTCCCATTGCAACAAGTTCTTCTTTAGTTGCAGACAGTCCTTCAACATTTAGAGATATAATAGTCAGTGCTGGCCTTAAAGGCGGGCATTGGCCTCTCTTCTTGCTCCAGACTGAGGGGCTTCTGGCATCTGTTGAGCTTCTGGACATCGTTGTCTTTCAGCTCCTCGGCTTCGAAGTGTTTGGTAGAATTTGCAGGTAATACCAAGTATTACTTGACAGGGATCGCGACGTGAACGCTTCTACCTTGATCCCCGGAGTTGCCGTGTCCGCCTGGATTTTGCCCGGGTACCCCGGTATCCTCCCACAGTCGCAAGACACCCTGCCTAGGTTAATTGCCTTGACTAAATTGCCCCTGGAGCCCTGAGATGTTGCAACTTAATAAACCCTCCCCGCCCGCTGGACAACTGTTAAGACGAACTACATAGCTCAACGGTTCCTTCCAGCTTAACTACAAACAGACTTAGCCAGGACTCGGTTAGCTTTTGACCGTGAGAAACGCAGCATCATGAGCCTCATTAACGAGCGATGAGTGGAGCGATTAATGACGGCTGTAAAACACAAACCACGTGGTTATAAACCATCTCCAAATGAGTGCAATAAAGTGAATTTACTACGCACGGAGGTTTCGCGTGGATAAGTCATCCTGCGCCGGTGTCCTCGCTTTAATGAACACGCTGAACGGTGACAATTTAATAAAGCACACCCGGGCGGTAATACCGTTATCTTTTTTGTATTACTAAGTTATGATTTAATAACGTACCCGCGATGCAATTTTTTTGCTGAGAAAGATCCTGCTCGATATTGAATTATGTATTATTGTGCTCATGTAAGGTTTTCACGGCTTAATTCATGATGGTTGCTCTACACAGCTGTTCTTTTGGGCTAGCCGTGTCGAGCGATCTCACACTGTCTCCCTCGCGTCGTTTCGCCTCTCACGTTGGAAGCATCCGTCTAGATCACCCTTACACAGGACACCCGTGACATATATCACTCTCACACAGATCACCCTGACACATAATTCCACCGCCCACAACGAAGGCATTGAGGCAATTCTCTTTGAGTGCGGCAATCGGATCATCAACTAAGGCCACCCTCAGGGGCAGCCGAGCCACCCTATCAGGATAAGAGGGTGACACGCAATAACATGAAGATGATAGGGTGGCTCGGGCGCCTAAATACTTTAACCTAAGCCTCCGTTTCTGCTGCGATCCAACAGGAAAAAATGCAGAGAATAGATCAACCGCCATGAGGTGGGGATTTCGTGAAGATTGACAGCAACTCCCGCTTTTAGCGGATATAAAAAAATAAAAACGCATAATCTGAGGAAGAAGAATAAAAAAAAACTTCCCGTAACAAAAAAAGGATAGTTTGAAGCGGGTTGATGGAATAAGTTTAAGAAGCAATTTTGGCTCTGGCACTGAGTTGTGTCACGTGATACGTAATGATATCAGTTCACCTCAAAGGGGCCCAAGATCCTCCTCATCTGAAGAGTACCCCTCGCGAGTTGTTTACGTCGGGTCACACAGAGCGCGTAATTCATAGATCACACGGTTCCTGGAAACTATTTAAATAAACACGTTATAATGGCGGCATGGTGGCTCAGTGAGTAGTGTTACCGCCTCACGACAAGAAGGGTTCCCGGTTCGATACCCGTCTCGGGTGCCGCCTTTCTGTATGGCGTTTGCGTGTTCTCCACTTCTCCGCGTGGGTTGTCGCCAGGTACTCCGGTTTTCTCCCACAGTCCAAACACACGCTGCCTGCGTAGGTTAATCTTCCTGACAACATTTCCGCCAATGCCCTGCAATTGGACTGGACACCTAAGTTTGAAGTCCGGCCGACGCTAACGCCAGTGGCGAGTGATAAATGAACTAGTTGTGTGTACCCCACCCTACATTAAGGCGCACTGACCAGGGTGGTGAAGTATAGCCATCCCACACCCCGCGCCTCCCCCGCCGCCACCCATTGCCCGAAACGTGACTAGCGTGATGAGACATTTTGTTGTTGTTGTACGACACATACCCTAAATAATTTCTTGCGCATTTCACCAGGAATATTCTGTATTCAAAACAGATGTACCCGTGCGATGTATGAAACATCGCGTTCGCTTGCAAACGCGTTCATTAAGCACGCGGCGGAACGCTTAATGAAGTAGTGATGTCCGCTCGGCAGCACGATGTCGACACATCGCAGCTTCTTGACACACGCAGCGCGGCGCGCTTAGCACCACGCCGAGTACCCATTGTTCTACCTCATTATCTGTGCCCCATCCGCGATCAAACGTGACACCGACATGAAAGAGCAGCGAAGCCTCCGCCGCGGTTTTGGGGGGGGGGGGTGGCACGACGAGAAGGTCGTTACAGCGAGAGCGATTTCTCAAACTTAAAAGCGACCGGATGTTTATATTGGATTATAAATACGGAACATCCATTATAGATGGCGACATTGTGATTCAGAATCGGGCACACTTGCATTCGCATCATCGTCAAGCGTCACTCTGTGACGTTTCACATTTGCTGCCAAGGATGTTTGTTTGGAATCACTGCACACGTCTCTTGACGCGATATTGAATCTGTGGCCAGAGGCGACAGGAGCATGACGGCCATTCATTCACATGGGCCACGGAGAGCCGAAGCCTATCCCGGCTGACGCAGGGCGCGAGATAGGGTTTGTAGCCATGATGGGAAGCAGGTCCATCGCAAGGCACCGGGAGAAATTTAGTCAGGTCAGTTAACCTAGGCAGTAGAGTGTCTTTGGACGGTAGGTGGAAACCGGAGTTCTACGCGAAAACCCGTGCGGACACGGGGAGAACTTGAATATTCCACGCGGAAAGGCACCCGAGTAGGGAATCGAACCTGGGTCATTGTTGCTGTGAGGCAGCAACTCTCCTCGCTGTGCCACCGTGCGGCCCTCCTCTGGGCCGTGTCACTCGGCATGAACCCGGGCGATCTCGCCGCAGCTCGGAAGCTAAGCAGGCTTGCGCCCGGCTGGTGCTTGGGTGTACATACTCATACATGCAATGCTATTGTATACCCTGTACACTCTGTACAAGTGTGCGTGTAAACATATGTACGTAATGGAATTACGACACCATCATCATCATCGCCATCAGGCATTATCTATTCACTGCTGGATGGACGTGTTCAGACCGCCGGCTCGAGGTAGCGCGGTGCCGCACTCCGTCTCATCTTCGCGCGTGAGCTGACCTCATCGCCACTTGTCGGCGGTGATCGTCCTCTCAGGCGTGTTCCCTCCTTAGCCTCCCAGCTGTCATTAGTCCCGACCTTCGGGCTTCATCCCTTAAAGCGACGGGACCTCCTGCCCAACGGTCAATGCTGTGTGTATAATGGAGCAAGTGTATTTAATCATGTATGTGTGTCCGTACCGAGGGTACCGGGTTCGAATCCTTCACGCGCGCAGATTTTATTTGCACAACGCCGAGGCGTTTTACGTCCTCCTTCTTGGTGTGCTATAAAGACGAGCCATTGCCCCAAAACGTCACCTATTATGTATATTTTATTTGAGGCCAAAAAAACGTTGACAAATTGCGTAACGTTTCTGTGTATCTCACTATAAAGTTTCCAAAAGACGCTGCGAAATGCACCAACAAAGTATCCATCCACTGGGGAGAGAAAAAAACCTTTAAAGTTACAAAAAAAAAACCCCATCTTATAATTACTTTGGGGCCAGAGAGAGTGACAGAATAGAAGCGATATCGATACGCCAGGCATTGTGGTGGACCACCCCGGGAGCCAATTACATGGCAGCGGTAGCGTCCGAATCCCATGGATGAACACTCGTGCACACTCACCCAGAGCAGCCTTGGGGGGCGGGGGGGGTTGGTGGATCTCGGAGATGCCCAGGGGCCGCGGCATCGGGCGGAGAGCGCGCGTGCAAGAACCTCAACAAATTGGGGGGAAGCCGCTGAGTGAGCGGCCACCAACTCACATATAACAGATGACGTTTCAGGCAATGGGCCTTCTTCTTCATAGCACGTGTGAGCGCGACGTGTGTGCAACGTTTGAGTAAAACCTGGCCACTCAAAAACATTTAGATTTCAAATTCTTGCTTCTTCTTATTCTTTGCGATTCTTCGAAGTGCGATGGTTAAATTACATTCTTGCTGCCTTAATGAGACGCGGTATTTGCCCCGAAGGAGGCCCGGGTGGCTGGGTAATCCGTGCCGCGGCGGAATTGTCCTCGGACTGTGAGCCCCACTGAGAAAACTAGAATGACGGGAGGAACAGCAACAAGAATCCAAAACATTCTGCTTAAACTAGTGTCGGATGCGTCCATCTCCGACTCACAGCACCAAGCCAGTGGTGTAAATTCCACGTTACTCTGGCATGGACGCGTACGTACAACCACAGTAGATTTCTCACACAAACGGTTACCATACAAAATGTGTTTTCGGCGAACAAGTGGTTTAGCGCGCCGTTCTACCAAACCCCGCAGATCCGAGTTAGATTCCAGGCCACAGCCAACAACACGAGTCGTGTCTGAACTCTGGACCGGTGCAATCTATCTACCTCCCTCCGCGCTTCACGAATCCACTCTGACCACCGTGGTGAAGTATGCCGCCCACTCCCCCCACCACTCCGCCACCCGTTCGTCGCCCCACAGCGACGTCCAACGCCGCGTCATGTTGCCCTTTATCCAGAGGTGGCTCGAATGCGGTTGCTGTGAAAAAATGACTAACGTCAGTAAACACTTAACGATCCTCCGCTGGAATTCCTGATTTTGGCGATGATTTAGATAAAGCTGGGGGGGGGGAGCAGTGGGGGGCCTACGGCGTGGATTTACGGGTTCACGTGTCTGTAGTCATAGCGCTCGCCGTTGCTTTAACAGCGCATTAACATGACGGATCAGAATCGATAACCCGTAAGGGGACCCCCCGCCGTCCTACGTGCGACGCTGTAGGAATGAAGCGGTGCTCGGACCGCGTGGAGGTGGAGGCGTTGGCGGTAGCAGCGTTGGTGGTGGTGGTTCTTTGCTGAAAACTGGTACCAGCGGTGTCAAGATCGACCTCTGTGGAGGACTTTCGTGAAGGACGCTACTGGGCAGTTGGAGGCAGTCGCCCTCCAGCAACGACGGAGGGCGGAGGAGCGACGCTCACAACAGCGAGCCGAGCGCCGAGCGGCCTAAGCACAGCAAGTTGGCACGGTAGGGAGCTCAGGTGGTCATCTCGGTCAGGCAGCCCATCATGACACCTGGGTCTGTCCCGTGACCTCCTGTCGGCGAGCCTTCGACACTTCACGTGATAAACTCAAGGTGCATATGGCCTGGCACAGGTGCCGTGGTGACGTCACCGCCACTTAGTGTTGTTGTTGGTGATGGTGGTGGCGGTGGTGGCGCTGTTAGCGGTGCTGGTGGCGAGAGATTAAATTATTCACACGCATGGTAACCAATTACACGTGGAGCATCGATTGAACGCGCGATACAAGGCCGAGACGGACCTCATTCAGGCACCCTTATGCAGAGCGATCCATTTATACATACCCCAACTGATTGCCAATGACCCTCTTACGTTCTCCTTAACAGGTGATGGGATGTTGTCAAAGTGATTGCTCCATGTATTACAGCGGGACTGAGGAGGTGCGGCTGCTGTTGGTGGCTTGGATGGAGATTCGCGGATCTGTGATTTACTGTACAAAAGCAAAGATCTCCCGTATAGCTTTAACAGACACGAGTGGGTGGCTAAAAACATCTTAAAATGAAATAACACTCCATGTAGCAGGACTGGGGCGGCACGGTGGCGCAGCGAGCAGTGCTGCCGCCTCACAGCACGAACTGTCTGGTTTCGATTCTGGTACCTTGCTGTGTGGAGTCTGCATGTTCTTTCCCCGTGTCCACGTGGGTTTTTGCCGGATACTCCAACTTCCTCCTACAGTCCAAATACATGCTACTGCCGAGGTTAATTGGCCTGACTAAATCGCCCCCGGTTACTTCCGATAAACTGGCGTCTAATCCTGGGTATATCAATGCCTTGCGCCCTGTGTCTGCCCGGATAAGCGGGGACTGATAATGAATAGAGCAGAACCCTTCTGAAAAAGAGTCCAACGACTTAGCGTATCTTTCCTGGATAATTAAGTCAACAATTACGAAAGCAGTGATAAAGTGACTCTGGCAGTCGCATAGGGCGGTTGGCACGAGCCCTGATCCAACAGAGCCCCTTACACCCCCCCACCAACCAACGCAAACGATATTATAAATCACAAGGCAATACAACGAATTGACAGAATTAAATTGTGCTGGGGTGAAACCTTAACCATAGTAACAAAGTAAACAGTAACACTGAGCATTGGGCGATGTGTGTGGGTTCCTTGGGCGAGGCGCTCATCACGATCGGCGCGCCTCTTCCCGAGTCTCTCGGGCAGAGCCGTGGACACGACTCGACGACTTAGCGCGTGGATTTGACCCGTGAGCTGACAGCCCGCGCTATGGGCTCCGCGCTCCGAACCGGGATAAATATAGAGACATTGTAACGCGGCGTTTATTCATAGACTATTTCCACGTCCGCTTATTTGCATGTAAATCGCACCCGGTGATTTTGTTTGGATTGCGGGCTTGTTTTTGGCCGTGTTTACGTGCTATGTATATACACAACGTGCGCTGTTGGGTCAAGGATAATTCACGGAATAGGCGAGCGAGCTTCTATTTATACGGCGATGACCCGCGAGCCGGGCGGCAGGCTGGAAATACACGCGGCTGCTGAATGAATGGGCGCGCGCCTCGTAAACGCGGGCACGCTCTCTGCATAACGGTCCCTCGAGTAGCTATTGTTTGTCTCTGTGTTTGGAGGCGTAAGCGTGCCGCTTATTGGCATTGACTCCTGCGCGCGTGATACCGTCACGATTACTAGACGCCCCCGTAACCACATGCAACCAGCTGCCGATAATCGTCATTCTACTGACCAGAGCTCGAAACAACAAGCCACCTAGCCACGAATACAAAATTCTCACGATACTGCTAACCAACTAGTCACCCAGTGAAGAGTTAGTAGCTCTCCCGCTAGCCCTATCTAACTAGCCACCCAGCCACTAGCATCAACCCTCCCAGTTAACCGAACCAATTATACACCCAGCCGCTAGCGAGAATGCTCCCACTATCCTGAACCAATTAGTCCGCCAAAAGCTAGCACCAGCTCTTGCCGCCTATGTTGGGGGGGGGGGGTGTTTAGAGATGGGGTGGAATGTAATGCCCTTGCCCAATCATGCTACGCCACTGCTTCATATGCGGGACCACCACTGTTGAATTTCCACATTGTTGTACTCGCTGGAGGGATTATATCCTTCGACTGGCATGGGAACGCCTGGGAATCGCCTAGGAATCCCCCAGGAAGAGCTGGAATCTGTTGCTGACGAAAGAGATGTCTGGTCCACTCTCCTTGGACTGCTGCCGCCGCGACCCTCGCCAGGACAAGCGGTTTAGAAAATGGATGGAGGTACTCGTTTTATTCAACCGGGAGGGATGATGGGCTGAGGCCACCACCGGATTTGAACTCGTGGCTTTACGGTTACAAATCGAGCACTAACTCAACACGACGTTGTGAATCCCACTCCCCGTTAATCGGCCGTTCCACTAATCAGGGAACCTCCGTTACGTTATCAAAAGCGTCTCGATTATACAGATGGGGGCGACGTCTGATGGTAATTATTGTTTCTGAACAAGTGGATTATTTATGGAAACAAACCAATTGTTTGACACGTACATCAAACTGAATCGCATCGCCACCAAATGGCCAAATCACGACGAGTGTAGCCTTAAGACCGGAGGCGTTCAGCACGGCGGAGCCTGGATCCCACCAGGAGCCGCCGAGGCGACCAGGGGATGGCAGTGTCGCCCCCTAACACGCACCCTGGGTTCTCTCTCCATGCTCCAGTTTCCTCCCACAAGCCGAACACTCATGAAAGGAAATGTCCAAATATCCCAAGGCAGGAGCCTTCCTCAAAAGCAGATACATTGTATGGCATTGTACTGATGTAAGATTTCACGGCGAGATTCTTGATGGCTGCTCTTCAAAGCTGTTCTGTCGGAATAGCCGTGTCGAGCGCTCTCCCTCGCGACGTTTCGCCTCCCACGTTTGAGGCATCCTCAGGCGTTATGAAAACGCTTGAAGAGCAACCATCGTGTATGGCATTATTATTATTATGATTTCCGTGACTGTACAGCCAACTGTCAGTTGGCAAGCGTCTCTAACACCTCCGTCGATAGAGCCAGCATATTAGAGCTGGGTTTTCACGGCTCGATGTATGAGAATCGATCTTCAGAGCTGCTCTTTGGCGACCGTATTTCGCCTCGGCGCCCCAGAAAGAACAGCTCTTAAGAGCGATCCTCACACACACAGCCAGCGTCCAATATTCACCGTGCAAGCTGGCAAACCCTTAGTAGCGAGAATACTGAAGTCATTTAGTGAGGAGAAATATTTGCTAGTTATTACAGAGATTGTTCAAAGTGTCCTCCAGCTTGTTCAACAGACATGATGTATCTTTTGACCACTGAGCAACACATAGCGCGGTGGCGGCGGCACAGTTCCGTGTTATTAATCAACGTCTCGAACTCTTGGCAAATCAAAATATTATTCTCGGTAAAGCGACTTACGCCGTATCCGCGTTATAAATTGCATAAGTATTATGATTATTATTGTTATTCACATGTTATTCACATGCCCAACCACCACTTCCCTCCCTCGTTATCAATGTCACGAGGCGGTACTGATCGGCGCCGTGATGTTTGGCGCAATGACGCCTTTCCCCATCACGACCCTCACGGCCTTGGGAGCGGATTGCCGACGGCTACCGATGATAAGGCGATGTTAACGGCTAATATTAAGCGAGTTATGTCTGCCCTTAATCATTTACCGCTTGAATATTTTATCCGGTTAAGCGTTTGTTGTGGCCGCGTGCCAACCCGCGCTCTGGTTTGACATTGGTGCGCGCGCGTTCTTCTTCTTTGCGATTCTTCGAAGCACGATGGTGAGCTTCTGGACATCGTTGTCTTTCAGCTCGGCTTCGAAGTGTTTGGTAGAATTCGCAGGTAATACCAAGTATTACTTGACAGGGATCGCGACGTGAACGCTTCTACCTTGACCCCCCGCGTTTACGCGGGTTCAGTGACGCACTAGCGGGTTCAGTGTAGCGAGGTGCCCGGCCCACAGAGGGCATCTATTGCCTTACCAACAGCAGCGAGGTTCAAGTACGATATGAGCTCACGGCTGGGTGGAGCGGTGGCGCAGTGGTTAGCGAGAGCGCTGTGAACCCAGCAGCTGCGGCTTGAATTCGATTCCCGAACACAGGCAATGAACATCGATCGCCAGTGATATTCGAACCGAACCTGGGCTTTGCGATTTCACGATCCGGACTCCTTTATTCACCAACTCGCATTGACCACCGCGGTGAAGTATGGTCAAACAGCAACCGCAGACTGACCCAACGTGGGGTGGCCATGAGACCTTCATCCAGACAAAGGTAACGCGAACAAACGAATCTCATAATAAATCCAGTCCCCGGCCATTCCTCATCGTTGTCCGTGTCACTTCATTATACTGGAGTGCGCATCCGTGCATCCGTCAAATCCCGCTGTCAGCCTGTCCCATTACACAAAAAAAGCGCGGGCAATCATTAAAATCACATCGAGTGAATTGTATCGCGCGTGTAAACAGCGCGTGTGTGTGTGTCGAGCTCACGATGCGGGCCCCGCGACTCCCTGAGGGCCCCCTACCCGCCTCCCCGCGACGCCCCGGGGCCGACGACCCGCGTCGATTCAGCCGCTCTTCTCGCTCGCGACGAGCCCCGAAAATATCCCGAGCGCCCGCCGGATATTCGACTTGCTGTTTACTTTACCCTGCGCTCTGTTTGCCTCGGCGGGGTTGATTACTGGCCGTGCCCTCGAGCGATGTCACCTTTCGAGAAGACGCGCTCTCGTGATGGGAACTGTGCACGATTTTTTAGCGGAAGCCGTGTCTCCCTGCCTGACGCCCCCCTTGTACGACGTATCTTTTAGGAGTGATAGCGGCTGAAGATGATGTTCGTGAGCTGCTTGCAGACACACCCGCACCGCTTGTGACGGGTACGGGCTTCGAGTGCGCACGGGTTGTACCCGGGCTCAAGGGTCACGGAGATTAAGAGGGGGTTGGGTCGTTATTGGGCGAGGAGGTGCCCGTTAGAATAGCGGGTACCAGGGGCCGCATCAAACCACGCTGGGGCGTTTTAGAGCGGTAGCTCAGCGGTTAGCGCGCTGGGCTACAAACCCGGCGACCCGAGATCGATTCCCCAACACGACTAACACCGGGTGATGATTTTGTGAACTGGGCCTCCTTAAGGTCGACTCAGCTTCAAATGGGTACCTAGTGCGGTGTGTACACATCGCCACTCGAAGGACAAAGGTGGCCGGGCGTGGTTGATGGATGGATATTTATTATTCCAGCAGAAAAAAATACCCAGTGAGCTTGCAAGCTCTTTACAGGACTCCTGCGACACAACAAACATTTACAATTATGGTGTGGGTTCGCTCTCCAACATACCGGTGTGCTGAAGTAGTAACGAATTGGCACGTTCTTGTTCACGTGACGACCCTTTACTGATTGGCTGTGTCGGGTGGAGGCGGGTTTACAACACTTATACATTTTCACGTGACCTAACTCATAAAAAGAGCTAGACTACGGATAACATTGGTCACGAAAGCCTTCGTGTTAGATATATGTTTATGATTATAGCAGAAAACACCTTGAGAGCTTGCAAGCTCCGGAAGCTGGATTCCTAGTTTTTTGTTTTGTTTTTATTCGGTTAATTTGTTTTAAATATTATTTTTTTACTCGCGTCAATTCGCGCGCTTGTTGCGTCGCAGGAAATCTCGCCAAGAGCTTCCAAGCTCACTGGGCTATTTTTTCTTCCGTAATAATAGACATCCACCTAGCTATATCCTGCGACACAAGAAACGTGTCGAGGAGGCGCACTCACCTGTGCCCGTTCAGTGCCGACACGCGTCGCTTCCTCCACCTGCGTGACGCACGCCTCGCCCGGGTCAGCACGCCGCGTCACCGGGAACACGCGACGTCAGATAACTGTCAGAGCGGGGGAAATGAAGGCGACGCGAGAGACGCAGGCCGTGTACTTCATCGTAAAGACGTAGCGGTTTATTCTTCCGGTGGGAGAAGGTTAATCTGGGGGGGTGTGTGCGGGGAGAGAACGGGGGAGATATTGTGATAGAGAGGGGTTTACTCTCAACACCCCTCCCTCTTTCCTCCACATCCTTCCCCCACACTCATAGCTCCCCCCCGCCAGCGCCCCCCTCCCCTCAACCCACTCCCACCACCCTGTCTCCACTCCCGCACGATATAAAGGCGCCAGAACCGGGAGGAATAGGTGTTCAATCGACAATATTCTCGCGGTCTGCCGAGCTCCGTCTGCAGTCGTACAGCTCCGAGACATAGGTAATTATATCGTTCGGCATTTCACTCATTCGTTCTATCATTTCCACGGGGACTTTATCGGTTCCACTGCTGGATGAAAGCCTCTTCCAAACCGTGCGGTTTCAGGGGGGTTGTGTGATCGCGGCTCCACTTCATCAGCAAGCCGGGGTCAGGGCGTGGGTCGGGCTGGTGAGTCCAGGTTTGGTCCGGATGTCGCTCGATGCTCACGGTTGCCACCCCGTATCTGGGAATCGAACCCAGGTCGCGGGCAAGCGGCTCGTAGCACCACGATGCGCTAACCACTGTGCCACCGCTCCACGTCGGTGTTTACGCGCCAAACTTGAATGATGTCCACTTTCTGACCATCCCATTCCCCCGTCTGCCTCCCGCCGCGCCTCTCCGGCAGCCGCTGCTCGAGAGCTCTTGATTTTCCGCGCGGGTGTCTCTGTGGTCGCCGGTGCGTGTCGCCTGATCCTCGGGGTTACTTGGCGGCACGTGGATATCGTGGCCGGCTGCGTGTAACTGTGACTCTAAACATTGATTTAGAAGAAACCGCGTTGAGAAGTGGCGGCACGGTGGCTTAGCGGTGAGCAGCGCTGCCGCCTCACAGCAAGAAGGGTCCGGGTTCGAGTCCCGGCTCGAGTGCATTTTCTGTGTAGAGTTTGCACGTTCTCTCCGTGTCCGTGTGGGTTTTCGACGGGTATTCCGGTTTTCTTCCCACGGTCCAAATACATGCTGTCTAGGTTAATTGTTGTGAGTAAATGTTCCCCCGGTGTCCTGAAATGTTGTAACTTGATTACTCCTCCCCGATGGACAACTGTTGAAAAGAGCTGCATAGCTCAACGTTTCCTTCAAGCTTAAACAGAAACTGAGTGACTGACTGACTGAACTGCTCGTTCGGGATAGCCGTGCCGAGCGTTCCTCCTCTCTCCTTCACGATGTTTCGCTTCTGACATTGGAAGCAGCCTTAATCCTGTACAGGGTTACGGGGGGCCGAAGCCTATCCCTGCAGACACAAGGCGCAAGCCAGGGCTATACCGAGGATGGGACGCCAATCCATCGCAGGGCACTGGGTCAATTAACGCAGGCAGCATGTTTTGGACAGTGGGAGTAAACCGGAGTGCATGACAAAAACCCACACGGACACGGGGAGAACATGCAAACTCCACACAGAAAGGCTCCCGAGCCGGGATTCGAACCAGGGAACTTCACGCTGTGAGGCGGCAGCGCTACTCACCGCTACGCCACCGTGCCGCCCCTACATACATACAAACTCGTGAAAAATCGTTACTAGTCGCAGTTCCCCGCGTGGCTGGGTAACTCGAAGCTATTTGCATTTTTCTGAAAATGCTGAAGAGCACACAAATCCGGGACAACCTCAGAGTAGAGTCGCAGCTTCTTCGGATTGAGAGGAGCCAGTTGAGGTGGTTCGGGCATCTGGTAAGG
>JAZEWU010000005.1:10188734-10199037 GCA_036362915.1 Geotria australis | reverse complement strand
CCCCCCACATCACAGTCAGCCACAATAAAGCCTCTGCGGGACCAAGGCCTTCACCCATCATTATAGTTCACAGGGTTGGGATTTAGCAATCCACCTAGCACCTGCACACGAGCGGATTTCATCGTAGCGGACGTTTTAGCGAGCTCGTCCCTTCCTTTGCCTGCTGGTAAGCAGTTAGCCTTCACAACCAGCAGTCACCGAAGCCCTGCCTTGCTAAATATGCTCCAATTCACACCAATTGTTAAATCGCATGTAAGCCTTCAAGTACACAATGATATATTTACTAGGCAAAATACAATGAAGAGGATACATCCAGCATGGAAATCATGATCTTGCAGGTCTCAAAGCTGAAAGCTGTAATGACAACGGGACATTGGTAAACATTAATTTCAATCTGCGCCAAGCATAATTTTTAAAATATTCTATTCAGAAGCAACACTGCGCTAAATGTTAGCTCTGTATGCACATTCCGTCTTACTAACAGGATCTGAAGTAATTTACTTAAGTGTAAACAGGATTTGCAGCTGTTGTTGAGATGCTGATCGCAAATACATAGGATGTTAAACACACATGAACTGTAATACACAACATGCATCTCAAATAGCTGTCCATAAAATGAGAGAAAAACCCATAATATAAACATCTAACAGCTACGATAACAATCTCACACACGCTAAGGGCCATCAGACCGATGGTAGTCGCTCGTACGAGTGGAACCGGTGTGCGGCACGTACGCTGGTAGGTTCCACTGATGCCCGACTGAGTCAGACACCGCTGGAGTTCCTCCGCATCGATCTGACCATCCTGTTGACAAAAGCACATGCACGCACCCATACAGAACCCCGGGTTTACAGCCCACGCATGACGGCCTTCGCCATGAATTTGTAAAGAGTGCGCACATGCACAAATATAAATACAGACAACACACACACAAACACAACGTGAAAGGACACGTATTCAGCCTCTCCATAAATCAATAATAATTCAATTCCGTGCACAATGTCGCTCGGACCGCAAGCTTCCACGTCGGCGGGAGTAACCGCAGGCGTGGGACGAGAGGAGAAAGTTTAGCCAACTAAGGTCTCACATTGTGAATCCAAACCAGTAAATTACATAGGTTCCAGGGTAAGTAAAAAAAAAAAGATAATTTTCATGAATACTGTCGAACGCTTTTGGCAATCCACTGCTGGATGAAGGTCTTCCTATACCACGTAAGTTATGGGGTTTGTTCGATCGTACCGTTTCTCCATGCTGGTCAGTGCGGGTCAGTGAACAGGGGTGGGGGCGGAGGTGGACAGCACCAGATCAGATGTCAATCGCCACCGATTTTAGCCCTGTCCCTAAACTGAACTCATATGACCGACTTCACAGCAGCGGGCTAACCACTGTACCACCACTATAGCCAGTTAGCTCTTATACAACGTAAACATTGCTAGGCACGTCACCGACAACGTACCAAAACCACAAAACCCAAATAAAAATCATTCAATATACCCATTTGTCTCAAACAAAGGCAGCGCCTGCACCAAGAGGGACAGTCATTGATTCGATTACCAAAGACCAATTTCAGGCTAGATCCCTAAAGGGCAGCTTTTACAGGCACCCTGGCTCCGGTGATGGTTTTAAAATGTGGACGCTTCCTTCCGCCCTAGCGACGGCTGGCATGATTTATGCGGTTGGTGGTGGAACCAGCCTTGCGGGAACAAAACGTCCGTCCACATTTTTTAACAATCACCCCTTCGGACCTACTGCACACGAGGTACAGTTTCAGGTATAAATAACATCGTAACCCTTTATTTACCCAGCAAAGCCTGCCCGAGTTCCAGGACTCATTTTCTAGGAGGGCTTGCTTGGTTTGTTTGAACCGTGTGTGTGTGGGGTTTGGGGGGAGGATGTCAACCGGAGCACCCGGAGAAAATTCATACAAACGAGAGGAAATTACTCCAACTCTATACGGATGGTCGCACACTTGTGGGATGGACTGCCCCAACACAAGCACCTCAGCCCTGCAGACAGGCATCTCACACACACACCAAACAGCGATACCGTAGCAGTATCCACCAACCCCACCTCTAGGTCACTTGTTAACTGGTGTGCGTTGACGCAGCTTGAAGTGCCTTAACTGCACAGTACAGCCTTTAGTCACGCCACCACGCTGGTCAGTGCAGGTTGGCAAAATGAGACCAAGGACTGGGTCAGATGTTACTTCCAACCTGTCAGCCGTGAATCAACCTCTTTGCCGGGCTCGTATCGCGATGAGCCACGATTCTCACGTGGCCAATTCCAGGGAGGGCTTCACAAACTATCCGCGCTGGAATTAAATAACAAGTGCGGTCGGCCTAGCGACTCGCCGGTGATAGAATAGGGGGCGACGGCACACGCACCTGCCCGGCCACTGCCGAGAAGTAGCCGAACAGTGGATCTTGTTGTTGGAAGCCCCCGGGGAATCCGCCGGGGTACTGGCCGGGAGCCCCGCCCGGTGCTCCATAGCCGGGGAACTGCTGCTGCAAGTGCACATGAACACACGTACAGGAGACACGCATGTTACACACGAGCACCAGTTGTTGGGATGGTAACGGAAGAAATTAACATCGCGGACGCACCTGTGTGGGCACACTTAACGATAAAGGTCCCGACGAAGTTTTAAAGACTGTAGGGGCAAGTGCTGTTCGCGAGCATCTTTTGAGGCCATCACGGCACAACAAGGTGGTGTTGTAGCGAGCACCACACATTGCCACTTTTGTCTCACAGGTGGTGATGTTTACATACACCACACCAGGTAGAAAACTGTCAATCTTGAGGGGTGGGTGGGACCGAGAACTGGTTTAAATATAATAGCAGCGATGTTTTCCCCAGGTAATCCGGTTTAATTCCCACAGTTAAAAGACATGCTGCTGCTGCCTAGGTTAGTTGGCCTGTGGGCAAAATTGGCCCGGTCCCCTCAGATGGACTGACGTCCAATCCTGGGTGTAGCCCTGCCTTGCAGCCAGTATCTGCCGGGATACGCTCTGGTTCCCCATAATCCTGTACAGGGTTAAGCAGGTACTAATGAACGAATAATCCAATGGCCTATAACATCTCCAATACAGTAACACTTCAGAGCATCAGGTGGCAAATGCCACAGTGAAACCATCACCCGTATACAAGTGACATGGTGATGAACTCACGGTTCGGCCGTTCGACCGCTGGCAATAGAACACTGTAACTATAGCAACACTGTAGGAGACGGACACATGGCAACGAGCGGGGGCTCCACGCCTAGCCGGATCGTTACCGCACTGCATTCTATTTGCTTTGCTTGCATCGTTTTGGTCGCCCGGGTCACTCGCAAATGACTCATTCTGGTCTCTTAAGTTCACGCCCGGTTAAACAAAACTTGAACTTGTAGTTTGTGCACTTATACGTACAGCCTTTTTAGTCAATCCACTGCTGAATGAGGGCATCTCTATGCCATATGGGTCATGGGAGTTCATTGCCAATCCTTGACCAAAGTGTGTCGGCGAGAGGCTGGGAAGCATACCAAGTGCAGTACAACAACGGGTGTTCCTGTCCTGCCGCCTGCTGCCCACCACGTAGGCCCGCAGCACCCATCCAAACACTATCCGAGATCAATCCCGCGTGGCCTCCATAATCTAATGATGTCATTGGGAGCAATAGCATGGCACACATTTAACGAGCTTGAATTCCTGCCCGTCTACACAAAAAGGCTATTGTCAGATTTAGGTGGAAATAACTGGCGATCTTTATGCCGTTTCTTACACATGTGCACGTCTTAATGCTTTGCAGTATTCACAATAACAAGTGCTCCGTTGTGGCCACTGCACAGCTAATGAAACTTTAATTACACACATCCATTTATGCTGCAATTGTAATTCACCATTCACACCGTTGTGTACAAACGGCTCATTAAAAATACATATGAACATCTGCACGACCACGTTGGAGTCCGTTGCAATAATGGGCCTACTACACGCAGAGCACAAACACAACAGACTTGTACGTAACAGTGTTAAATTGAACAGAGTAAATGTGATAAATGCAAGATCAAGTTTCAATAGCAGCCTTATTCCCCGTGACAATTATTAATTCTGAGAACCGCGTATTGAACTCTAAAACTGTCACATTCACGTAAAACCCATGGTATTTTTTGAGCTCCACTTTAACACTTCCATTACGTACGTCGGTACTGTCGGGCAGAAAAAACGAAACCGGTGCACATACACTTTTAACACCCATTGCCTGCAGAAATACAGAGCGATTTCTCCAGAACACTGCGCGAATTACCAAAGTCTCCACAGGTTTCAGATGTCCTCTTAGAACCAAAAAAAAGACTGCAAACATCAGCCAAAAGCAGATGCCGTGTACAGTGCAGTGGTCAGCATGTTTTCTCAAGGAGGCACCCATTAAAGGCTCAAAATTCACCTCTGCCCTATTACGCTGTGGGCAGTAATCACAGCATGTTGGCTCTGCCAAGAGGTGACCTTTAAAAATATTCCATGACATTACTTGCAATGGGTAAACCCGCTGCAGTCTTACTACGAGCGTGACCCAAATTTGCTCCAATTGAAAATTGCTCACGGACACTAATTTGGAAGCGAATTCAACCCCCCTCTGGGATATAACCGAACCTTCGAATGAGCCAATGTGCATCTCTGCGGATCGGTGCAGAATAATCTTTGCCAAGTTAATGCATTTTGGAAAGTTCACCCCCGACCTTTGTCTGTTACACATTCCCTGCTTTCAGCCAAGCGAAGACCGGCGCAATCTGGTTTTTCTTACGCAACGCGCGGAGCAGGAAGAGGCCCTGACCGCCGCTTGTTTGTCTTAGGGGGGCGTAGCAAGTGGCACGCACACCCCGACACAGTAAACGCGCACACAATACACACCACACACACCGCAGGCCTTGAACCTCACCATGGTTACGGCAGTTAAATTTCAATTCGCAAGGGTTTGTGTTTAGTCACGTATTTGCATGGGCAATTTAACCCCTTAGGCACCGCTCACTATAAGTCGCACAAAGCACGGGCAGAACTTGGTGCAAATGTCACCTGAGGAGGCCCCGGCACTCGAGCCACCCAGCCGTGGAGCCGGCTGATTCGGCCAAGCGAGGGTGCCTAATAGCAGGCGACAGGGTAACTACCGTGCCGATGACGCTTCATTAACGACAGCTCCTAAAACGGGATGGAACAGATACACGGTTGTCTCGATGCTCTGCCGCTATCCGAAATAACTCCACCGCAATTTTTTTTTGCTTATGCGTTGATGTTCTAAAACGAGGCAGCGTGCGTAACGTGCGCAGTACAGTGATGTCGCAATCGAGCCGTACGCCGTCTAGAAATCCCCTTTTGCGTGCACTTTCAAACCTAAAAAAGGGTCGGAAATCTGACGAACCAAATTTCCACCTGCTTTTGAGTACTCTGAACACGACCGTGGAGTAACACCTCAAGCATCCATCCATTTTCTAAACCGCTTGTCCTGGTGAGGGTCGCGGTGGCAGCAGTAAGACCTGAAGCAGCAAACATGAAAAAAGACCATAACATAAAACGCATCCTAAACATAAAAAGCACAAATTTCAAAAATATTTACCAGGTAAAGATCAGAGATGTTGGCTCTTTTCAGAGGCGATCTGGTCACAAATGAAAGCTCGTCAAAGTGTCTTGTATCATGTGGAAATTTATACTAGCCTAATAATCCAAAAGCGTGTTTCTAAAGTGAAGGGTCTAACCGGAGGGCCCGGAGAAAAATCCACGCGACCGTGGGCAAACGAGCAAACTCAAAACTTAGAGGGCGGCAGTGACGCGATCGAACCAGACTTCCTGCCTACCAGGCGGGGGAGATAGGCAGTGTCAAGATGTTATCGCCAGCAAAGTTCATTCATTCATTTTCAGAAACCGCTTAATCCTGTACAGGGTTGAGGTGAGCCGGAGCCTATGCCAGCAGACACAGGGCACAAGGCAAGACTATACCCGTTATGGCATGCCAGTCCATCACAGGGCACTGGGGGGAATTTAGTCCATAGGCCAATTAACCTATACAGCAGCATATCTTTGGACTGTGGGAAGAAACCGGCGTGCCCAGCAAAAACCCAGGCGGACACAGGGAGAACATGCAAACTCCACACAGAAAGGCACCCAAGCAGGGATTCGAACCCGGGACCTTCTTGCTGTGAGGTGGCAGCGCTACTCACCACGCCACCATGCCGCCCCATCTCCAGCAAAGTGAAACTATTAATTCCCTGGTGACATTATTTCACTCTCAAAAGACAATACTTGAATAAACCTGTGCATGCTAGGTTGACAATAGTTGGTGTAAACTTAATCATAGTACAATCATACACAGACGTAACGTAAATAAACAACACCGAACACGTTGCAAGACGAAAAATAACGTTAAAATTACTTGGGTAGGCGACTGGTCACAAGGACCCTCCAAGCCATATCAAGAGTCAATTTACACTGCCACTTGACACGAAACAAGGCTTGCCCTGCGATCGCTTCAGTCAGGTGTAACCGACAGAATCACACGCGTCCCCTCTTTCCCCCACGGGGCCCACTTACTGTGGCCACACCCGACAATCACAATGCACGGGGGCAGCAGGGGAAACTCATAGTTTCCGCATTGGTCATCCCATCCACGTCAACAGAGCAATGCGGCAACTCAATAAAAAAAAACTATATCGTTTATTTTTATTACCTAACACACCCAAGTGTTAAACTGCAGAATAAAGAACTATCAGCAGATCACGCGACAGCCTAACCAGCACGTGTATGTGTAGAGGAAGTGACGGCCATCTTAGGGGACGCTGGCAGATTTTTGCCGCTCTTAAGATTGCCAGTTTCACGACCTTCCAGTATATTCGAAGCTGCCTTAATCATTTATTTGTTGTTGCTTTGGTTTTTATTGGTTGTTTTTTCTTTCGTTGTTGACATGCCGTTCTCTTCGCGCCCCTTGTGCAGCGCTTTGTGACCCTCGGGTGAAAGGCGCTATATAAAATGCTAGCATTAGTATTATCTATGGCAATGCTGAACAAAGGTCAATCTACGTACTGCAGGTCAAGGGGGATTATTTTACGGCACTGGTCAGTTTGGTTGTCAAAGCAGAGAGCACAGGAGTACAGTACAATAGATTGTTCTGCATTGCCCTCTGCTGTCCAAGCAGACCTGCAGTTAATTGTCTGCAACCCGTCATCCAATGTGGTTGCCACAATACGCCAACCAGATCGGGCACATTCTCGGCGAATCAATCAAAGGTTGTAACAGACCGCACCTAACACCAAACCTTTTTGAGTAATGTAATCGGACATCAGCACAGGTTTACTGTGGGACCTTAATAGCGCGGCAGCATTCGCCGGTGGATCGTTTCGGTTAAAATATATAATCGGTCAAACGGTACAATTTACTTTTATCCTCAGTAGGATGCTCTGATTTGGCTCATCCGCATTTGACCAATTTATTCTTGATTAGCCAAGCAGCCAATAACCACACCGATAAATTGTGTCCAAGGGCATAAATAGGACACGGCATCTTAATGGGCCCAATCGACCAACACGTGACACACAGCACAAGGCATTAAGGCTGGCCGGCTCGGCGGTTTGTGCACTACACTACCAAACCCAGCAACAAAAGTCTAATTCCCACCCACAGCAAACAAAAGTAGTGAGTAAAATCCAAGCCAGTTTTGAGCTCCCCCTTGTTCAACTTGACACTAACCAGGGTGGTCTTCTTCTTTGCGATTCTTCGAAGCGCGATGTTAAATTAGTTTCCCATTTTCTTACACAGCCCCTTGCATTTTCATTGAACTCCGCAAGGTCTTTTGAGCTGCAGAGGTTGGGTAGTAGAGCACAGACAAGGCAGTGTTCCATAGTATGGTCTGCTTCTCCACATTCACAGGTGGTTGGGCCGGTCTTGTAGCCCCATCTGACCAAAGCATCTTTTGATCGTCCCGTTCTAGTTCTCAGGCGGTTGAGTGTCTTCCACTGAATCCATGGTGCATCTGAGCCAGGAGGGAAGTCTTCAGCAGGTGGGATTCCCATGCCAGTTGCAGGAGGGTCACTCTCAAGCTTTTCCGTCCAGAGCTGGAGTCTGGTTTCCCCTCGAGATGTTGTTAGGGGCTGCACATGGCTGAGGAAGCTTTTTCTTGACTTCAGTCGTTGGGCCGGGGGTTGACGTCCATGAAGGAGGTGGCATTCATCGCTAGTAGCCTTTGTCATCTCGACTCGACTGGCCACTTCCCGTCGGATATCAGCAGGGGCAATGCCAGCGAGGAGGTACAGGTTGTTTGTGTGTGTGGGTTTCAAGCAGCCAGTGATCAGGCGGCAGGTGTTGTTCAATGCCGGGTCAAGTTTCTTGGCATGGGTTGACCTCTCCCAGACAGGACATGCATACTCCGCAGAGGAATAGCACAAGGCCAGAGCAGTAGATCTTAATGTGTGTGCTGTGGCTCCCCATTTGGAGTTGACCATACTTTACCAGGGTGGTAAAGTATCGTCAATCCACCCACACAGCCGACGAGGTGGGGCAGGCCTTCATCTAGCAGGTGACCGACAAAAGTTTGAAAGTTTTTTTTTTTTTAAGAATGTTGAATCATTGAGCGTATGAAAAGGTAGGCGAGAGATACTTTCAATACACTAAACTTGGTGCTACCAGTCACTGCACAGCAGCTTAAGCGTTCTGAACTCATAACTTAGCAGTGCAAAGTCCATTTCGAATGCCGTAAAATGGCAAATGGCTTCAACGTGAACAGATGAAACGTCACCTCTGGATTTTCGCCAACTGCAATTCACACCGCCTGTGTCGATCCACTGCTGGATAACGACCTCCCCATTCCACGGGGTTCCCCAGCGTCGTTCGACCGTACCTAACCACAACGGTTAGCGCGGGTTCGCAACGGCGCCAACCAAACCCCAACCCTGGGTTCAGAGAATCGCTTGCCATTCATATTAGCCGTAACCAGGAACCAAACTCTGACGACCGCATTTGCAGCACGGTGCGTTAACCGTCACGCAAGAAACCCCGTTCGCCAATCAGCGGAATTTATCACTCGTCACCTGCGGCCCTGGCTCTCTCCGGTCTCGTGACCACCGAAGCCGTTGGCAATCTGGCACGTGCACGCCATTCTAATGGGAGTCTGATCTACCCGCTCGTTAAAGTAGTCCGTGGAGCACGGCGATGCAAAGCGGCCTGTGCCAGCCGATGTAGCCTGCACGCTCGTTTCACGTTGTTCAGACGCTGAAAAACAACCGTAACGACAGATAGATATTTATTACTACAGCAGAGCACAGAAACCCGGGACAATCTCGGAGTAGAAAGTCGCTGCTTCTTCGGATTGAGAGGAGCCAGTTGAGGTGGTTCGAGCATCTGGTAAGGATGCCCCCTGGAAGGCTCCCCCGGGAAGTCTACCAGGCACGGCCCACTGGGTGGAGACCTAGAGGCCGACCCAGGACATTACTGGAGGGATTATATCCTTTGGCTGGCCTGGGAACGCCTGGGAATCCTCCAGGAAGAGCTGGAATCTGTTGCGGAGGAAAGAGATCTCTGGTCCAATCTCCTTGGACTGCTGCCACCGCGACCCTCACCAGGACAAGCGGTTTAAAAAATAGATGGATGGATACTAGAGCAGAAAATACCGTGTGAGCTTGCAAACTCTTTATGGGATTCCTGGGACGACACGACCAAAAAGGTGGGCGCCGAGCGAGCGACGTGTGCTCGCCGATTAGTGGCACGCGTCACGAACGGGTCGTCATGTACGTTGAGCGTGACGAACGAGTCTGCGTGTACAGTGAGGTGGAGGCTGACAATTGTCATTGCTAATGGGCTAATTCAAGCACGCCCCGATGAAATATTTAGGTCAAACAGCTGCTGCTGATGCTGCGGTGCACATTCTTCCGACAGTTGAGATACTGTAAAGGTGGAAGCCAAAAGAGGGAACGCACACAAGAACACGTCCGAAACGGCGATGGAGCGATGAAATCGTCTTCGTGTGCCTTGTGCGTCGCAATTTCAGGAAAGGTGGCATCGGCTTTGGAAGGTTTTCATCCAGCAGTGGATAGATCACAGTTGAGGATAATGGGATCTAAGAAAAGTGTAGCTATTTATAGACCTTATGAGCAACAGCGATCAGTACAAAAGCAAAAGGTCACTTCGAGCACAAATGACAACGAGAAAAATTAAAAGCAACTAAATTATACAATAGACACAACGTCAATAGCCCATCACTAGACTGAATAAGTATGGATTCATCGATTCAATGTTTTCAATAGAACAGACTTGTACGTTGTAAATCATCCGGTTAAAATGCAAAAACA
>JAZEWU010000005.1:10160335-10173431 GCA_036362915.1 Geotria australis | reverse complement strand
ACCCCGAGCCGAGATTCGAACCCGGGACCTTCTTGCTGTGAGGCGGAAGCGCTACCCACTACGCCACCGTGCCGCCCTATACTTCTTAATATAGAGTTCTAATTACTACAAACACTGGTTAAAGCTATAACCCTTTACAAATATCCCTTATCACATCTTAAATTATATGGATGATTTTTTATTTCTTTCTTTGTATTGTAGGACTACGATACTGTTTTTCTGTCGGATATTGAATGATTGCATAAGCATTAGTGATGTAAAAGTTCACCTATTAAAATGTAATATTACGCCCATGATGTGATGGGGGCCATTTGAACTTGAAAGTTAGAATTACTTGTGTTTAGTGTTGTACTGTTTATGGTAATATTTGCATACCAATATGACCTCTTTACATTTATATAATTAAATTGTACACTTAACCTTCAATTAAATTTGTATAGATGTTGAATGTACCGCAGGCATGAATTGTGAAGCACAATTTCCTCATGAAATTGAACCATGCTTGTGACCTTTCATAGAAGCATATATCCCTAACAAGTGGTTTGTTTTATTACTTGGGGACCTGTTAACAATATAAACCTGGTTATAGCAAAATAACATAATTAGTTCTATTAAGGTGTATCCTGTTTTGCAAAGTTTTCTTTTCATTCTGAAATGTGGAAATGTTTTCCTATTAGGTGACAAAACTGAAGGCACAAGAACAAAAACATCTGCACATATGACAAAACCAAGACTTAGTATAAATTTCCAACTCCCTGTTTCGAATCCAAAGCACAGCACAAATGCAATCAAAACTAGAGACAGCATTAAAAATAGCGATAAGGAAACTACCACAATTGCAAAAAATGACCAACTTGATGTTTTTGTCCCACAATTAGACAAACAAGTCAAAAAGCATTATATCTACAGTCAGCCCACTGTCCATGATAGAGAGGTGCCTAATATAAGTGATTCCACCAATGCTTTGGAAAGTAATCAAAGTAACAGTGAATATGTCAACAATAGTGACTTCACTTCTGATACTAAACTTATAAAAAGGAACAGCTACGAAACTTCGGTTGTAACCGATGAAAAAAATAAGATGTTAAATGTTAACGATAAGATACAAACAACATCTGAGTGTGCGACAGAATTGGGGGAAGAGCCTTTAGGAAACGTGGCAAAAGTTCCAATACGAGATAACCTGGAAGAACACGCTTTTAACAACGAATCAAGTGATTTTGAGTTCAATATGATGGATTCGTACACTGAAAATGAAAGCCCTCATGTCATGGCATCATCTCCACCAGGTTCCCCACTATTTCAATTTGAAGAGTGAAGAACCGGTGTAGTTTTTCAAAATTTATATTAAAAAGTTTAAAATTCACACGTTAAATTTTATAGAAATAGTAATGGGGACATTGACATACTTATTTTTTAAATGTAATATTAAGTAGTGTTCATTCGGGGTTTGCCATCGAGAATTTTATAACATCTATATTAATCTGTTGTGAATGTTTACAGCCACTAAAGCTGTTTGGAAACTTACTGTATTACATTACAGTTTATATTCAAAATTGGAAGTTGTGATGTACATTTTACAATGGTTAAATGTTTGCACTGTTGAACTATAGTATCTCTTACATGCAAAAAGTGTTATATGTAATGTTATATTGCCAATTATATTTCCCATGCCAGTCAAATAAGGAAAACATACTGAAACAGTTACATGTCTAATGAGCTGCGGTGTTATTTACAAATGTTTATCATGTTGAACCATCAGTTCCACATGAAGCAATAAAAGGTTATGCTTAAATGCAATGTTTGCACTTCGTCGTGTCGTTTTGTGCGTGCGCATATTACTGCGTACAACGTTTACAAAGCTGCACACGCTTCCATTATGCACCACTTGGAGAGTATCCGCCCTACAGCCGACCTTGTTCCAAGCGTGTTACACGTTCTTCTGACGTTTCTTGTTGATGACATTTGCTGCTGACTGCTTGAATCTGGATTTCTTACCTGATGTCCTTTTGGGAATATGTATTACTGGCTCACTGAATTTTCAGAGAAGTAACCAATAAGTGAGAAGTATAGCTGAAATGATACAAGTCTTGGTGTTGTGCAGATAAAATAAAAGTTGCGCTTATGAAGGATCTGAACCCAGTTACCTCAGTGCGGACATACATAAAACACTTGCTCCATTATATATACAATACCCAGTACTCCATTTAACGTACTGTATACGTTAAATTAAATTAAGCGGTTTCTGACAATGGATGTCAGAAACCGCTTAATCCTGTACAGATCCCGACAGACAGGGCGCAAGGCAGGGCTATACCCATGATTAGACGCCAGTCCATCACACATCAGCAGGCCAATTAACCTATGCAGCAGCATGTCTTTGGACTGTGTGATAGATGTAGTGTAATAAGTTTGAATCATATTCACGATTCTAGGTGTCGTTCTTTCATACCTTTAAAATCTCGTTACTACTTTCTGTTTAACCCCATGAATCCAAAATTAGTATTTGTTTATAAGGTACCTATTCGGACTCCTGTTTTACCCATCGCAAGTACCGTACAATTCGATCCAGGCTTCACGTAAACGTGAAAATCGATTTGGATCTGAATCGTTACACGCCCACTACTGTTCCAGTCGGAGTTGGGCATGCGGCTGGCTGCTGTGGTGTGGTGTCTATCCCATCATTGGCACCTGGTGAACCATGGGTCGCAAGAAAGGTGGGCGATTAAAGCCGTGGTTGTTGTAGTTATTAAGAATGCAGTGTTTGTTTTGGCTCGTGTTTTTATTAGGTTGGTTTTTGGGTTGTTTGCTGGTTGCCGCGTCCAACCCGCGTGGCGTCTACAACACGTGGTTACTATGAGGGCCGCAGGATGGGCCGCGAGTTTTAACTCTCTGAAATAATCACATCCGTAACTTCAGACGAATAAAAACCAAAAGCGTCTCGTAAACGGAGAGGGTTGATTGTTTTGGGGTATTTTATGGGTTGTATTTTAATCAGGCACGCTTTTTTCCGTGTCTTGGGCCTGCAGCACAGAGTGGTACCGGCGTTTCCTAGCGCCCGGCGGCCGAGCAGTGGTTGGCGCTGAGCGGCTGCGTGGTAGTCAATTAAACAACCGATGTGTTATGAAGTACATGTGTTTCTTTAATTGTACATGTGTTTTTTACGCAAGTGTAACACATGTCCTTGATAATACCAGTCGTCTCCAGTCCACTGCTGGATGAAGGCCTACCCGAGGGGTTTCATCTTGCAAGCTCACAGGATATTTTCTACTGTAATATTAAACATCTATCTGTACCTCTCATGTGTAAACGAACTGATTAAACTCTGCACCGCTCATGGGAGTCAACCCCGGTGTGTGGATGCTGCAGGGAACAGGCAGGCCCTGCCGATGAGCACGAGGGAGAGGCTGCAGAATAAGGTGAAGCAGAAGAGAAAGAAGGGAGACGAGAGCAAGTACACGGCGGAGCAGCTGCTAGAAAAGGTGCGGATTTAAAAGGCGTTGTGGGAAAATGTATTTTATTAAAGGTTGCAGGTTCAAACCACCGCATTTCTGTTTAAACCACCTTCGCGTTGAAGTCGGCAATATGCCATTATCACTCAAAGGAAGTGCCGTATTAGACGTTGTAATGAACAGAAATCGATGTACGTGTCCATTAAGAGATTGACTTGTATCTCATTCATTATCAGTCCCCGCGTAAGCCTGTACAGAGTAACGAGGGGCCCGGAGCCTATCCCGGCAGACACGTGTTGCAAGGCAGAGCTGTACCCAAAATGAGACTGCAGTCCATTGCACGGGGTTAATGTCACTAATTTACGCTATTAATCTAGACAGCATGTCTTTTTACTGTGGGAGGAAAGCGGAGTGTCCGGCTAAAACTCACGCGTACACGGGGAGAACATGTAAACTCCGCACAGAAAGACACACGGGCCAGGAATCGAACCCAGGAAATTTGCAGTGAGGTGGAATCCCAACTCATCACGCCACCGTGTTGCCCTGGACTTGTACCTCGCCCACGATAAATGATCGCACGGCCGAATGATGTTCAGGCCTGCTGTGGCCTGGTCATCCAGACACCGTGCCAGAACATCGGTCTACCGCCCCCCGGGTCACTAACTACGGGTGGAGTTTACTCATAGCTTCACCTGCTGTTGGCACAGTGCTGGGACAAAACATCTCGACTGGCTTTATAGACTTTAAAAAATGACCCTTGATGGCTAACGTTACGTGGAAGAATAGTTTTTCTCCTTGTAAGAAGTTAAGTGAGATCCAAGCTTTGAAAATTGTAAGAAAAATATCGTGTATGTACAGATTACAATATTTGATACTCTTATTACAATTACTTCGTGCTTAAATTTGGCCATAATCAACTTAAATCTTGCTTATACAAATTATTACAGCAGGCGCAGTGGAATAGCGTCATAAACATAGCTACCTCGGTTATATTCCTGGCCAGGGCTAGTGTTGGGTAATACCGGCTTAACCAGTCCTGGACACCTCCTTCACAATTTCATACTGACCATTGTAGTTAAATATGCTTACGTAAAACGCCACGACCTACACGTCGCGGGGAGGCCATCATCCATCCGTGTATTCAAAGATGGCTGTCGATAATATATTTTTAAAAACAGGTGCACTTTTTTTTTACCCATCACAACGTTTCTTGAGATATGTACCAAGCCACCTCTGCGAAGGATTAAAATGAACCTGCAAAGCACACAGCCTTTGTTGTAGCCTCTGGCATGCGTGTGCTGGCTGTGTGCAGTACAGGCGGGCGAGTGTGCCGACAGCTGCAATGTCGAGCTGGCTGCCATGTTCTGCCAACGAGCGCTGGAGATGGAGCCCGACAACCTGCAGGGACTCGACATGGCGGGCAGCCTCCAGGCCGAGCTGGGCAACGTGGACAAGGCGCAACGCATATCCTCTCGCCCCGCCACCCACACTTGTGTCACAAACGGTTTCTTTTTCTCTCCGAATATTTTTCGGGTCGCAGGATACACTTGGGGTAGGTGGCGCGGAGTCACTCGAAGCCGCAGCAATAAGCAGAGGTATTAATTGAGGTGGTGTGCTGGGTGCAGCAGCACCAGAAATATGCCTTGCCCTTCTTATTCGGCATGTTAAGCAGTCGTGCAAATAGTGAAAGATATATATAGGCAGTCATACAATTTCTTGCTCACATCACTTGTGGAAAGTCTTCACTAAAGGGGAACTCGAGAAAACTCTGCCGGAGGGTCATTTGGCTTGCTTTGCCACCCCAGCTAAGCAGTCTGAAAGTTGAGTACCAACACCATTTACACTGCCGTGTGGATGGAGAGCAAAGGTATTTTAAGAAACATTTCAACTGCTTTAATACCATGCCAACATTTTGAAACGGCAACCTCTGGAGTACAGATCCAATGTGCTCATAAACATTACTCCCTGGCAGCATCACATGAATAGCAATTGTTGCTAATTAACGAATGGTGCCTTCCGTGGGGGATCTTGAAGACTGAGTGGAATGGTGGTATCTCCTTGACTGCGTGTGCACTGCCTCCTCCGTGCTGTGGAGCTGAGCCCCAACGAGGGCCACGCCAAGTACATGTACCTGGGCCAGATGAGTGCCGGCGCAGATGCTGTTAACTTCTTCAGCAAGGGTGTGGAGATCATGGCGCGCATGCTGCAAGCGCAGCCCACGCAGGCTGCTGTGAGTTTCCCTCTCGGTAGCGCCTGTCTTCCCCGACTCTTCTCCGTCCGTAATGGCAAAGCTTTGTTGTATTGATGTAGGTCTTCACGGCTCGACGTATGAGAATTGTTCTTAAGAGCTGCTCTCTCGGATTAGCCGTAGCGAGCGTTCCTCCGTCCTTCGTGAAGTTTTCATCGATGCCATTCCGAGTCTGATGGTGCCTCCAACGTGGTAGGAGAGAGGAGGAAAGCGCGCCACTGGAATGCATTTGATGGATGCGTGGTGAATTTCTTTAATGGCTCTGTTGAATATTTGTAGTTTACAGTGAAAACTCCAAGCACAATACATTACTGTAATACCACTACATGAAAACTGATGTACACACACACACACGTACTGACATGTGAGGGTACATGTTCACATGCAGCAGGTGGTAAGTGTTCTGGTACAACTGCCAGGAGCCAGTTAGTGTTTGGTTCACCAACCTCCACTGACCAGCATGGTGAAGTATAGCCAAAGAAACCTCACGACCAAAGGTGTCAGGAGAACTTCAGCAGCAACGTCCACTGATTACGCAGTGCACATTTCAGTCCTTTAACTGCTGATTGCATGGCCGAATGCTGCGCAGGTCTGCGGTGGCCTGAGCATCCAGACACCATGCCAGAGTAACATCTCACCCACAGCAGTGTGCACCTCCTGTGTGCTGGGCGTCATCCAGCCCAGCACCTGTCTGCACACACAGTGGGACACCCTCCTTACGTCCTCTCTAGACTCTTGTGCGTCACACACTATGAAGAATAGTGATTGAGTGAAAATATTTTGTATTGCGTGACTTAATTCAGAAGGACACGTTCTGTGTAATTTTAGTCTCAAGCTTGCAATACATTTTATATTGAGTAGTCGGTGTATGAGACCAGAAAAGCTATCCTCAAACCTCCTTTGTGCCTTTACACGGGCAGTTGCCAGGATTTGAAACCAAAATCTTCATGCTGCCAGCTCAGCACTGTAAACTCTTAGCCACGCGGCCACCTATATTTTATCCTTTAGCTCATTTCCTAAGAAACCCAGTTCCCTATTAGCTCTTCATCCATTTCGTTTAGTGCTTTGATCCTCAAGCAGTCTGTGCTCGTGACATCCAGACTGCACGGCGCTTCATTCACGCCACCGTTGTCTGTCTGCTCCCAGGCTGCCACCCAGGACGATGGCGCCGAGGTCACTCCCAGGGACGTGTCTGCCGCTTATTGCTCCATAGCTGAGATTTATCTCACAGACCTGTGGTGAGCCAATGCATCAACACGCTACCCTGAGGGACAAGCATCCAGCTGCAGAACAGGGCACCGTGGATACGTCTTGGGGAAAGATCACGCGTGTCTTTTCTGCAGTTTGAAATCTGTTTTCTGCTTAAAATGCGTTGCGTTTTGTACAGGCTGTGGGGTTCTGATATTAGAGCCCATGACCCCCCACCTCAAAATGGTTGCAAGTTCAAATCCTGGTTGGGTCAGATGCTCTACTTACTTCCATGGTGCTTAAAATTCATACCAATTTGCAGGGAGTTAATAATGATAGTTTTGTGTGTGACTAAGAACGGAATGTCCATCATTTGCCCTGGGGAAATGAGCACCTGTCCATTACTGATTTGAATCACGAAAACTGAGTTTCAGGTATAATTATAGAAGTAATAAAATATGTAAATTTTTCCCTGGTATACTGCGTATGCTAAATCCAGCCAAAAGCTACGGTCTGCCATCATTGATAACTGGTCCTTGCCACTTCACCAACCTGCACTGACCAGATGAGTGGCATATCATCAGACAACCTCCATGACCAACATAGCGTGGGGAGGCCTTCATCTGTCATCGGAGTGCTGCAAATGATTATTTTTTTCTATTCTACTCGACACCTCACTGTATCGTATGAAGTCACCAAACAAACACATGAGTGCAGTGTTTCATTTAGCTGTTTATGTAAACACTCCCTTTTTGTCACTGGCAACACAAGGTGTGGCCCTCTGAATGTGTACAATAACAAGTGGAACTACTTCTGAATAATAACTGGAGAGAATTGCAAGTAACTCCAGCTTAAACTTTTCGAAAAAAGTAATTTTAAAAACGTAAATGTATATTATGTTACCAGAGAACAATAGGCCACCACCATTTACCTCTGCACAGAATAATAAATGTGTCGTTAACGTTTACAAGCGTTTGGTTCAAAACTTTGCGAGTAAAGGTTCATCGCCTTGCGACACATGATTACAGTGTAGAGGAAGGGAACCAGCAACAGGTTATATAAATGCATACGGTCTGTGGCCACGTGAAGCCAGCAAACGATATTTTTCCATCGCTACAAGTATCTTAGCCACACTAATTGGGTACTAGAGGGGACTATTTCCAACCTGGCAACACCAGGTTTTCAGTTTTCGCGTGCCGAGTCACATCTCACAAAGCCTGTACGTTGCTTTCACTTCTCAGAATACGCAAAGGTGTGTGTTCATGTGTGGCCCACCAAAGGTATTTGAAAGTCCCGTTTGGTCCTGGGTAAGAAAGAGGTTCCCCACCCCTGTTGTGCAGCATGGAGGAAGGGGCGCCAGAGCGGTGCAAGCAGACTCTGGAACAGGCCCTGGCGGTCGACCCTAGCAACCCCGAGGCCCTGCAGCTCATGGCGAGCTACCTCTTCAGCACCGAGCAGCCGCAGGTTTGTGCCAGCCACTCTGCCGTTGCTAAGTAAACAAATAGTCATTGTTGTACCATTCACAGGGCTTAATTTCTCACTAAATATTTTCCGCGAAGCTACAAAATCCCAGGAAGTAAGACGCAACTAATTAGTCACAGCCGTACAGACAGGTGTACCGAATGTGGTATACTGTGTGTGGAAATATTTTTTCAAAGGTCAGCCCTGGACAGCTCCGGGTGATATAAGATCCTGATCATTGCTAATGATGTTGCCAATGAAAACTGCCGTCATTGCTGCACCTGTTCTTTGAGTTAACAACATTAAAGTTAAGATCTGATAGGATGGAGCACATGGGTTATTTGTTTATTGGCTTGTTCTAATCAATCATAAACAATGTTTGCGTGCTCAATGTTCTCTTGCGAAATCGCATCGAGTGACGCTGCTTTTGCCCTTTGCTGATGTGTTGTCGTCACCTCCCCCCTTCCCCGTTACGTAGGAAGGGAAGGTTTATCTACTGCAGTCTCTCTCCGCGTGGTTGCCCAGCCGGCAGCAGGGCCAAGGAGCAGAGCGTCGGACAGAGGCAGCAGTTGATGCCACTGAGATGATGGTGAGCAGTTCTCTTCCAGTTCCAGGTCTACAAGATCCTGGTCTCCATGCCTCCCGAGACACTATTACGCATTCACTCAAGTCAGGGTTACTTTTACCAATTGGTGGCGGAGATAAGATTTAATGGGGCAATGCGGGTATTTTTTTAAAAATAAGCTATCCTCTGTAGGTCATTAGCCTCTCAATTGTTCATTATTCTGTTCCCAATTATTTTAGTGAACAATTTCACTCCGGACCCTCTGCAAGGGGCAATAGATAGATCTGTGAGTCTTAAAGTCAGCGTTGTCTCTCTATATTTACACATAGAATAATTATTTGAGGTATTCCATTTGATACAATATTGATATTAAATTATTTGTATACATTTTGCATGGCCGAATGCTGCGCAGGTCTGCGGTGGCCTGAGCATCCAGACACCATGCCAGAATAACATCTCACCCACAGCAGTGTGCACCTCCTGTGTGCTGGGCGTCACCCAGCCCAGCACCTGTCTGCACACACAGTGGGACACCCTCCTTCCTCTATACTCTAGAGGCTCCTGTGCGTAGTACAGCATTAACACTCTTAAGTTAATTTAATTTTACATTATGTAGCATTTTTGAAAGGATGTCATTGTTGGTGAAAGGCTTTCGACACATTGTAAAGCATTTTTCAAAAAGTAAGTTCTACAAAGCTTAACCACTCATCCACCCTGACTCATCACCATCTGGATGAAGGCTTCCCCAAGCCATCGCCACTACTCAGTCCTACAACGTTACAATCTAGCTAGCGCCTGCACACTCGAGCCGATTTCATTGCTCCATCACCGTTGTTGGTGTACGCTTGGGTCGTACTGTGTTTTGGTTGCCACTCCATTGTTAAACTCAACCACCAGCAATCCCCTCTATTCCTAACATTCAGTTCGCTTTCTCTGACCTGCCTCAGGTCTACATACATGATTGCATTGCTCACTTACCTTGTCCCAAGCACTCATGCAATGTACCGTTTCCTCCATCTTCCTGTAGACTCACCTCCCTCCATATGAGAGCAGAATATCAACAGCGAAACTCCTCTCCGAGGTTGAAGAATACGAGGTAAAGGAGTGACGTTTTCACCTTTCACCTCGTATAACAACTGATTAATTGGATGAAAATATCTTAATCTATGCGCCGTTGTGTTTGTGGATTGCCAGCATGGTGTGGTGTGATTGCGTAAATGACCATAAAAATATAATCATTACCCTACCCACAGTCACACACGCAAATGCTTTTATATCCTTCTGATTTTCCAAACAACAAGTTTCTAAGAGACTGTTAACATGACTAGTTTGTGAATGTACCTGTACAGTCCTGTGTCAATCCACTGCTGGATGGGGGTCTTCCCAAGCAGTGTAGGTCATGGTGGTTTTGACTATACGTCACCAATCTGGTCCAGTCCGGATTAGTAAAGGCGAGGAGCATCATTGTGGAAGCAGTGAAATACAGCAATAGATATCTCCGCACCACTCTGTTAAAATTGATTAACACCCATAACATTGCCCTGCAGCAGACTTAAGTAAGCATCCAGGTTCAACCCTGCTGCTCTTGCAAGATCTAACGAGATGGGGCATATTGTGGGCGAGTTTCTCACAGCCTGTATGTGCATTTGTGAAAATGCATTTAGCTGCCATCCACATTTTGCACCAAGATAGAAATCGTTATTTTCACACCAGCATATTATCCAGTGTGACGCTGAAGAGCTACCGAAAACTAACCTCCCCACCACCATCACCCTGGTCAATGGCTCGTCTTCCTCTTAACCATGTGATCCGTGACTGAGCACGATGTCTCGTGACCCCCGCAGTTGGCGTCGGAGGTGCTGGAGGGCTTGCTGGAGGAGGACGACGAGGTTGTGCAGGTTTGTGCTCCCATCTTGTTCTTTGCCGCACGCGAGGGAACGTCTTCACTTTCGGCAGGGTGGGGCCGGGGGGTTGTCATGATCAATGCGACGTTCGATGGTTCAGGCCGCTTGCTCAGCGGTTGTCTCGTCTGAGATAAAAAGCAATTCGTTATCCTTGAAACAGAATGGATTGTATGTAGTGTTGGCTCAAAGGAGCATTAGGTTGGCACGCCTCTTTATTGGCTGTCCTGAGCCAATGGTGGTAATTCCACTTTTCTATGGCAGTGGTCATTCTTTACCGCGAAGAGATGATTGGTGGCGTTGACCTCCAACCCAGATTGTAGCATGGTTGACCAACCATTCTAATTGTAAGTTGAGTGCTGGTAACCAGATTAGACCCTATTCATGATATGATCATACGTTAATGGGTTCCAGCTGTCTGTAATACCTTCCTGTCAAAACAAAATTTGTCAAGAAAAAAAATACGATGACCAGCCTTCGAGGACAGTGCTAGTGTCCTGTGGTTGGCTGCGGTGTTCACTGGCTTTGGGCCCTGCACAGGTGTGGTACCTGCTGGGGTGGGTGAGCTACCTGCAGGCCAAGTGTGCTGCTCCGGACGAAGCCGCGGGACAGCTTGACTCGGCCAGGATGTGTCTACACAAGGCCAAGAAGGTAGCCCCGCACATGCCTTGAACACCCTGACTTAATTGTGGCTGCAAACATCTCCGTTGTCTAAACTCCAGCCCATACAAGGAAACACTTTTCCAGAAGGATGTGTCAGTAAATAATACAACAACCGCCGTTTGGCTCTAAGTTACTGTGACGTCACCACAGCGCCTGTGCCAGGCCAGGTGCATTTTGAGATAGATAAATAGCTGTTTATTATTACAGCAGATACATACCCAGCGAGCTTGCAAGCTCCTTACGGGACTCCTGGGACACAACAAACATGCGAACATACCTCGAGTGTCAAAGGCTCGCTGACAGGAGGGGGCCACGGGACAGACCCAGGTGCCCCTGCCAGCCAGTAAACAATGGGTCTTTAATCACCAACACCAGCAGGTTAATCACCCAGCAGGTAGCCGGTGTGAACGTCGCTAACTGCGTGCCACCCTGTGCCCGTGCCTTCCCCATCTGCCCCGTCCTCTGTGTTCCTTCAGCTTGCCACGAAGTTGGGGTGCGACGACGAGGCCATGATGGCCCACGTGGAGGAGCTCCTGGTGGAGATGGGGCCCGGTGAGGGGTCCCCGGACAGCGAGGAGGAGGACGCGGCGCCCATGGAGGATGGTGGCGATGATGTGGAGGAGGAACTGTTGCAGAGCAGCGATGAGGAGGAAGTGGCTCAGGAAGACATGGACCAGTGAACTTGGCTTTGTAGCATCTGAGCGAGCTTGCTGAAGTGGAAGAATCGTGTTTCGGTCTGGCTCGCTTTTGGTTATTAGTGTTTTTGAAGGCTTGCCTCTGCTGTACTTTTGTAAATATGAATGAACTGCACCGCATGTACAGGTGTTTGTATATGTTTAACAGTGATGGGCATCTCTGTGAAAGAGTGCTATAAGCTTAGTGCATTGGTGATGCATACATAAATGATTGAATGATGAACATTAGATCTTTGTAGTGTTTTAAAATTGTGATTTTTTTTATGTATCCTACATAATAAAATAAACAGAATGTTCACATATATTGGCTACATGTGTGCTAGCGTCACGGTCAGTTTTGACAAGATTTTTGGATAATTTGGGGGATTAGGGGCAGACGTGTAGCAGGGAGAGAGGTCGGGGCTAAGTCACTAGTATAATTGTGGCAGGGCACGGGTTGAACTTGTTATAGGGGTGTAGGTGGTCAGGTGGAGGACGAGTTGTGCAAAACGATTGGTGCAGATAGTCGGGGAAGGTAATAGATAATATTTGGGACTTTAATTTGCATCTTTATCATGCTGGACTCTACAAGACCGTTAATAAATTGTTGGAAAGCTGAGATCCTGGCCTCTGGTATAGTAATTACAGTTTCAACTTTGATGGATGGCGCCTGTGCTGTGTACTTTATCGGATTTTAATATGCACTTCGCCTAGCTTTATGTTTCAATAAAGTTTTAGTTGTATCTAAAATAAAACACTTGACGTGTTACTTAATGCAATAAAATATGCACATGAGTGGGGTCTGCACGTGTGGATAGGACCAAAACCTGGTTACAATCACATCAAATGAACACGTGGATTGGGAACCCTGAGAGGCTCACCACATTAATGCAAGTTAACGGTGTTGGGAAAGACGCATCTAACGTCAGTCATTACAACATCTC
>JAZEWU010000005.1:10141824-10160015 GCA_036362915.1 Geotria australis | reverse complement strand
AGGATAAAACGCGTCCCAAGAAAACAACCACCAGGAGATGAAACGGGAAAAAGCAAAATCCGTATTCGACACGTCGTGTGTGGTGACGACACGAGGACGTTCCCGGATACGAGAGGTCAGGAGTCACCGCGGTTCTCATTCAAATCAGCGCCGGGCGGGAAGAGGCAGCTTGGAGACCCGTCGCGGCGCTTTTGTCTGAAAGAAGGGGGTTTATTTTATTCGTTTTATTTCTCTACGAGGCGCGGACGATCGTACGGAGACGCCAGGACGCCATGGAGTTTGCGGGTGAGCGCCGGGCGAGTGTCCAAAGCGCTTTGAAGTGACGGCGTGAGTAGGCCTGAGGCTCGGTCAGGCGAAGAGGCCTCACGTTGCGCAGAGTTTTAATCCAGTACGATTATTAGCTGTGTTAAGTTTATTGTCTTTAAACAGGTGACAACTCAAGAGACCAGAATAGCCTAATATGTAAGCGGCGGTATTCGTTTAAACGTAGCACCGTAAACGCTTGTCAAAGTACCAACACAAAAAAAAAGAAATCGAATACTTTCCCGGAATGACTGTAAACGTGTCAGACGAAAACTACTGCAAGCTAGAAATGATAGCAAATGAGTAATAATATTCGCGAAACATGACTATCACATTAAAATTAACAAAGGCACACACAAGCATGGAGAGATGCCTAACTGTGAATTACACGTGGATCGGAGAACGTACCCAAGTCAGAGACACGTTGCCTTACGAAAAGCAAGTGAGCATCGGGCGGGATGTCACTCGAAGGCATGATATCAGATGATCGAGATTGACTACTGAACACGCCTGGGCAGGCTGACACGCCAGAGACGGAGCTCGTCTGCAGGTGCTCGGTGGATGGAGATTGTGAGGTCTTCGGAAGGCCTTCATCCAGCAGTGGATTGATCATGGCTATTAAGAAAAGCGATCTGGGACAGGGCACGTCTGGATTGTATCCGGTAACCTCAAACGCCATCGACTAGCTTTCTAAACAGTTGTAAACATGTTCGTTTTTCAGATACCATAAACGAAAGAACTACAACTCTTCACCCAACCCGACCACCGCTGTCGGTGCTTCACCTACATTTGTTTTGAATGCACAGGAGCCGAACCGATGACGCTGGGCTCCCCCACGTCCCCCAAGACCGCGGTGGGAACACAGTTCCTGCCGGGTTTCCTCCTTGGGGACGTGCCGTCTCCAGCCACGGGCCAGCCGCGCTCGCACCACACCCCGACCACCGGCCTCGAGATGCGCTCCTCTCCCTTCACAGGTGCACGGCCATGACACGCTACACCGACAAGAACAAAAAGAAAGCCCAAAAACAATAATAGTTTGTTGCTGATTACCGTTCGCTGTCGTTGTTGAGTTGTCGTTCTCTCCGCAGCCCTGTGCAGCGCTTTGTTACCCTCGGGTGAAAGGCGCTCTATAAATGCTATTATTATTAACACTTGCACGCCGACGCCTGCAGCTTCCAAAGCCTTTTGAGTGGCGAGAACGCAGGGTGTGGCTTGGGTATCATTCATTTTTTTATTCATTGTCAGAAACCGCTTAATCCTGTAACAGGGTCGTTGTAAACACGTATCCTATCTCACTACATCTCTGGCTCTTCTCTAGATCTCTTCTGGCTTCTCACTAGAATTTTATGATTTCATGGGTAGGAGGCTTACCCCCCCCCAAAAAAAACATTGCCTGCTTAGCAGTGGGTAGCCAGCACCACGCCCGGCCGCCTTTGGCTTCCAGTGGCAATGTTTGCACACCGCACGAGGTATTCATTTGAGGCTGCGTCTACCACCGAGGGGCGGGTGGGAGCACAGGACCAGTTCAGGGAGTGACGCACATGAATCAGCTGCTGATGCTCTTGTTCTGTTCGCAGGCCGCTCCACCCCACAGGCAGCTCTGCCTCTGACCAAGGACAAGAGTGGTGCCCCTCCCGTGCGAAGCCTCTACGATGACATGCAGCCCTCACCCCTGCAGGCTCGCACCAGGGTATGGTGAGGCACATCGCGCGTGCAATAGCTGCTCTGTGAAATGCGTCTTCATTCAAAACGTAACCTTCAAAGATTGGCAAGAAAGGTACATGCGGCATCACCTACTGACAGGAACCACGAGCAGTAACGACAGCGGCAATGTGGATTTATTCAAATGTTTCTCAAGACCCTGTACAGTAGCACCAACTTTAGACTGTGCAGAATGTTGCCTGGATAATTATATAAAAGCTTACTGTATCCATTGGTTTCGTGTTTAGTACCACTTTGTTGTTATTCAGACAACAATCTGATTCCCCAAAATATAATTCGCAAACTAGAATTTTCTATTTTTACAAACGATGTCACAAGGACTCTGAAATATTTTCTTAGGCACAAATAAGAGCTTTGGAAATGTTTTGAGATTTGATGAATCTGAAAGGATAGGAAATGGGTGTTATAAGTTAAAATGTTTATTATTTCTGCTCTGATTACCACTCTGTTGGGATTTTTCTGCTCCTCTGTATATTCCACCTTCTAGGTATAAATGTGGCTGAGATAATACCTGTGTTATCAAGAGTTTGTGCAAAGTTGTGTTTTACTTTGCAGATGAACACCTCACTTCATCACACACCGCTGTCTGCAGGTATGCTCAGGACCCCAGGCTCCAACAAGACAGCTTTAGGTCAGAAGACATCACACTTGCAATTCACGTTAAGACCATATGTCATTTATTTAAATCCTGACTAGGAACACTGGTTATTTTCAAACCGTAAAATTTAGCTGACAAGTAAACTATGTTTCTCTTCCATCGTTGTTTATTTTCTTTAGCCGCTGTGGGAGTTCAGCAACAGAAAAACTGCATGTTTAGCAGAAATAGAATGTGCCAAAATATCTTGAAATTTTATTTTAACAAATATTTTTCTTTAGCATGGATTTTTAAAATGTGGATGGAATGTGACTGAACAAATAAACTCATTGTTTTCTTTACAACACGACTGCACATTGCACATTTAATTAAATTGGTCTCAAGCTGAACATCGCTGAGAGGCCACTGAATACAGACAAATTGCATTGAGTTATTCTGCTCAAGGCAATTTGGCTGTATTTTTGTATTTTGTCTTGCCCACATTAAATCAATCGCGATATATATTAAACGTTTGTCTTCATCTCTCGAGTAAATAAGTTCTGCGCAATTTGACATTGATCACGTTGGACAAGGAAACCATTGACCTCATTGCCACATTTGGGTTGTTGCCGCGCAGGCTCAAGCAGCCTTTTCAGCCCGGTGCCCTTGTCACAGCCACGCACGACACCGCCCTCCCCCGCCCAGCTGGATCCGTTCTACACGCAGGGCGAGAGTCTGGTCTCCAGCGACACACTGGACCACACCTGGGTCACCGTCTTTGGGTATGTCTTGCCTGCTCTGCCTCATGTGGGCATGGGGGCCATTGTTAGGGCTCCTGTTGTTGCTGCTCTGGCCATGCTAAGATTTTATACCTGTGAGCATTACTGGATTTATGTGACCTCTAAGCTTAAACCGGTTTGTGGGCTTTGACGGGACATGTTTGCTTAAGGGATGATAGCCATTTGTTGAGACTAATGATGGAGTGTCGGTCGAGGGAGGGAACTTGTCTCAAGGGTCTGTCCACCATGGAGATGGCTTGATGAAACCGGCCCGTGGAGAGATAATAGGTGGATTGTTATTGCAGGACCAATATAGGTGACGATGGCTTTGGGAGGCCTTGCATTATCAATCGTGAAATTGGTTGAATTATTTATCACATCCTTTCAACTAATCACCTTGTTTCTGATTGTTTTTTTGGTACAGCGCATACGACGCTGGTGTATACGAGACATAACACTTGTGATGACATTACAACTGAAGCCTTGGTTCTAAGCACATGCTGTTTTCTCATCACAGGTTCCCGCCTGCATCGGCATCTTATATTCTCATGCAGTTTGCTCAGTATGGGAACATCGTGAAGCATGTGGTGAGTTGATTTTAAGTGATTGTTTACGTCCAACCCTATTACCAATAGATGTCAGTTTCCAACCCTGTGTGACCCGAGTCTTAGGAGCCAATATATCTTACAGGCGTTTTATTGTCATGGTCATAATTACTGTATCTTGTGACGTCTACCACTCTGGTGTTCAGCTAGCATAAGCCAGTAAAAAATGTGCAAGGCCAGGCAGCAGCCAGACAGGCACCAGCTATCACCCACAGACAACAACTAGATGGAGAATCTGCAGCTACAGAGAATGGGCAGCAGTCCATCGTTTTTAGATATAATATTGCTACAGCCTATTCAGTTTTGTCTTTCCCCACAACATAATTGTACCTATTAAAACAAAATTCAGAGCACACGGTTAATGGGGGTCTTGTGAATGTGTGCAGATGTCGAGCAGCGGTAACTGGATGCACATTCAGTACCAGTCGGCCCTGCAGGCACGGAAGGCACTGAGCAAAGACGGAAAGGTCTTCGGGGAGTCCATCATGGTTGGAGTCAAGCCGTGCATAGAGAAGGTACGGTGGAGCACGGTGTTGTCAACGTTAATGGCAGTTGCGTGCTTTATTGCTCCTGTATTGGGTGTGGATTTTCCCGGTGATTCAGTGTCTTTTTTTTAGACGAGCCGCAATACAACCTGCCAGAAAATGTATAACATTACTTTCGAAGAATCGCTAAGAAGAATGTAAATTTATGTGGGGGCAAGCGCTCGCCAACAGCACTTGCCCCAATAGTCCGTTGAAGGGATCTTTTGTCATTGTGCGCACACGCGCTGCGCACTTTGGCGTGCGTTCTCAGAACGTGATGGAGAATGGAGAGGCACACGGCTACCCGTCTCTATCGGGATTCACCACGCCCGTGCAAGCCCACCCGTCCACCCCTGTGGCCATCGCCTCCACGACACCGCGGCCTGCCACCATGCGACCCATGACCGGGCGAATCACCACGAACGACCTGCAGGTGAGGCCGCTGTGTGCACGCACGCGCACGCACACACACAACAGGGGGGGAAGTTGAGCAACCTGCCCTTCGTGAGGCAGGGCTGGATTTTTGCTTGGAATGCTTCTTCAGGTTGTGGCAAGTGAAAGTATGGCTGTGCTGCATGCCTGAGGTAGGTTTCTTTTATATGTTTACACTCATGCCTGTAGTCCCAGTGGTTGTTTCCCCCCCCCCCCCGTTTAATGGAGCCAGGTTACCCCTGAAAAGCATAAATGTAGTCACTTTGGGATAATTTGCTGTGAATGTTTTCTGGAACTATATTCATCAAGTAATTTATTACTGCATTTGGACCTTGTTTTTTTACCTTTGTTAATAATGGCAAATACAGATCTATTTACCTAGTTCAAAACATTATTTTTATTTGGTAAAGCTATTAAGTTGGATGTTTTTAAATCGCTTTTAAGCTGTTGCATTCTCACACTGCAGCCCGCTCTTGTGAACACGATAACGTCGTAAAATCACGCTTTTATGTCCCAAACTGTTAAATAGTTTCTGCCCTTCAGTCGACCAACCAAATACAGTTGCTGTTAATAATGCATTGTCTTTGAAATCCACTGACCAGCAGTACTTGAGGAACTTATTTCTTTGAGCTGGCGATATCACGGGTTAGAAATCAAGTGTTTTGTAACCGTGTGCTTTGTGTTATTGCACAGGTGGTGAACGACAAGCAGGTGCTCAGTAAGGACGATGGCATGCTCTCCAAAGCACTGGAGTATGTCTTTGGCTGGTGACTCTTGACCTTTCGGTCGCCAAAACTTCAACCGGGATTCGCGTTTATTCTAAACGCCTAAGACAAACACACAAAGAACAAAGACACAGACATTGATATTGACACTGGTCACTGGAAGAGCGAACTCTACTTTCGCACCTATCTGAGATGTGGATTAATTGAGTTACATGTGTACAAACTTAACTTCCCAGCTACTTGGACCCGTTTTGTAACAGAGCCTCTTTTACTATTACACTGTGCACATGCAGTATAAACAAAAACAAACGGCTGTTAGTTGAGCTATTTGCTGCTGGAGGGGTGAAGTATTAATCTGAAAGGCTTGATAAGGGTGTCCCAAACGGAGTGGTATTTGAACACCTTGATTCCTGCCCGTTAACATCGCAGTGTATATCTTTCTGTCCGTATTTACAGAACGGGCAAGAAGCTGCACAGAACTCTGAGTTTATCGTTGAGCAGATAGCAATTGCCGTCCACAGACTGACCGACATGCGCGCCAGTGCTTGTGGCGACGAGCTTTCACATCCGGACAGAAATCGTCACTGGGGAGGAGGTGAACACCCTTACGACCGCTCACTCATTGGTGCAAACGGGTGAGCGGTTGCAGCTGCATTTATTTGGTTTTCAGGAAGCAAAACGTAAGTTAACTTGTGTAGTCGTTAGCCATTATTGTGATTGAATGTTAGAGTTCACACACCTGCGGCTTTGCTTAAACAGGTGTAATTGTGATTGAGACTGGCCAGGAGCAATTCGACGATCGCCTGGCTACAATAGTCATGATTGGCCGTGTGCATTCTTATTTTAATCAGGTCACCATCGTGCTTCGAAGAATCGGAAAGAAGAAGATCAGGTCATGTGTTTGACATGGATGTGAATGACAAGTGGAACTCTCAAAAATTGATTGGAAACCATACTTTAAGTCTATGTTCGTTCAAGAAGGCATCCCGTACATGTGTAATTGTACTATGTGTTTTTGAAATGGACGAAAAATATAATCTCTCCATTAGTCACCATTATTATTTTGTATCTGTTTCAGTTTGCTTGAGGCCAGTGTAACTTAGTCCATTGCATTTTCCACTCATCTGAGGCTTTGTATCCTGATTTCTCGCAAAAGTATTTGTTTACAAATTCCAAATGTGTCCACAATGTGCCTTCTGTAAACCATGTCTCCAAGACCTATTCCGACATCTAAACTGAAAACACCGCTGGACGCTGCTGCGTTAGCGGTGTTTATACAGCTTAGGAATCCAGTTGGTAGAAGCAGCAGTTATTGTTTTTGTGGCCGCCAGAATTCTAACATTTGAAACAACTGCTGATTTCCCACATCTTCGTGTGACTAGCACTACTGAAAGAAACCTTGATCTTTAATTCATTTCATCTCGGTCTTGTCCTCCTTGGGCTGATAGGGAAGAAAAATACGTTTTAATTACTACCGACAACAACGGCCCTTGTCATGTCACTCGGCTTTCGACGGCACTAAGATTACATCCAATTGGGTTAACTATCTTCAAGCAAAAACATCTCGTAAGCCACAATCAAGTAATGAGACCTTTTAAAAAATGCTCTTATAATTAATAGACGTTGCAAAGAATCCGATAAATGGATGATAACAAGAAGGCATCACATTCGCAGTCCTGCCTTGGCCTATGTGCAGCGGTACATGTGTTGCCGTGTTGCGTTGGATACGAGGGAGTGTGTTTTTTCCATTGTGGAGGTTGTGGGTTTGGTGCTGTTAAACATCACCGAGCTGTCAGCTGAATGTTTTTGTACTTAATTCAGGCAATTTCTTCTATTTTTATGCCTTTGCCCGTGCTAACAAACGGTTGTTTAAATCATCATCTTCAGCTCAACAGTGTGCATGTTGGTGTAAATACAATTATGTTATTGAGCCTAACAAGCATGCCCACAACCATACTCACAGCTGGCAATCCAGTGTCCAGCTGTGGATAGGACTGCATGCTTCTAAGAGCGTTTCTCTCACAAACACCATTTACCTCTGATGAGAATGAACCGTGTGAATAGAACTAGGTTTGTAATCTAAAATGCCTATTTTAAAATGTATGTATAATAAAATCTGGGGCGTTTTGGAAAAACACGCAATTATGCGTAACCGTGTTCTCAATTGCTTACAGAGTGTATTTGTTATTTCTATGTAACCGTGCGATTGGCTTGGTATTAATGGTATGGGTAGGTACACAGCTGGAGATGAGCATCATGCAAGGTGTCGTTTTGTTTGATGGCTCCAATTCACATACTCCTGCTGTGTACTAAGCCAGCAGTTAAACGCTTCTGCGCATCGTCCCTCGTGGATTACAGATGTGGTATCTAATTGAACATTCAAAAGCCTTCGAACCAAATTCACTAGCTCACTTTTTTTTTTAGAAATGCCGTTCTCTTTTAATTGGTAGCGTAATTCACCATATGTTTACAGACTGACACAGAACCAGCGATGACTCCCCTACCAGTGACTTGAGCATCCAACGTTGACGAGCATTTACAGGAATACGTTTAGATCTCAATATGATGCTGCCAGCCACCTGTGGTTTCTGTTATAATTTCGGGCGTGTTTACATCAACAACCAACCTTGTCTAATCTTGGACAGAGGGGTAGATAGAACCTGTGAATGTAATGTCTTCATCCTTACCGTCCCGACTGTACGTGTGGTTAGGTTTGCTGGAGGGGGAGGTTTTTAACTGCACAATGTATATTTATGTTACGTCGACATTAAAGATTGATTGACTTGAGTTGGTGGTGATTACTCTCGGGATTTATTGTGTGGGTTTTGTACAGCCTTGTGTGTTTTTAGGACTTAGTCTGTGTTTGCATTTGTGATTGAGACTTAACGTTTATCTTAACGTGATACACTGCAGTCACGTGTGGAGAATAGTTGGCCGCCCACACATGCCATAACCTATGGCCAGATATTTTACCATTCAAAAGCAATTCATACCTTAAATGCTTAAGTTTGCAAACTGTGTATTTGGTCTCTTTGAACGTTGGCGCTGTAACAAGTTATCTGTTTTGTGAGAGACCTGAAACTTTATAAACTGTTTTCTCTAAAACTTAAAATTAATCCACGTTGATTTTCCCGAAATGTCGAGTTTCGTATTTTACAGAATCAAGTTTTCATTTTCAAATCACTTATGAATTCTTACATGGTGTTTAAAAAAAAACAACTTGCTCGTCCCAGTAATAGCTGTTACTAGTGCGTGTGCCAGTACTTGTGACTAACAGCTATAAAATCACTGGGTTGTTGCGGTGTCATACCAAGGCTTCTTCAGGACACGTGATTCATAGTTTTAATGCTGCACACCATCATCAACCAGCGAGAGCACGTTCGCCACTTATTACACGCGTGCACAGTTGGAATCTACCGACCGCCCTGTTCAGTACTTCGGGTGCATTGACGATTAAACAAGTGTCAGCTGCTTCACATTGGACGTTAAAGACCCCGCAAACTAATTCACAAGAGTATGTGCAGACGTCATGGTCTGTACTTGCAAGTTACCCGCAAATTACTTAATTGGAATCCACAGAGCAATTATCGCCCCAGACTGCGAGCACTCGGCAGGACCCCATTAAAAAAAATACGAGACTTGGCGACGCTTCCCTGGATAGACGAGCGTTACAATATTGAATCCACTGCTGGATGAATCCACCGCTGTCTCCGTTGCATCTACTCTGGTACGTCACATGGCACCATCGCACAAAGACCCCCGTATAGTCTTCAACATGCTGTTGGGGCAAGTGCTGTTAGCGAGCACCTATGAACGGCGCCACAGAACACGAATGGGTGGTGTGACCAGAACCACGCCCTACAGAAGATGAGTCGACCAAAGCGGAGCGCAGGGCTAGTTCAGATAATCGTCGCTGGTTGCTGGCCCGTTATTGGGAAACGAACTCGGGTCTCGGGGTACGTATCGCAATGCGCTAACACTGCACCACCGCTCCGCACACACTGCCCAGCCTGCCACAGGGTTCTTAAACCACTCACGCAAGAGAGTGAGGCGTGCTCGTGTCAACGACTCCATCCGTGCCTAATGGCAGTAAACGTCTTCCTTTGGCTAAATCATTAAACGGGGCACCTTGAGCCAAGGAGATGAGTAACCATTGTCAATAGCCCCTCTCTGTGGCGCTTAACAAGGCTCTGGGTGCGTTTAACCCACGTGTTATTCATTCGCTCGCGTGGCGCGGCTTCTCCGGGCTCTCTACGTTCCCTTCACAAGCGGTGCAACACTACCAAGTAAGACACCCCACTGACACGGACGGATTAGGCATAATTCGCCTCCTCAGAGTAGATATTGTCTGGTGTGTGTGTTTGTTTAATATGATGTGGGGGGAGCGCTCGCTGTATCGTGGTTCGCGCACTGTGCTACAGACCAGGCCACCCGAGTTGGATTCCAGCCCACGGCCAACATTGGTGACGAATATCAGAATTAGTCCTAGGTCTCGTTTCGGTCGACTCAGCCTTAAATGAGAAAACCTTGCGCGGTGTGTAAACGTCAGCGCTGAGGAGACAATGGCTGCCGGTCGTGGTGGTGGCCACCCACTCCTTCGTGTCTCGTTGGTCTTCACAGGTGCGCGCTAACAACACTTGCCCCAACAGTCTGTTAAGGCTATTCTGGGATCTTCGTCTTTATAGTACGATGCTACGTGAAGGGATTCATTTTAGCCGGAGCCGTCCGGGGCCGAGATCTGGAAAATATCCTCTAACTGTCCAGGGCAGCTGTTTAGAATCTTCAGAATAGGTTAATCTCACGAGAGATTAAAATATTGTCAAGGGTAATGCGTATTGTGTAATGAGTTATTAAACGGACGCGGCCGCGGCCTGGAGAGGAGATGGGATTATGCGGCACGGGAGCAATTGTAGCTGAGTAGACTTGCCTTGGTTGCCTTGGTACCAGCGGTGTCAAGGTCTGATTCTGTGCGGGAGGTTCCTGAAGAACCCTATTGTGGGCAGTTATTTAATTCTGAACGGTCCCTGGGCCCAAACCCGGCAACCCGCGCTGAACAGCGTGATGAAGTCACATCAAACCACCCCGTGACCGACACGGCGTGGGAACGCCTTCATCCAGCAGTTGATTGATCTTTCCTTGTTAGGGCTAACACGTATTGCACGTGTGCGACTACAGTATGCATCTACGAGACAGCCGCAATTGTTATGATATGACTGATGTAGGTTTTCACGGCTCGATTCATGGTGGTTGCTCTTCAGGACCGTTCTTTCGGGATAGCCGTGTCGAGCGATCTCCATCTATCTCTCGCGACGTTTCACCTCCCACGTTGGAAGCATCTTCTTCTTTGCGATTCTTCGAAGCACGATTGCTAGCTTCTGGATATCGTTGTCTGATAACGCCTGATGATGATGCTTCCAACGTGAGAGGCGAAACGTCGCGAGACAGAGATTTGGACATCGCTGTTATGATTCACAAAGTCTTGATGATGCAGTCCAACGCGGTCGAGGCGAAACGTCGCGCGCGAGAGAGCAGGCACACTCGACACGGCTGTCCCGACAGAGCAGCTACGGAGAGCAATTCTCGTACATCCGTAGCTCATTCCTGCGCCCGGGGCGTCGGTATCTGTGCGTGCCCCGCGATTGGCGCATCCGCCCCGTGCAGGAGGAGACCGTGAGGAGGGCGGTGACGAGGCGGAGGATGAGCGCGCACAGGTGTAAACGAGCTTCAGCTGTGCGAACGGGTTTGAGAGCCAGACGCGGGTGGAGGAGCGCGCACCTAGCGTGAGCAAAGGGAGCCTGGCGTGCGAACGGGCGCAAAGGTGAGGACGGCACTGATACTGAGTGTATAGGTACGAACGCACACAGTGGAGTGTGTCCGGATGAAACCGCACAGGTAGAGTTTGCAGGTGAGAACACAAAGGTGGAGTTGTACAGGCGTTAGCACACAAGTGGAGTGTACAGGTGAGACCACACATGTGGGAGTGTACGGGTTGGGAACACACAGGTAGTATATTTTGCAGCTGAGACCACACAGGGTGGAATGTATAGGTTAGAACACAGACGGAATGTTACAGGCGAGAACACACAGGTAGACTGTACAGGCGACGACCGACTCGCAGATACGAACCCACACAGGTAAACAGCAAGCATTTCGCTGGCCTTAGGTTCTCAGGTTCATGTTCCCGGCAGCTTCAATCGAATCGCTGAACACATAGCGCGCGTGATCGTGTGTGTACTGTCTCGGCAGTTTGCATTGCTGGTGGCACAGCGTGCGTTCGTTTGGATGGTGGAGGCAGCTCAGTTCGGCGCAAGTGTTGAGAGAAGGCGGTCAGTGCAGGCGCCGCGAGATTCAGGGACCAGAGCCGCCGAGCCCAGACTGGATAGGGGCGACTGGAGGAACCACCGAGGGGCGGCATTATTACAGGAACCATTCTGGATGAACAAGACGCGTCGCAGGCTGTACAGAAGGAGCTGTCGGGCTATCGGCGCCCAGCCGTGGACTACCTTCTCTCCGCACTGCCTCGTGCACAGGTGCAGCCCAGCTCCGGGGACGGTGCTGAAGAAACCGGGTTTGACCTGGGTGGCAGGCCAGGTGCTCGAGGGAAGTACAAGCTCAAGACCGGGTGCTGGATAGACAGACCAGGTCCAACTTGGAGAAAAGGGACCAGGTGCGGCCGGGATGCGGACCGGAAACTCCTTAGCACATCCTGCAGGTAAGGAACAACTCAATACTGATGAGATTAGTTGATGAGATCGCTTGGTAAAAGGTGTAGAAGCTGTAATGGGACAGTTCTTTGAGTCCTCGGTGGGTGTTCACTTGCCTGGAACGTTTAACAAATTCCAAAACCACCGTTTGATTTCCGGACAAGACTGAACCACACTCGCGGTGGCTTACACGCAGGTGTAATTACATAACGATGTACTTACTGTACGGTGATGCATGATGATTCATGTCGTGAGTCTGCGAGTCTCAGCCCTGAAAATGACCTTAATAACGGGAAATATTTTTTATACCACTTTTTGCAATCCACTGTTGGATGAATGTCTCCCCACGGCTAAGAATGGTCCTGCGCTCATCCTTTACTGCTGTTAACTGGCCGTGGTCGGGACTTAAACTCGGGATGCCGGGTTCATATCGCGGTGCGGTCGGTGATCGCGGCGCTGTTGTTTCACCAAGAAAGGAAATGTACCTCGCGTTTATGTCAAACCTGTTACGTGAAACGTGAAACTGGACTGGTGGTGTCCGGGGAAGTCAGGAGCTGCGTGTGGAGGAGATGTGTGATGCTGTGTGTGGAGGGAAGGTGGGATGTTGTGTTTTAAGTCGTGATGCCGTGCGTGAAGTGGTAATGTTGTGAGTGAAGGGGAGGTGCGATGCTGTGTGTGGAGTTGTGATGCTGTGAGTGAAGCTGTGATGCTGCGGGTGAATGTGAGGTGCGATGCTGAGTGCGGGTGTCGCAAGAGCGGCGCTGCGTCTCAAAGTGAATCGCTCCACGCGTCGGGTGCCGTGGGTTTACATCGTACAGCGCGCAGAGACGAGGGAGAGTCAGCGCGACCCGACAACAACACGGAGAGGCGCGCCTTCCGCCGGTCACAGTGAGCCGCACGGGCTCCGCTAGCCCCGGGGCTCGTCGCCCTTGTTTGTGCAACACCATTCTCTGGAAACGTGTTACGACCTCATCGCCAGCACTGTCCTGTCCCCCCCCCACCCTTCACCGCCGTGACGGGAGGGAAGCCACGCTGCCCGCTTTCCAGGGATGGCTTTGCGCGTGAGCTCCGTGAGATATCCATTTGAAATGTACAAGGAGTTAAAGGTGCGACCCTGCGATGGCACGCACGCTCCACTGCTGGTGGAATTAACTCAGCCAGTACGGGGCGTAATTGAGAACCGCTCCAGATTTATTGGACGAGATGGCAGGACCTACGTGGAGGGGGTGGGAGCGGGGAGTTGCGGGATGGAATTGAGACATTTTGCCCATTTTGTCAACTGCCGCTCCGGGAGATCTAATTGAACTGGCGATCTCTGGATTACAAGTGCAGTGAGCTCACCATTCCTTACACCACGGTGGCATCGTCGTAAAATAGCAAGCATAAATATAGTATTATTCGTGCATTATCCACTTCAAAGGCCAGATAAGTGACTGTAAAAGATTGACGGGTCGCTCGCCGTATGGAAGTTAATTCGAAAGTTTGTGTGAGGACGGTGGCAACATCTGGCAAACTCCTGTGAAGCAGTGTCTTCACCGGAGTTTGCCAGACACATGTAGCAAGGAGTCAAGGAGGTTCGTTCACGATGACCGTGAACGCCGGTTCGTGCGATGTAGGGGACCGTTGTTTTACGGAGTTGACGGTGACGCAAACGCGTCAAGGTCAAGTGCAATTTACAAGAAGCTAGTTAGCTGTCGAGTTTTTACGGTGCTAGTGTCTCACGCAAACGCCTTGGGCGCTGAAAGTCATTGAACTGAGGATGCCGGCCGGTAATTAAAACGTCAGGTCGCCTTGCTTGACAGATATATTACATGGCGTTTGTTGCTCTATTTCAGTCTTTATATATGTGTTCGTTCAAACTAGGGCGACACGTTTCAGATATATCAGCAGTTATCCATAGCGAATTAAACCATTTCAATAGCTAAAGATATTACGTCCATTGCACGTGTTAAAATAACTCGAGAAAATTATACATTTTGTAATCGAGGATGCATTCAATCAACTTGTATTCAACACGTTCCATTGTAAGCCGTGTATAAATATACTTCAATGTAAATATAGAGAAGCAAACATAGCAACACATATGTCACGCAAGTGGCTGTGTACAGTCACCTAAATAGACAGAGAGATGGATGTTCATTATTACAGCGGAAGATACCCAGTGAGCTTGCAAGCTCTGGGTGCCTGCGATACAACAAACGTACGAATTAACCAACATAAACAATATATTAAATCAGAAGGTAATACAACGAATTAACATAATTTACAGCATTACATTGTGCAGGAATAAAACATTAGTTACAATCATAAGGTCAACAGTAACAGTATTGCACGATACAAAAGGTCCAGTAATTATAATAAATTACTGAGACAAAGCAGTGCAAAAGTGAACAGTGCTATGGGAATATGTTGAAGCAGTGTGTTGCGTAATACAATGAAAAAGCATAGGCAGAATTTTTAATTCAAGCTTATGGCAATATTATTCGAAAAACGAGGGGCTGCCGCCACAACAGCTTGTTCGCCAAATCTTGATGTGCACCGATGAAATAATAAATAATTCTACACTTCCTGGGATTAAGGCCTCACGGCGACAATGGGAGAGACAAAGGCGTGCGTGCGCCGCGCGGTGATGCTGTTATACAAACAGGGCGAGCGCTTCGGCCTCTTTCCGTTTCAACATTTCTGCCACCGAGTGCGCGCGGGTTAACCCTGGATTATCCTCGTACGATGCGTATCGTGCGCACCAGTGGTGTCATATTCTGGCCTGGGCTTCATGTAGGTCAGCTCAGCTTAAAAGGGGGGTGGGTGCCTGTTGCTATGCTTCAGTGAGAGCATTTGCTGAAACTGTGACTTTACCCGTCCACAGCAGTCGTTGCCCAACGGCGCTTAAGTTAATGCTGTGGCCAGGCTTAATTCGTGATCCTCAATTAGTTGATTTTCTCAGAGTGTGCGTGTTTACAAGAAGGTCCCGGCCTATGTCAACCATGATCTGTCTACTGCTAGAATAATGCCTCCCCAAGCCATCACACTCATTCACGATCTTGCAGTAGGACTTGCAATCAATGTCACACGAGCTGATCGCATCTCCGGAGCGAATAACATTTCGGACAAGTTCTCATCCACCTGTCCATCATCATCTTTGTGCGGGATGTCCTGGCCAAGCCCACTGACTTTCCTTAGCAGTCGATATGAAACGGCATCGGGTGACACGGATAGAGCAGCGCTTCTGCCTCATCGCTAGAAGGTCCAGGGTTCGATTGCTGGTTCGGGTGCTTTTCTGTGCTGAGTTTGCATGTTCTCTCCGTTTCCGCGTTGGTTTTCGCGGGGTAATCCTGGTTTCTCCCACCGTCCAAAGACACGCTGCTTCTACTGTAAGGGTTACCTGGCCTGCTGACTAAATTGTCTCCGGTGCACTGCGATGAACTGGTGTCCTATCCTGGATATAGCCCTGCGTTACATCCTGTATCTGCCGGGATAGGCTCCGGCCCCTGCGACCCTGAACAGGATTGAGTGGGGTCGAATACTGATAATGAAAATCTTTTTTTTATCTTGCAATCAAGATGGACAAAGGCAGGAGGAATCTTGTCCGACCGGCTCACTCACAGTCGGCATGCCTTTATCGTGTTTCAAAGGAGGGCGGCACGGTGACCCAGCGGAGTAGCTCTGTCGCCTCACAACAAGAAGGTCCCTGCACACGAGCTGATCACATTGTAAATTGCACACCACGAGGAATAGATAACAACAATAATAGTGGTTTGGGAACAAACAAAAAAACGCACAAATATAAGCAGTTACTTAGCGCAACATTTCCACAGTCCACATAGAGGCAAGGTCTAATCAGCTATTCAAGTTTCAAGTTTGTTTAGTTTAACCCGACACGTCACGTTTCCAAGAGTGGTTGGGGTCACACGAATGAAAAAAACCCAAAGCAAATAAAATAAAGTACAGCAATGAGAATTATAAAAGATACCAAATTGTTATCTCAGGGAAAAAAAGTCCCCGAAATGGGCTCTTTAAGTCATAATTTATGGTCGTACTTTAGTCGTGAGTGTTTACATCATTGAGATGGATGGTTTTTGCCACCAGGTACTGTAGCGTTGCCTCCGAGCCCCAAGCTTGTCTGTTGGCGACGCCCCCATGTCATCCGCATTTATTTCAGAATATACAACGTGAATATATATCCTTGAGAAAATGTGGCAACAGAGGCTAGAGCGTGGTTCAATGGAATTTCGCGAGTGGGAGAATTCAGAGTGTGAGAATTCAGGGAATGTGAAATTGTTGCACCTCTTATCTCCTACGTGGACGCTTGTAATACATCACAAAGAGAAACGGGACTCCCATAAATTACTAAACGGAATCGTCAATAATTAAGCGCAGGAATGACAAACCAAGCGATCAATTATACAAGTGAGCACCTCACGGAACGCTCCACGAAAGTTAATCTCCCGGGCACGCCCCGGCATTCATTAAAATGCCCTCGGGCGTTGTCTCTCTGCTCTCGTGGCCATCGTTTTGTCTGAAACGGGGCTCGCCGCCGGCAGCCGGTGGGGCTCGGCGTCCGTATCTCGCTTGGGGGGCCTGTTGGCCTTGGCGTGTGCACGCGGGGAGCAGGTGGCACGCGAGTTGGCTCGGCGTTGCGTTTAGGGGCGCGAGGATGCTTGGCTCAGCATTTTCCATCAGCAAAAACCAAGGCGAGGGAACGAATTGCATTTTTGTACCGAGTGGACTTTTGATCCTGAATGAAAGTGTGTTTTGCTTGCTGGAGGATGGTTGTGATGGTGAGAGAGTTGCTGTCAAGAGCTGCTCTTTCGGGATGGCCCTGTCGAGCGTTCCTTCGCCTCCCGCGCGTTTGTTTCATCGCATGACACCCGTTTCCAGAGCCTGCAAAGCTGACATGGTATTTTCTGCCGTAATAATAAACATCTAACTATCTGATATACGTGGAGTTAGCTATCGTGTGCGCAGGCTGTGCAACTGCACCGCAGCGCCACAGGCAAGAGGGTCCCGGGCAATTGTTGCTACGAAAGGTGGAGAGACATTGGTCAATGCCCCCCCCCCCAATCCATTCTTTGCCATCATCCGCGATGCCACGGCTATTGACTGTCCGATGCATCGCTCGTCTCGCCTGCAGGATTGCTCGGTGGGGCGGAAGGACTCGTGACCGGCAAGGTGTTCCTGCTGCTGTGCACCTTCCTGCTGGAGGGCATTTACGTGGCCGGGCTGCTGACGTTTCGGGTCACCAGGCTGCACGGGAAACACTCGGAGGGTGAGCACGAGCAGGCGGCGCCGGGCATCAGCAAACGCAACACGGGCGAAGGGACCCAAGCAGCTCCAGGACCCCCACGCGAAAGTATTCACGACTCGGTCTATCGAAATTGCTCTCAAGAGAATTTATCTCAAGAGAAATTGAGATAGCCGTGTTGAGTGTTCCTCCCTTCTATCTTTCACGACGTTTCGCCACCCCCACGTTTGGAGGCATAGTCAGGCTAAGCCTGATTCACCACAACTCGGGGTGCGTCAAATGTGAACTAAAATCCTCAAAACATAACATTCTCATTACAGTTATAAATAGGCAGTTAATATTTCTTATATCGCTCTCGTCTGATATATCTTCCTCGCACCTCCCGGCAGACAGGGCGCAAAGCAGGGCTATATCCAGGTTGGGACGCCAGTCCATCACAGGGCACCTGGGGCAATTTAGTCCGCAGGCCGATTAACCTATGCAGCAGCATCTCTTTGGACTCTGGTAGGAAACCGGGGTGCCCGGCGAAAACCCACGCGGACACGGGGGGAGAACATGCAAACACCGCACAGAAATGTCCC
>JAZEWU010000005.1:10109832-10141405 GCA_036362915.1 Geotria australis | reverse complement strand
TTTTTTATCCGAGCTGTGGAGAAAACGGCATGTCAACAACGGGGAGACAGAATAACCGCCATTCTAAACCGGTGGGTCGCGACCCATCCTTGGGCCACGAGCGCCACCAAGTGGTCCGTAGAGATCATACCGGTGGTCAACCCACGGCGCCTCTGAATCGGTGACCTAAATACGGTATTGATTGCTGGCCGTAGCTTACACCAGCGGCCCGTGCACGCACGTGTTTTCAGTTTCCGCCCACAGTCCAAAGACATGCTACCAAGGTTAACGGGCCTGACTAAAATTACCCCCGGTGCCCTGCGAAGGACTGGCATCCTATCCAGTGTATAGTCCTACCGTGCGCCCTGTGTCTGTCGGGATAGGCTCTGCGCTCGCCGCGAACCTGTACAGGATTCAGCGGGTACATACAATGCCGATGAACTGTGCATTATTCACTGCAAATGAGCGTAAAAAACAACCTTAAAATCCTCAAGGTCACATTTCCTGTGCTCTCAGCCATCATCAGTTAGCTGTAATCCGTTCCACAACTGTCAAATTGCGTAACGCTACCTGGGTGGTAAAGAGAGACAGTAAATAATCTTGATTGAAACCCTCCTTTCGCACTGCATCGCTCAGTTCCCATTTGTGCCTGTCCATATAATAATAACAATATTAATTTAACATTTATGACGCGCACATATTCATTGAATGTCGAAGGTATTAATATCGCCTCCCCGTGCCTCCCCGTGCCTCCCCCTGCCTCCCCGTGCCTCCCCGTCTCGCCGCAGCGTGGCTCTCTCTGCTCGTGTGGTCCGGCGTCTGCTGCCTTTACTGCGGCGCGTGCGGCGTCACCGCGCTCGTGGCCGTGTTCGACGCTCAGCTGCCTCCGCCGCCGCTCTCCCGGCTAGAGCCGCCACAGCCTTCGCCATCCCAGCCGCCGCCGTCGCCGCATCCGCCGCATCCGCCACCGGTGCCCCTGGCCGCCCTCGGGGTGCAGCCCGGCCTCCCCGAGCCGGTGCCTCACCAGGACCTCGCGGAATTGTCGCCGCGCCAGGAATCGGCGCTGCGGCGCGGCCCCGCGACCCCCGCGCTGGCCCTCGCCCTGAACGCGCTGCCCGTGCTCACCAAGACGCTGGCGGCGCTCACCGGGTGCCGCATGTGCGCCGAGTTCTGGTTCGTGCGCACCAAGCTGCGGCTGCCGACCAGGCGCAGCAGGGTGCGCGACCCCGACGAGGACCCCTTCGTCATCGATGCCGCCACCTACACAGGTAATAATAATAATAATGACGCCACTTTCATAACGCGTGGCACGTATTCATTCAATGTCCATCCATTATCAGAAACCGCTTAATCCTGTACACTGTACAGGGTCGTGGTGAGCCGGAGCCCATCCCGGCAGACACAGTCCAAAGACATGCCGCTGCACAGGCCAAATTTATCAAAGCATTTCAGAATTGCGTTCCTTCTCTCTCCTACAAGGAAAACCGTCCCTCCACTGAAAAAATAGCAGTGATATTAAACATAACATGACCACAACATAACAAAGCAACAGCTTGCTCTTAAAATAGTAGCCCAAACAGGTCGCCCCTGAACAGGCCCCTAGGTGTGCCCTTAATCTACAAAGCAACTCTAAGTATGGACGAATTTCTCAAAAACACATTGTAGCGTGTATTTTTAAGGGTACTAGTGCACATAGTCGTACCATTGGTCATCGTGTAGCTTCAGGCAAAGGTTGGCCTTAGAGCAATGTGCAAAATCTCGGCAATGAGGCTGGAAGTGTGGCACTGCACGGTCAGTTGAGTGTCCGATGCCATTCATGTCGATGTATTGTATCTGGTTGCAACTGATCTATGGTTAAGACTGGCCGGTGCTTGGATGTGTTGGATTGTACTTCTTTGCTCCTACAACTCTGCTACCCACCTTGAGTCCAGGTTGGCGCCTGGGCTCACGCCAACGTGGTGAAATAAGATCAAATAACTCACATGGCCCTCATCCAGCAGCGGATTGTCAAAAGGGTCGTATGGATACATTGTATAAAATATAAGAGAATAAAATAGAATTAACCATTACATGACTCCAGCATTGGAGCCTCTCTCGCCAGAGGGAAAAGCCCTCCTCGCTTTGAAAAATGACAGTTACTGGGTTGACGCGACACACATTTGTCTAGAGCTGAGTGACCTCTCTGTAACAGGTGTGTGCGATTCCCATCCAGCGAGGAAAATGTCATGCGCAAGGGGGTACTTCGCACGCTGACAAACACAAAGATCCCCCATATAGCCCGGGTAGACTGTTGGGGGAAGTGCTTTTAGCAAGCGCCTATGAAGGCCGGTACACACATATACACACTTGTACAAACCATTCACATGTAGATTACACATTTACACACGACAAAACGCATGAATCTCCATAGACATGCATTCGCGTGCACGTTAGGGCAGGGGTTCTCAACCTTTTACACTCGAGTATGTTCTCCACGAACTACTAGGTGGCGCTCGCAGCCCATAAGGTACCTCTCGACCCCACCGGTTGAGAACGGCGGCGTTAGGGCTATCAACCGCACCTGCTCCGCTGCCTTAAATTACAAGCTGCGTCGGTGACCCGAACGGTCGAGAGCGCGGGGTTGGTGGCCGCGGTCTGTCGTTGCGCGTTGAGACCGCGTGTGTGCGTCTCTGTCCGGGTGCCCACAGCCGGAATGGCGGGCAGCTGTGCCCACTCTGCGTTGGCGTTCACGGCGTACACGGCCGGCGGGATGGTGATGGCCGCTCGCGGCGCCAGCGACACCGTCTACCTGTGTACCCTCACGCTGCTGCTGCTCTACCGCACCATCCTCCTCGTGCAGATATTCATGCAGGTCAGCACACGCACACAAGACAAAGAGACAAGGGTCTCGTATATAGCCTTAACAGACTGTAGGGGCAAGTGCCGTTAGCGAGCACCTATGAAAGTCGACACGGCACACGAGGGGGTAGATGGCCAGCACCAGGCCCGGCCGCCTTTGTCTCCCTCGGCCGCCTTTGTCTCACTGAAACACACAATCACACCGACATGCCGGCCCTCCTTGCCAAGGTAGGCTCACGCGAACCTCCCTCACCTGTCGCCCCTCACGAGAGCCGCGGTGACGAGATGTGCATCGGTTCCGCCAGCATGGCCTGCACGCACTTGCTGACCTGCAAGATTCTTGGGAAATTTTCCATCGCAGCTACATACCGGCTTGTTTTTAGTTCATTCGTGTTGTTCCCTGTTGGCATTGTTTTTGCAACGTTCGATCGTAGTTTCTGCCCAATTAAATTATTCCAAGACATCTGCTACAGGATATCATCCTGAAATAACTCACCCTCCTCCCCCTTTCTCCGTTGTTTTCATTATATGTAGATGCTGGAAGCACTGCACGACTGTGTTGCTTACAAACAAAAAGCGTTTCAAGAAGAGATTAGATTAAAATATGCAATCTCATCGCCGTGCATTTTCACGCTGTCGTTCTTGGTACATTCATTTCCCGTTGTGTCACTTGTTCATTGTTCTGTATGCAGAACCGATGGCAAAACACAATTTAATCCTAGCTATAACAAACTCTCTGCCAAGGATGCCTTGAGTCTACACCTCCAGCGCAATGGCTGAAGCAAGGATTTGCTTTGTAAACTTGGCAACAACAATGCATATCAGCTAAAGGTTTTTTTTATCACATACTTGGAATTTTGAAGTTCAACAAGTGTTCTGCTCATTAGTACTGAATTACTATTATGTCTGTTCACCAGGAAAAGCTTCACTGAGTCTCAAGATTGTATTACAGGAGGGTCCTGCCAAGTGTTCGCAGTAGGGAGGGGGGGGGTTGCTATGTTATTGGCAGCTATATTTTTCAGCAATGGGAGATTTTGGCCAATACCATTTACTTTCCATACAGAACGGGGGGGAAACACACAACAAACTCAACAACGAAATGGGAATATAAGCCGCGCTCTTATTCCCGTGGCACTGTATTTTGTACAGCGTCATAGAGGCTGGGACAGCAACATATCTCCACTACAAATCAGTTGCACCTGTGCGCTGACTGGTGGGTGGCTATGGCTGATTCAGCACACTAATTTGGCACCGGTTTTATAAGCACGCCACCCCTACTACACACGAATACCGAGCCGCTCACCAAACAGCCATCCACTTAGTTGAGGACTGCCCCTAATGGTCATGGCTTGAAGGTGGGATTGACAGCTATGATTGATCTCGATGACATGGCTATTGAGCGACCTTGTGATTTGAATGTCGACCTGTGTTCACAGGCGGCGAGGATACACCACGCGAGGAAAAAGCGAGGACTCGACGTCCCAAAGTTGAAGCTCGTAGAGAACTCCGTGCCGTAGAGGTGCCACCTCTGGTGACAGTGGCCGATTGGTAGGAGGCGGTGCGGGGTGAGGATCCCGCATTTGAAGCGGCAAGACCAGCCGCGGTGTCGCGCCGCTCTGCTTGAAACTACCCCACGTGCTACGGTAACAGCTAGCAGGAAATGGACTTTGTGTTGCACTCGAATGTTGGAGTTTTTTGTAAATATTTTTTATTTTAATGTCACATCTAATGCGTGTTCAGAGACAGTAAGATGCTGTGTACAGATTCTGCACTGACTTCAAGTGACTCGTTTGCTTGGATTGTTGTTCTTCGTATAATTGAGTGAGATTGCTTCATCTGCAAGCGACTTGGATGTGAAGTTGATGTTGAATCGAGCGACATTCAATGAGCGATGGTCTCAGAGCAGCCGTCTGTCAGATACTCGCAGACGATGGGTTCAACACACAAATGAGATTCATGTGCAATGTTGTTGTGATGAGCTGTAAAGACGTTATGTCGCTGAAGGAGACAAGGAGATGATTCCGGGAGCTGAGCATATGGTACCTCCATCGAGGTTGCCATCTCAAGGGCTTCAAATAGCCAGTAAATGTCATGGCAAGAAGGATATCTCACGATATCGGCGAAGGGACGAACTACATGTACGTGCATTGTCTTGAGTGGTGCATATTTTTTACAAAATTCACAAAACCGGGACGTTTAACGTCCTAGGAAGACTTGCATATTTAATTCATAACGAGGATGATCCTGGGAAAACCAGCGCAGCTGTCAAGACGCTACTTCCGTCCCCTCTGACCGAAACTGGTAAAGATTTCAGACGCGGTTGTTTGCGTAAGTAAAAACTGGTTTTAAACTTGCATGTCGTCATGAACGCCGCGCCTTGGTTTACATAACTGGTATCGACCAGTAACGACCTGAAACAGGAGCGCCACGATTTCCAGTTTTTTTTTGAGAATACATATAGTTTACCCCGGCAACGTCAGAGAAAGAGTTTGAAAATGCAGTTTATCAAGAATGAAGTTGGCGACTGTGGGGAATGAGGGTGTAACCTGTGGCCAGTTCACACTGCCTTTGTTCCAGTGATTCTTCCATCCATCCATTTTCTAAACTGCTTGTCCTGGTGGGGGTCGTGGTGGCAGCAGTCCAATGATTCTTGTTTTCGTTTTTAAATCTTCCCTAATAAAGGCATTGAAGTGTTGGATAATTAGTGTATGCAGATTCTAAAACACATCCAGGGCTGGATTAAGATATCTCTGCCTCCGAATCCCACACAAACCCATAACTCAAGCTGCTGGAACACTCTCCAATGCAATCTGTGGCAGATGGGAACACTTCGAGGATTGCATTAACAGGATCCAGTAAAGATAGTATTACGGTAGTATTTTCTTATATCGTTCACTTTAAAGAGATAATATGAATAAACAGTATGACTTTTCTTTTAAAATAAATAACTAAATAATATTTACTTTATATTTTGGGCCCTGGATGAATGTATTCCCTCTCCCCGACATAGCAAAATCCGGGCCTGCTGCCACGCATAATCCACTGGTAAATATGAGTCGGTGGTTTGTATGTGGAGGTCAGTGTAATGGGATTTCAACTAATTGGGGCGTGGGACAAGTTTGGGGGGGGGCACCTGCCTGTTCACTTTGTTTTTCCAATGCGTAGAGAATGCAAAATTACATTAAAATAAAGTTTTTAAACGTTTATTTTGCACACTTTCTTTGGAGACATTGTGTGGTCTTGTAGAAAATGTAGAGTGCAAACTACATAGCGGTGATATGATCAATGTAAGTGCTCCGAACAACATTTACTCGTTAAGTATTTTGATATTGAATTTAAAGATACTTGCTGTAGCAGCTGTCACATCTCTATGCTCATCCTATGAACCAAGTTACACATGCATTTGTCTTTTATAACTTCTCTGTCTTTGTGAGTGAACCCAGGCCAAAGCGAAATGCTGCTTTAAAATGACCACGTTTACATCCAGCTCGCCACTGATGTTAGCCGTGGTCAGGAATCAAACCTAGAGTCCTAGTGTGATGAATAGTGCCGTTCTTTCTCCATTGCACCTCCACTCCAGCCTCTTTCGCATTCTTCTTCTTTGCGATTCTTCGAAGCACGATGGCTAGCTTCTGGACATCGTTGTCTTTCAGCTTGGCTTCGAAGTGTTTGGTAGAATTCGCAGGCAATACCAAGTACTACCTGACAGGGATCGCGACGTGAACGCTTCTACCTTGACCCATTATAATGAATCGATGTGTTCAGTGTATTGACTCACATCTGTAACGTGAGCCAGCGGTTTACCTTTCCATTCAATATATCAACTGTTCTGCCAATTTCGTGCAACTGTTTTCCAGGTGTGCCAATAAGGTTGAACGGTTGTGTATTTACTTAGTAGTCATTTACATTCATGAAGTTAGCTTTGTAATAATGTCTGAAGAATGTATGTACGCTTGTCAACGAAGACATTTTAAATATGAAGGCTCAGTTCAGGGTTGTAGATACAGACTCAATAGCCACTTACAAAATGATCCACCTCTCCTCGGCGATTTGATGGACAGTCACAAGCTGGAGTTTGTAGTTGATAGTATGATCGAGCTACCATCTCGTTCGTATTGTTTCTTTCCATCTTCTGTCTCGTTTGTACTGAATGTAACATTAGCATACACGGTATTTTATATAAATTGTATAATGTATAAACACATTCAATGCATGCAACACGAGCATAAACAAAGATTTTAATATACATTGATGCATCTTTACTTGCCGAAGCATCACCTAAGACCTTGTCTCAGACAGGCTTCCTCCTGCATTCAGTTCCTCTTGAATCTGTAAGAACGTTCTCTGGTTGCTGGGTAAGAAGGCCCTGATGGGAAGGGTTCACTGCACATGCAGGAGCTGACTACATTGCTGGCTTCATTCCTCCATCTCTGCGGTGGATGTCCCTTTGTGCCCATGGGTCCCGGTGCAGTTGTACAGTACTGCCTCCACACCCAATAGTCATACCATCTGCTTGATCCTTATCAGCTCTTTAGCTCTGGGGCAAATGAATGCTCGCTCAGACTCTGCTGACAGCTCCTCATGCCCAGTAGGCACTAGTGTCCACTGTGCAATTGTGCAAAGATAATTAAGTTTATTACCACTGACATAAGTGTTTAAGCATTTGACCTCCCTCTCCCGCAGGCCCAAATAAGTAAGGAATGCTGCTGATGAATATCGGAGCCTTTGTACTTGCTATTATTATTATGAGAAAATACCATCAACAATTCCTGAAGAACTGCATAGTGGAAATTGTCAGGAACGACTAATAGGTGTTGCTAAAGTGCATAGAGGCGTTTTGTACAGTTTGTCTTGTGTGGTTTGAAACGTGTGGATTTCTGAGCTACACGATGATTCTGCTGCGATGAGGATATCTCGTATACCGATTTGAATTTTGGAGTCTGTCTCCCCCTTGTGTTCAGACTATAAACAGGATCGCCTGGACTCATGAATGTCTTTGGCGCCGTCTCGTGGCAACATCATGAACATCAATCAGAAGCAGCTAAAGTCCACCTAGGCTAAACATACTGATCACGATAACACGAATATGCTTTGCGGTTGTTTGGCACTTCATTCACTTGAAGAAGTTCCCTGCAGCACCTGGAACGAATGGTATCGCTTAACAGACGCCATCATACTGTACCCGCTTAATCCTGTACTGTACAGGGTCACGGGGTTGGCCGGCGCCTATCCCGGCAGACACAGGGTGCAAGGCAGGGCTATATCGACGATGGGACGCCAGCCCATTGCAGGGCAGGCCAATTTAGTCAGCAGGCTAATTAGCCTAGACAGCAGCATGTGTTTGGACTGTGGGAGGAAACCGGCCGCTGCGCCACTCACTGCACTACTGTAGGAAATATAATGTAATGCAGTTTACATGGTACTGTATGGTTGCTCGTTTTCTTACGTTTCTTTCGTATTGCTAGAGTTGTGTATTTATTCCATAAGTGCTTTTGTTTATAATAACAATAGCATATAGCGCCTTTCAACCGAGTGTCACAAAGCGCTGCACAAGGGTGGTGACGTCACCACGGCGCATGTGCCAGGCCAGGTGCACCTTGAGTCTATCACGCAGTGCCGAAGGCTCGCTGACAGGAGGTCACGGGACTCAGGTGCCATGGGCTGCCTGCTGTGCCAGGCAAGGTGCATGAGGAGGTCACGGCGTTGTTTCCCCCTCACGTCTGTCTCTCTGTCTTCCTGTCTCTGTGTCCCTATGTCTCCCACCTGTCGCTCACCCTCCCTCCCTGTCTCTCTCCGTGTTTGTCTTTAAGGAAGTTACGGCCATCTTAGGGGACACTGGCAGATTGTTGCCGCTCTTAAGATCGCCAGTTTCACGACCTTTCAGTGTATTCGAAACAGCCTTAATATTTTTTGTTGCTTTGGTTTTTATTAGTTGTTTTTTTTCTGTCGTCGTGCAGCGCTTTGTGACCCTCGGGTGAAAGGCGCTCTATAAAATGCTATTATTATTATCATTCAAATGTTAGAGCATTAAACATCACGCACATCTTAAGTACATTTAAACCAATCACGCAAACGCCAACTCATCAATTTATCATTTCGCAAGCGCGCACATTCGTCACTTGACAATAATGGTCTTCCCTAAATTTCGCACGCGACCTTTATAAAAACTGCAATACTGTAAGACAACTAAAAATGTGTTCTATTACTTCTAACAATAGATTGATATATTTACAATGCAATATACGAATCGGTACCGGCGTGCGAAACAGCGGCTGCGTTTACTTTGGGATTTCATCAGCCGCTGCTTCCGCCGGGCGCCTCATTTGCATGCGGGGGTCGGGGCGTGAAACGCGGTGTCCCGCCGCCATCTTACTCAGGGAAACCCTCTCGCTCTGGCGCACGGGTGAGACGCACACGGGCGCGGTGACGCCACGAAACCGCGGCCGGTCAACGTTGGATCCGAAGACTCGCTTACACCCACCCGATATGGTGGGCGAGAAGCCGCGCCGCGTGACGTCACCACGTCATCTGGCCATACAGACGCGCGCACATGTTGCCTTTACCGCCGCTCCCGCTGCTGCCCCGGCCGAGCTGCTGCTGCCCGCGGCTGCTGGTGCACCTGCTGCCCTCGCTGTCGCCCCTCGCCACCCGTGCGCCCCTCAGATTCCGAGCGACGCAGGCGGCAGGGCTTCGGCTGACGCAGACGGTCGAGGTCAAGCGGTGGTTGTCAGCGGCGCGGCGTAGAGGTGAAGCGGCACGCGAGATGGGGGAGCGAGGAGGAGACGAGGAGGCGAGGGAAGCCGTGCTGGCCCCGCTCAGGGCGGCGGTGAAGGAGCAGGTGAGGGGGGGGGGCTCAGCTCGTGGTTAGGTGATGGTGAGCTGGGCTGTGTGTGTGTGTCTGACGAGATTTGTGACAGATACAGCCAAGGACACTGTGTTTAGCCGGTGTGTGCACCTTGTCACTGTCGCGCAATCTGGACAGGTCACTTACCGCATCGCAGCCTCCATGCGGACCACCCCGTCATATACATGGATATACTTCTCCAGACAGCCGTGCCACATCACGTCTCGTACACGGTGATAGTTTACGCCGCATCAAATCTTCCCCGCGTCACATCCACCGTACGGTGCGAGCCGTTTCAGATTGCATCAGCCGCATCATATCACATTCCCCATGCCGAACCATACGTGGTGGGCAGTAGAGGTAGTGCAGCGAAATCCATTGTTATATATTCAGTGTATTGCGCCTTTATTTATCCACGCCTAATGCTCCCTGGCCTTCGCTTACCCGCATTGACCAGCGTGAAGTATGGTCAAATAACTCCCCGACCAGCACGACATTGGGAGCCTCATACACACATCAGTGGATTGGAATACAAGAGGCTGTATAAGTGCTGTGCGAACCACAACACTATTATCATACCTGCCGTGCTAAATTACTATTTATAGGCCACACCTTATGCTACTCCATATGAATCACATCGCGATCCCTGTCAGGTAATACTTGGTCTTGCCTGCGAATTCTACCAAACACTTCGAGGCCAAGCTGAAAGACAACGATGTCCAGAAGCTGACCATCGTGCTTCGAAGAATCGCAAAGAAGAAGAAGACGCAATACATCACACGCTCCATACAAATCATGCCAGCTTGAATTCGCTGTGTCAACTCCGCCAGTCGTTATTGAATGAGCACATCCCATGTATAATGAGCCACACCGCCAGCACGACCATACACACTGCACCGGCCACGCCACATCATCAAACACATTCCAATATATTTGCTGGGTGTGCTTGATCACGCTCCCTCGGACCGCGCCACACGTTGAGGCGACTTGATCATTTGAGTTTGATGAAGGTGAATATGGTTGGAATGCAGCACAAGCTCCCCGTGACCAGCAGGGTTCATGCATTTAGATAGCGTTGGTATGTAGCACATACTCGCAAGACCAGCGGGGTTACATTTGTTCACACGTGTCCACAGACCCGCCTCAGGTGAGTTAGCTTCTCATCCAAAACTGGGCTGACCAAAAAGGCTGTACACGTAGCGCATGTTGAAATTCCATAAACTAGCGTTAAACTAAAACATCTATTGCGACGATGGAATTAGGTAATTAGATGCTAATAAAGCAAATTGTCGAAGTAATTTAAAGCAATTTACTGAGATGCTCATTGCGTGTGATTGCCATGCCTTAAATTAGTGACGCGAATATGACTCATTTTCCAGCCGTAGTGATGCTGGGTGGACCAGTGTGGCATTCACGTTTGTTGCCACGGCTTTAGGACAAATTTAGACCAAAAAAAGGAGCACGTTTGAAGTAATCCAGGATGACTCACGGTGAATAGATTACGTGCTTTTATTGAAAACCAGCTGAGGTCTCATGGGGAATTCAAATTTAGATGTTAAGGGAGACTTGCTGAAGTTAGTATACTGTTGTATGTGCCGATATCTGTGCAGGCCTTTTGTCAATCCACTATAGATGGTCTCCGCACACTGCAGGTCATGGGCGTTATTCAATCATCTTTCACCCATCCAAGCAATGTCCAGGCGATGTTTATACATTTTTTCAATATCCCTCGGTGCCACTGCAGGAGAAATGTGTAGGGATCACAGCCTTACTGTGAAGTTACTGCGTTAGAAACTGAAAAAGTCAGCAGGCCACTCAGACCTTTGTTACAAGATCGTGTTACCTGTAATTTGGATAACATCTTGTGTTTGTAGATGATTGTGTTTTGCTTTACGGATCCTAATAGCTACCTGCTTTCAGCACATGCCCCAACAGTTTGTCAAAGGCTACACGGGCGATCTTATTTGTATCGTATGTATGGCGATATAATATACTCGCCTCAAATAAGCCTGTGTCAGAAAGCAATGCTTTTATGGGGTTATCTGGTCTGGACTACATTTTAAGTGATTTATATGTTAGTCCCGTTGATGTGAAACGTGTAATTAATTTTCCAGGCAACATTCATGGCTGCTCGTGGTCCAAGCAGCTCTGTGGACCACATGTTGTTTGCATTTCCCATGGTGCACAAATGAGAGCCCCATTTTTACAGCGCTATAGTTATTATTTCATCATCACTAACTTCAGCCATTCTCAGCCCGCTGCTGGATGAAAGCATCCTAAAGCCATTGCTCACTGTTCCGCAATTTATCAATCCACCTAGCACCCGCACACAAGCTTACTGTATCACTCTAGCTCAGCGGTGGACGTACTTGCAGTCTCACGAACGTTCCCTTCCTTGGCTGTAACTTAAGAGTAAGATAATCACAGATGCTGGTGTATATATCGTCAAGTGCCCATGATGTGCGCTATAGTATTACACCAAAGTGAACCATTCATGCAAGAAGTTTGAACTGTTTTTGCCAAGTTGGATGAACATTGCCTGAGGATATTGCACATTTGAAACCCAAGGGAAGTGCAAGCCACTACTTTGTGCTGTATAGCATCAGACAGTCATGGTGACGTTTACATTATTAATTCCTGGGTTCACGTTCCGGAGTAACGTACTAACTTTGGTAGTGTAATGTTTATGACGGTAATTGTAAGTCAATAAACGCTGCAAGAACTATTCTGCCAACAATTTTGCGCCCCAACATGTTTACGCCAAAATAACCCCTACTGCCCACAACGGCCTGAGGGAGGTGCTCCTCCAAAAGTGGATTGACAGAAGGGGCTTTCTACGTACAGCGCGTAACCAAATGTGTCTACTTGTTGACGTGTGCATTTGTGTGCACAGGGTGAGCTGGTGAGACAGTTGAAGACGGATGGGGCACCCAAGCTGGACGTGGATAAAGCCGTAACGGAGTTGAAGAACCGCAAGAGGACATTGGACGCTAAGGTAAGAGAAGCCCATTCTTTCCTGGAACATGATCAGTCGAAGGTTTGCAGTGCTCACCATACACATCAGTGGTTCCCAACCTGTGGTCCTCGAACCACTAGTGCTCCGTGAGGGTATTGGAACCACTGCTATATATGCATTTGGTCTTGTACGGAAAATTGTGTATTGTTATCATTATGCGAATAGTCTCCAAATGATAGGCTAATGTCAGAGTTTGTCAAATGAAGTGAACAGACGGTACAAATTATATCATCATGAACTTATTGTGGAATATAAGCCAAATATCCCTGTATTAAACCCGTAGAGCTTGTGAAATAGTTGGCGCAGGTTTTGGCTGCCATCCCTGCTTGTCTGTTGTTTCCAGCTCCTCTGAATTGTTTTGCCTGAGAATGCATGAATGAAAGCTGTCAAATAATATATTATTAATTAATCACATTTATGCAGTGCGGGCTGGTAGGGAGGGATTAATCATTACACGCTTACGAGTGCAAATGCTGGAGCAATTATAGACTTTTAACCAACATCAAACACATTCTGAAGTAGTACACAAGTACTTAAATGGCGTCATCTGAACTCCTCTTGGTGTGTAGTGGTCCAGTAAAATGCAAAAAGAACAGTGAACAACCCTGCTTGCGATCAGACGTGCACAACCACAAACGACAAAAACACTCCACACGTTCATCAATAACACTGCCTTCAAAGAAAAGATATATCATCGGCGACGTTTCAGGCAATCGCCCTTCTTGATGTACTGTTAAGAAAGACCATTGTCCTTAATGTCTCCTGTTATTTACGCACACATACGTATTTATCCTTTAAACGCAGTGTTATCGATGAGTATTTTTCCACGTGCGACCGGATTGCGCGTTTCCTCTCTGATGTCCACAACTGTGCCGTGACATCCTGACCCGCACAGGTCCTTGCCCTGGAGCCACAGGATGACATCATCGACCGGCCCAAGATGGAGGACACCCTCAAGAGGCGATTCTTCTACGACCAGGCCTTCGCCATCTACGGAGGTGGGATCGGCACCCCAGCTCCCGTTTCAGCGGATGCTCTGTTTTGACCTCTGTGTTGGGCGGATTGGTGGTGGGTGTTGGCGGCAGGTGGGGTTTGTCGGTGCCGTTTCACGCCAAGGCCGGCAGTGTCGGTCAAGCATAATTGCCGCCATGATAATGGCTCCGTGCTGAAGATCTGACAGGGCCCCAATCGTCTGTGTTGCAGGTGTGAGTGGCCTCTTTGACTTTGGGCCAGTGGGCTGTGCCCTCAAGAACAACATAATCCAGCAGTGGAGGCAGCACTTTATCCAGGAGGAACAGATCCTCGAGATCGACTGTACCATGCTCACGCCGGAGCCCGTCCTCAAGTAAGTCCGTGCAGCGTAGACAGCCTGTACTTTGCAGGTTGAATATCAGCATTGCAACGGCTTCAGGATCTAGCAGAGGGATTTAAGTGTTGGCAAAATGTGGTGACAATCTGACATTGTGTTGACAGCACGATGTGTCTATAGGAGGAAACATTTGTATTTTATTTGTATTTCCATATGGTGAAAACACTTTGGTTTGATCGTGCGTGTATGACTTTAGAGCGTCAGGACACGTCGACAAGTTTGCTGACTTCATGGTGAAGGACCTGAAGAATGGGGAGTGCTTCCGTGCTGATCACCTACTTAAAGGTGGGTTATATCCGATTACAAAGCAGGGGAAGGCTCATTGTATCAGGTAGTGATGTGTGTTTGTACACATTTATTCTGTTATGAAGAACAGCCATTGCGTGAAAATACACAAGAACTGACAATTGCTCTCCATAGCTGTTCTTTCGGGATAACCGTGTCAAGTGTTCCTTCTCTCTCCTTCGCTACGTTTCGCCTCCCACGTTGGAGGCATCATCAGGCGTTCTGAGTGGTTTAGCTTAAACATGTGCACAATTTTCAACACACTATCGCAGATCATTTTGATAGAATAAAAAATGTTTTAATAACAATCTGAATGGAGGACAGACCCTCTGCAACTGTTTTGGTTGATTAGACAACACTTTAGTACCTGTGAATTTGCTCATTGCGCAGTTAGAGTTGATGGTGGTGGTGATGATGCTTTGGTTGCTCTTCAGCTCATCTGGAGAAGCTCATGTCTGATAAGAAGTGCTCGGAGGAGAAGAAGGCTGATATGAAGGACGTTATCACACAGGTATCCCTCTCGTGTGCAACTGGGGCTCAGATTCATTCCTCAGCAATGCCAGTCTGACATGATTCGTTGTACAGGGTGGGCAGCGGAGGGGTGGTGTCGGTGAACAAAGTTTGACAGAAGAAAGAGCAGGATGAGTGCCTTTAAACACTTCAGTAATCCTTTAGCATAGTGGGTCGGCTAAAGGTGCAACTGATTTTACCCGTTTCAGAAAACTGCCAACCAAGCAGAAGCTTGATATCACCAAGCCCCATGTTTGTTTGTGTGTTAAGTCTGTCGATATAAGAACCGCATTCTGCACCTGCAATGGTGTGTGCATGCTCATGCACAGCCTATTTTTAAATCCACTGCTGGATGAGGTGCGAATCGTGGTGGTTGTTTGGCCTTCCTTTATGATGGTCAGTGTTGGCTGGTAAAGGTGGGGAGTGTAGATGAACAGAGTACAGTAGCGTTATTTGTAATGCGCCCCACTGACAACGTAGCACTGCATCAGACTCCAACACATGTTTTGCGCATTATTACTTAAATGTTTTGTTTTCAAGTTCTACGTGTTCATTTTGACTTGGGCCTCTTTAGCTCTCATTAAAAAAAAACCCATGCTTGCGGTGTTTATAATGATTTATTGACCACTCTCTTTTAACCCTTTGCCCTTAGATGGACAATTACAATCAGCAGCAGCTGACCGATCTGTTCACCGACTACGCCGTGAAGTCGCCCGTCACGGGCAATGACCTCTCGCCTCCCCTGGCCTTCAACCTCATGTTCCAGACGTCCATCGGGCCGGGTGGACAGACGCCCGGGTGAGACTGACGACCAACGCAGTCTTGCCACGTCAAAAATATGCCCCTCTAGTACTCGCTAAGTACGGCTAAGATGCTTTCCTGGGCCGTTATTAATGTGGTAGGCCTAATAATGTGGCCAGGAGCCGTGTGAAAATAAGTCGCAAGACCTAGGCTCCCCACCCACGCTCTAAACTGTGAGAGCAATAGGCTCCGCTACTGACGAGGCACAGCGGCAAGAAGCGAGACACGTAGCAAGCTCCCGAGTGACGCCGCGGCGTGGTGCGTTCCGCCGCAGGTACCTGCGGCCCGAGACAGCCCAGGGCATCTTCCTCAACTACAAGCGGCTGCTGGAGTTCAACCAGGGAAAGCTGCCCTTTGCCGCCGCGCAGATCGGGAACTCGTTCCGCAACGAGATCTCTCCACGCTCCGGCCTCATCCGCGTGAGGTGCGGCACCCGCGCATCCGCGCGTTATGTGACACGTGCGTTGCGTCAACTCTAACGGAGCTGTGCTGACAAAAAGTAGGGCTGTTTCCGAGTTGTTCGAGTCCCTCAGTCTTTGTTGGTCATCGGGCGCTCAACCGGGTCTTTCACTAACATCGCCTTGCCGTGGTCAGCCCACTTCTGGTCTCTCCCTCGCTGTATCTTTCAACCCAGACAGCTTCCATCCAGTCCCAATGATTCGATGTTTGACATTCGGACAGATCGTGGGTGGCCTTGCTATTCTCCCGGTAAGTTATTTCTGTGGCTTCATGAAGAGCGGCTGCGGTGTGCGCAGGGAGTTCACGATGGCAGAGATCGAGCACTTTGTGGACCCCACCGACAAGCAGCACCCCAAGTTTGAGAACATCGCCAACCTGGAGCTGTCCCTCTACTCGGGCCAGGCACAGACGAATGGGCGCTCGCCACAGCGCATGCGCCTTGGCGACGCCGTGCAGCAGGTGCCGATCGCCGTGCTGCGGCGACGAGAAAACCGCACGCGCACTGTACCACACGCGCATTGCACCACGCCACATCGCCGGCGGTGCAGTGTGGGTAGCGAGCGGCACACCGCACCTCGCCGGCGTTGTTATCGCCGACGAGAACTAGAATCCGTGCTGCGCGTTTGTTCAGCAGGAGCTAGAACAGAGCTATAGTAAGAGCTGGAATAGGAAGTCCACCGTGGGTAATCAACCCAAATGGGATGGGAGCGTTATCCACCGTTGTCGGCCACAATACAGAGTTGCGTTTAACTTCACCGTGTCCTGTATAAAGTTCGTGTCGGCAAAAATACAATACTCGCCTCTCGCTGTCCGGTGCTAAATTGAGGTCAGACCTACTGAACCTTGTTAGAAATGAATGTAACTGTTTAGCAAATAGGTGGAACTAGAACGAACTTTGGTCAACTTCTTAAGGTTTTTACAACTAGAACTACATGTTAAATTATTCAGAACTGCGCGTGGAAAATTAGCGTAGAAATTAGCTGGAATTTATTATATTATCACTACATATCTAGAGCAACGCCGCACCTCACTTCTAGCAGCGTGCTCAGTCTGAGAACAGCTTGCGCATGGCGACAAACGCTCCGTCGCCCTTGGCGACCAACGTGCCGCTCGCGTGCTGCTGCGTAGGGCATCATACACAACACGGTGCTCGGATACTTCATCGGCCGCATCTACCAGTTCCTGGTGAAGGTCGGCGTGAAAGACGAGCACCTGCGCTTCCGGCAGCATATGGACAACGAGATGGCGCACTACGCCAGCGACTGCTGGGACGCCGAGACGAAGACCTCCTACGTGCGTAATCCCGCACGGTGGCAACGCTCGCGCCTCACAGCGAGAAATCCCTGGCGTTCGAGTCCCAGCTCGGGGCTTTCTGTGTGGAGTTTGTGTGTTTTGCCGTGTCCTCCGGTTTCATCCCATAGCTGAACACACACTACAGTGGTGCCTCGCTTTACGATATTAAACAGGTCCAGAACGCGTATCGTAATGTGAAACCATCATAAAGTGGGACCAATACTTCCTTAGTACAGTAAGAGCAGCGCACACATGTTTGAAACAAAGGAGACGTTAGAACTGAGATGTAAACACTAAATAGCGCGCTATTGGCTGAGAAGCTACCCAAGCGGCATTCGTTTTCATGTCTGATTGGCTGCTGCGCCACCCACGCTCACACGCATCTATGTCGTAACACGGAAAGTTATTTCATTGTATTGTGAGGCCAACGTAAAGCGAGGGACCACTGTATTTGTATAATAATATCTTAACGTATTAACAATCAACACAGTGACTCCAAAGACGAACGGGTGGACTGCGGCATAACTCGGCGCTTGTCTGCACACACACACATTTATAATTGATGTAAGAGTGTGTGTGTGGCTGGCCGAGTGACGGCGCTCGCTGGTGTTGTGGTGACGTGCACTGCATGTGTCTCCACAGGGCTGGATCGAGGTGGTGGGCTGTGCCGACCGCTCGTGTTTTGACCTGCAGTGCCACTCCCGTGCCACTAAGGTGCCACTGGTGGCCGAGAAGCCTCTCAAGGAGCCCATATCCTTCACGGCGATTGTGGAGGGCCTCAGGGGTGGGGAGGGCTCATTATAGGATGAGAGGTCCACGTTAGGTTCCGTAGGGAGGTATCTCTGCGGTGTGCTTTTGGTTTGTACCGCACGTCTATTCGGCATATTGTCCGAGGTTTTGCTCCACGTGCTGGGAGCCGTACAGCACAATTGCAACAAACCTTTGAACGAAGGAGATGTTAACTTTGAGAAGTGCTTCTTGATATGAACATGTGGTTAGGTCCGCATTCACAGGCTTACGCGAATTAACAGCACGTTGAGTGCCCTGCGTTCAGGAGCCTATAACGAGAGAGGCTGCATCAATGGATGTGGATTGTTCTTGACCGATCGGTTCACAAGGTGGTGGAGGTGGTGCAGCTGGAAGCTAATAAGGGCATCGTTGGAAAGGCCTTCAAAAAAGATGCACGGCTGGTGAACAAGTTCCTGGAAGACTGCGACGACATCGATTTAGTGGAGAAGCAACTGGCGGATAAGGGGTAAGAGCAGTTACTCAGTGAGTGAAATGCATTAGCAGCCACGTAATGAGAAATATTACAGCGTCTTTAAGTAGCAGATGCTAACTGATAACATGATCACTGAACGGTTTGCAAGTGTGATCATCTTGCTGAGCACACATGTTCTGTTGTCTGGCTCTGCCTGTTTATTGATATGTGGTTGTGCACATCTGTGATCCAGAAGGTTGGTAGGTCACTTAAATATCAAACATCTGCCGGGATGAAAGGTAGCCCTGGATGTCGTAGACCAGCAATAACCCATCTGTGTACACCATTAAGTGCCATGCCCTCCTGGGCGGGCTTTCTCCAAGAATTGCTATTTGGACAGCCATTCAGCACCAACCGCATAATCCATGTTAAATCCTTGTCAATACTTGGTCTCCCCCATTCTCGCAGAGAATTCAGCTTTGAGGTGGAAGGGAAGAGCTTCGTTCTGTCCAAGGACATGGTGTCCATCAAGCGCTTTCAGAAGACCCTCTACGGTGAGTGGCGACAGTGAACGTCTTGCGTGCATCTCTTGCTGGCGTCGTAATACGTCAGATGGTAGTGTCGTTGGTGGGAGCAATCGGCGGGTGGGGTTCTTACGTAAGGGGCTTTCAGGCACAATAGCTGTGACCAAATCACCCAGAATGCTCCCGATCTCGGCAGACAACCATGCACACCGTGTTCCGATTAGCAGCTTCTGCATGGCTGTGCTACGTGGCGGTTCCAAGGGCAGAGCAACATTGTCGTACTGTGCTATATCTAGGCTCCCCTACATTATCAACCCAAGCTGATCAACATAGTGAAATATGGTAAAAAATAACACTCAACCCACAGGTTACCCACTTGGGTAAAGCTACTTAGCAGTCTTTCCCCATACTGTGAAACTCCCACAGACTGTAAAATTCACTTCAACTTTATTGTCAATTCTGCCATATGTACAGGACATATAGAGGATCGAAATGTGGCGCTGTTGTGATAGCATTGCATTATATGAATGTCACGACCCCATGATTTTGGGGGTTTCGTTGAAAACGTGTTGCGGAGGGGCCCGGTTTTTGCGGGCGCGCGTTCAAACCTCGTCGCTGCTCTCGTCCCCAGTGGAGGAGGTGGTGCCCAACGTCATCGAGCCGTCCTTCGGTATCGGCCGCATCATGTACACCATCCTGGAGCACAGCTTCCGCGTGCGGGAGGGCGACGAGCAGCGGACGGTATGCCGTCGCTCGCTCGGGCCGCGCGGAAATCGCACACCCACTCGGCGGGGCTCGCTTGTTTCTGCCCCGCCTTACGATATTAACCAGTCAGGTGGAGGTGCAGGCCGAGCTCATGCCTCCCACTTGTCTCCCCACCCCCACACCGTGTTCCCCCTTGCGTTTGCAGTATTTCTCCTTCCCGCCCACCGTCGCTCCCTACAAGTGCTCCGTGCTGCCCCTCAGCCAGAACACGGAGTTTACGCCATTCGTCAAGACGCTCTGTGAGTGTGGCCTCGTGCTGCGCCACGCGGGTGTGGTGGGGGGTGGTCGGATCGGCCACAGATGAGTACCTGGTGTGATGTGTAACCATCACCACTGGGGAGACAAAGGCGGCCAAGCACGGTGCTCACCAACTCACCCCTTTGTGCCGTGCTGGGCTTTATACGTGCTCGATAATAGCACTTGGCCCAAGTCTATTAAAGGATATAATGGGAGGTGTTTGTCTTTGGTCATTACGAGCGCGCGGGCGCTGGAACGCGGTGCTGTGTGCCCGCGTATTTGCATGGCTAGCGACGCCACACTATCGGGTGAATGTACTCGAGCACCTGCGTAGTGGCGCTAATAGCCTGCAGGTGGCTCCCACGTCCACGTTAACAATCCACGTTGGTGGCATCATACTTACAGAGTAATGAAATTGTATTGGAACTGAATGAATGTACGTGACGGGGCGGAGTAGCGGTGCATTGTTTCGCACACTGTGCTACGAACCCCACAGCACAGTGCACGCCGAACTAAGCCGCCGTTTCACCTCGTGTGATCGTGCCCGCACGCTGCCCCCCGTGTCGCCCGCAGCGGAGGCGCTGACGCGGAACGGAGTCTCGCACAAGGTGGACGACTCGTCGGGGTCGATCGGGCGCCGCTACGCGCGCACCGACGAGATCGGCATCTCCTTCGGCATCACCGTCGACTTCGACACCGTGAACCGGCAGCCCCACACGGCCACGCTGCGCGAGCGCGACTCCATGCGCCAGATTCGCGCCGAGGTGAGCGCGTCGTCGGGGCTCGTCGCGTTAAACGACGACGAGAGGTAAAGGCTTTAAAATGGCCTTTGTCGTCATCGGTTTCAGATGCGATCAATCATATCTAGCCGTGGAATGATGGCGCTCTCAATTCGTTGCCATCTGTTGCGGTCTTATAAACGGAGAGACTTTTGACCGTCTCAGTTTTGAGAATGACTTAGTCGTTGGGAAAACAGCTGCAGGAAATGATAGAATGACTGCATGGGACAAGGCTGCACAATGGGAGAAATTAAACTTCTTACCTTATACAAAACTAATAATGCATCGTCGTGGACAATTTATGAGTGATACATTAATAGACGAGAGTCTTTGTTATTGTGTTACTGCATAGCTATTATGCATACTCAGGCTGGAGTAGTTTGAGCTTCATTAAAGACATGAGTCAATAGTCATAATTAGTCGTGTAATAATGGTACTCTCGTGGTGTCAACGTGACATCAGACTGATGTCCTTTGTAACATTTTAATATTCTTGTACGTGGTTTAAGTTTTTTTTCGTTAACGTAGTTTATAATATAGTGTCAGAAGAAGAAGAAGATGAAGATGGCCAAGGACACAGACCGGGTACATTTCTACTAGATTCAATAGTTCTATGGGTTTTGTTTTGTAATTAACAAGTTGTAAAGTTGATCATGACTGCAAATAGCTCAGGTGGTACTATCCCAGGTCTGGTAAGCCACATTACTCCACATTACTCCACATGTTCTCTTCTCCAATCTTTCGCCTCGCACACAACTCATCTTTACTTCCCACTCATATAAACGATCTCATAATTTTTATGATATCCAGTTGACCCTGCATTGACCTCCGGATTCCCTTCCGCACCCATCCCCCTCCCTCTCCTGAACCAGATCGACGAGCTGCCGGTCCTGGTGCGGGACCTGTCTAACGGTGTCCTCACGTGGGCCGAGGTGGAGGCCCGCCACCCGCTCTTCGAGGGCCAGGAGACAGGCAAGAAGGACATGGAGGAGTGAGGGGGCGCGGGGAACGCAGCAGCTTCCTCTCCGCCGCCACTCGTCGTCACATCCGGCCACCCGCTCCTTGTCCCCCACGCTTCCTCTCGTCCCCGGCCCCGTAGCGTGACGTTGTTTACAAGCGAGGCCGTTCGACAACTCAGGGGGGACACGACACGGTCAACGTTAAACAAACTTCAGACGATTAAACGCTAAACACGTTGAGCAACGACATTGCCTGCCGTTGTTTATCTCTTACTCCGTATGTATATGAAAAAGCCTGCTTTGCCCGTCGCTCAATTTTACCCGTGTGTATTTTTCTGCCAGCTTCCACCTTCCGCGGTTTGTATATCAATGAAGCTTGCAAATTTAAGGAAGGGGGCTTTGCAATCAGCAGAGGTGGGGGGGCGGGTGCTGAGCCCCCTCCATTCCTCCAGCATCCCCCCACCACCAATGCTTATGGGGCTGTCACGCACTCTCCTCCTGTCGATGTGACTGTGTTTTCTTGCCGGAGCCTTGGCAAGCTGCAGGTGCAAAGCGACTTTCTCGTGTTTCCGTCGGCACGTGTGAAATTCCCTTTGTGCCACCGATATAAGAGGCTCGTCTCTTATTTAACCCACCTCCTGCGAGTTAAAAAAAAAATAGTAGCTTTTTACATTATTGCTTTTAATTGCGGGAAATTATGCCACCAACTATTGATGCAGGTTTTCACGGCTCGATGTATGTAAATCGCTCGTGAGAGCCGCTCTTTCGGGATAGTCATGTCGAGCTGTCCAACTTCCCCTTCACGCTTGTGCATATCAGTGTTAATTTTTGTTTAAATTACTTGAGTTATCGGGGAGGAAATTAATTGGTACCCTTGTCGGGAGGCGGTTGAAAGTGCAATGTCGACGGTCCACGTGCTGCCATTGTGACCTCCACTCCGTTGCTCTGTATCAAAAGCGCTCCGCTTCCTGCTGGCTGAATTCTCTGCCACGCACACAAACCAAAATGGTTTTTCACTCGTTGGTGTTGAGGTGCTGAAATAATGCGGTTGGAATTATTCGGGCTCATTCCATTTTATGCCGAATGTTCATAAATAAACGGCACGTGGTTTGCTCGGGCTGCTCTTGCTGTGTTTGAGAATCGATCGTTTTCGTGAACGAAAATCCTACCGTCCGTCTATAGAAATTACATTCATTTTTTATTGAATAATGCACCAGGTTGTCAAACATTTGTTAAATTGGGAAACCTTCACATTTAAAATGGTACAAGGCTGACCCGCGTCCATTCTTGGCAACTACCAACACTGCATATTTCCACATCGCCAGATTTGAGTCTTGAGGGCCGGTTTGCATGACTTGTTGTGTGTGGACTGTTCGTGGTTTTAACACACTGGCCCGCCTTGCTGGTGATCGCATTTACTGTAAATTCAAGTTCGCTTAAATTCGTCAAAGCTGTCACATCCGCAAGCTGAATGGGACACTGCACAGTTAAGGGGTCACGACACTCGACCACAGGTCACAAGGTTCACCGCAGAATCCAGGTCATTTTTGACGTTTTATGGCCAAAGTTACAAGCGTTTATGCTCAATCTCCGCCATTCTCAACCAGTGGGTCGTGACCGCCACCTAGCGATCCGTGGGGACCATACCTGAATGGGCCAAGTGGGCCTTGAAGTGCGAAAGGTTGAGAACCCCCTGCTCTATCTGCCTGTAATATTTTCATTTTTATAAAAGGTATCTCGAGGGTCAGAGCACTGAGCTGGCGACACTGAGAAACCGAGTTGGAATCCAGGAAGCCGCTTGTGATGAACCTGGGTTCTCAAGGGTTCATGGTCTCAACTCGGTCACCAATGAAAATGTAACTCTCCGTAAAGACCAAGCACAACAAACTCGCTTCACCTGCCTCGGTTGTCGTCCCAACGTGTTGTTTTGTTCTGAGCAAAGAACGTTAGGCCATAGACACCGTGCGATGCAACGTTTGTTGTCAAGGGAGTGGATGTTTTTGAATCAACAGCGGTGTCTATGATCACACGGTGTCCGTACAGCCCGTGAGTACTCGACCCGTCGTTTCCCGGCGCTGTCATCGTAATCATCAGTCCTTGCTTAATGCTGTACAGGGTCGCGGGGAGCCGGAGCCTATCTCGGTAGGGCTATACCCAGGATGGGGCGCCAGTCCATCACAGAGCACCGGGGGCAATTTATTAAGCAGGCCAATTAATCTAGGTACCATTTATTTTGACGTCGGACGGAAACCGGATTATCTGGGAATATATGAATGTAATGTCCGCCGCTGCGGTGTCAAAGCAATGAGAAACGACAATAAAAATCGTAGTTATTTATTGAAAGCACACGCTTCCAGATGGCCCCGTCATACAAACCCAGCGCACGTAGAGCGACATCGGCAACATACAAAGCCATTCAAACATAGAGCAGAGAACCCCTTTGGGGAAAGTGCCGCACGACGTACGAGTGGGGTGGATGGAATGGCAATGAACGTGCAGCCACAGCAATCGTGTTTTAACGTGTTGAGTCATAGTAACGGTGTATGGATATCGTTTAGTAGTATGAACATACATACAATTTAAAGGTCATTTCTGCAGAAAAGTCCGAAGTCGACAATATGCACTCTGGAAACTATTTGGAAAAAAAAACCCGTTCCATTCCCTGAATAGATTTTTCGTGGAAAAAAGTTGCCTTGCCTGATAATCGCGCGGTTACTCAATATTTTCAGGATATAAAACCGAGTAGGTGGCGCTGACGCCTCACAGCAACAATGGTTCGATTCCTGGCTCGGGTGCCTTTCTGTGTGGCGTTTGCACAACCGTGAAAACCTGCGTAGTCTTTGATTCTTGGCAACTGTGTGAGCCAGTAAAAGTCGCATGCCATTGTCGCGAGACAGCAGTGTTTGCTCTCAGCTCATCCGAGGTAGGTGCTTGGCTATCATGATTATTTTAGCGAGTGAGCCGCACAGAATCTGTCCCATACAAATGTAGCGATTTATATAATAAAGGGTGAGTAATAGGGGTAATGGGCAGGTGTTACAAATCACGGAGAGAGGGGAGTGGAGTTAGGACGCATGGAAAACAAGCGTGTGCTGCACAAACGAAGGCCGATTGCTGAATGATCGTGGTGGTTGTGGGTGATAGATAAAACCTGTACGGAGGTATGTTGTTAATTAACAGATAAGTGCCAGGTGGGAAAGCATAGGGGGTGGGTAAATTGGGGAAGGTTATAAATATGAGAAGACAGCGGCAGCGAGCCCTCTTGTTTTGGAGCAAGAAGGCGTTGGGTTGAGCTGCTGGCGGAAGGCCAGGGAAAGCAGCAGCGTGTTGTTGGCACGTGTAACGTTTGCACAGGCAAGTAAACAGGCACACGAGTGTGGTCACGTCGCGACACTGTTTCAAACCGTGCCAAGGTGGAATGTGTTGTGATAATACAAGATGATTCTAGCTGGCGAGTTGCCCACGGCACACGGGCAGCCGCTGGGCCGGCGCGCGTCGCTGCTGTGTCGTCGCCGTGTCGCAGGTTGGAGGCAGCTCGGGGCTTCACGAGTTCTGCTGCTGCTCATGTAATTCTTGCGAAAAGTCGTAATATTCTGAAGTGACAAGAAAACAGGGTTTACTGAAAAACAAATGTACGCGCGGACTAAATTGCCCCCGGTGCTCTGTGATGGACTGGCGTCCCGTCCTGGATGTAGCCCTGCCTTGCGCCCTGTGTCTGCCGCGATAGGCTGCGGTTCTCCGCGAACCTGTACACAGGATTAAGCGGTTTCCGACAATGGATTGGTGGATGTGCGTGTAGGAATCTGTAGACGTGCGGGAATTAGTACTACTAATTCGATTCGACTTGTATTGTGCCTCATGGGCAATCTCTTCTGCGTGCTAACCTGTCACTCACCTTGTGCCGGCAAGACGTTGGCGCCTACAGTCCCAGTGGCGCTTGGTGGTGGAGGAGGTGGGATGGCCTGGCGTCTACTGCACTTCAAAACAACACATGCAAGTGTAAAGCTATGCCAGAACCAGCCATCGGACTTTGGCGACTTCCCTTCTCCTGCCTGGAGAGCTCGCTTGTGCCTCACTGGGCTTTCCAAACTCGACACGTGTTTGTTGTGGAGCATAAAGGTTAAAAGCCAAGTGTGAGCGCATCGGACCCTCGGGTGAAAGGCGCTATATAAATCGCTATTATTATTAGTGCCACGATAAATTCGTTTTTTTTTTAATCTCATCGGCCTATTGGTATTCCAGACCAACATCCCCCGCAGTATTTGTTTAACAGGCCTGACCGTTGACGTGTTGAGGGATGCGTTATTGTTTGGTTTCTGGGCAGTGAAGGGGTCCTAAAAACAACTGACACTACGCTGTGGGTGGAACGCTTTGACAACCGAGTGTCTTGTATAATGTCTCTTCACAACACTGTCATTTGCTTAGCAGGGACATGAACACGCGTTCCATCAAGGGAGTGTTGTTTTGGTACGTACACACTGGTACAACGCTATGATTAAGTGCTGTCAAGTCAATAGCATAGTGTGGTGCAAAGAATGAAATGTGACCCCCCCCCCTCGTCCAATTGTCCCCCCTCGCCCGAGTTTGTAGCCTGGCACCTGGGCCTATCTGACCCATGAGCCCCTTTGCAGTTACACTGCCTACACACACTACTGGATGCAGTGCAGCTCTGCAGAGCAAAGGATACACATGGCACACACATGCATTGATCTCATGTTTAAGTTCAACCAGAAAGTATTAACTGTCAATCTCTAATCGACTGCTCTGTCTACAAGCAATATCGTCTCGATGGGTCATGGCTGGCCTGAGAACGCCTGGGAATCCCCCAGGAAGAGCTGGAATCTGTTGCTGAGGAAAGGGATGTCTGGTCTGCTCCCCTCTGGCTGTCCTCCACACGCTGGGCTAACGGGGCTTGCCGCCGTACGGCGGTTGCAGTGCGGTGCTTACGTATGCGTCGGCGGTGCGTTGCGCGTCGCGCCCATCGTGTGGTGGATTATGGGCGGCAGATTCGCCGAAGGAGGCCGGGGCGGCGGTTGCGGCGGCGGCGGTGGTGCCATGGGCGGCGGCGGCCACATGGGCATCGGTGGCAGGTGTGGCATAATCGGCGGCGGGTAGTGGTGGTGGTGGACGGCCGACTGCCGCTGCTTGTCGAACCTCATCGCGGGCACGGCGGGCTCCTTGCACGTGGCGGGTGGCAGAAGGGAGATGACGCGGGGAATAGATAGATAGATGTTTATTATAACAGCAGAAAAATACGCAGTGAGCTTGCGATCACGGGTGAAATCCTGCACCCGGGTGTATGAGGCTTACGGCGGCGCAGCGCGGTTGGCACGTGCCGCGGTGCACGGAATGAAATGGAGCCCTCCTCCCATTTTCAATATTCCAACCCCGTCTTCATAGCTCGGCACCTCGGCCACTGTGGTCCGTGGGCACTGATGCTGTTGCGTCGCCGGTAAACTCGTTAGCTACACCACTGCTCTTCTAGTTGGACAGATGTTAATTATTGCAGCAGAAAATACAGTGGGCTTGCAAGCTCTTGAAGTGGGATTCCTGCGGTACAACGAACGTACGAACTAACCAACATATAAAATTATGGTTGCTCTTCAGAGCTGTTAGTTCAGGATTGCCATGCCGAGCTCTCTCCCTCGTAACGTTTCGCCTGCCACGTTGGAAGCATGATCAATATATCGCATGTAGTAGCAATGGAAAGTGAGGGTTCCATCGCGCGAAGGGGCCCACTCGGTCGCACGGAGGTCTTGCCACCGGAGCCGAGCGAGGTTTGTACTCGCGCAGACAGCACGGTCGGCCGAGCAGATAATAATAATAGCATTTTATAGAGCGCCTTTCACCCGAGGGTCACAAAGCGCTGCACAACGACAGAAAAAAAACCAACTAATAAAAAACAAGCAACAAAAAAATTAAATGATTAAAGCTGCTTCGAATACACCGAAAGGTTGTGAAACTGGCAATCTTATGAGCGGCAAAAATCTGCCAGCGTCCCCTAAGATGGCCGTCTTACCTGGGCAACTGCCGGGGTCGAGGGGGGCCCCAGACCGTGCGGCTGGAAGGCGTTGAGCATCATGTTGTGCATGATTATCTGGTGCATCTGCACGTTCTGGAACAGCATCATCTCCACCATGTCTGCAGCACAGGAAGAATGAGGAAAGGGGTGCTGAGTGCGATTCCGCCCTGTGTATTGCGGGCACTCTTACGATCAATCAACATTCAAGTTAACACAGCGGGCTTGGCCCTAAACGGACCCAACAGGAATCCCCGAAGGGCTTTGTGCTGACGACCGCCACAACAAAGCGCTAAGCTTCTTTTGCAGAGACGGATTGCGGGGGGGGAGAGGGATGTGCTTCCGACTCGACGGCAGAGTTGTGCAATGCGGCCCCCAACTCCACGCGAGTTTTCTCTGCTGCTGAGCAACGGAGTGTTTGCGTGCCTCCGTGCGTGCGCCGCCATCCACGAGCGAGGCGAACGAATAACAAGAATAGTCATGTTAACATTGATAACAGTTACTGCACGTCATCGTCACAGGGCAGGGCTGGGGAACCTTATATTTACCGAGGGCCAAAATAATTTGAAATACCTTTGGCGGGCCACACATTAACTACAAGTGTCTCTGGCAGACAGACGTGACTAAGCGCACTGAATTATGAACTCATTATTTCCAGGTTCATTTCACAAATACGAAGGAGGGACGATAGCGATACGCGCCGTTTCCCCTCACTTCATCGCTTGGCGCAACCACCCAAGTGTACTGTTACAGTTGAAACTCAACATCTACATCAAGCACACTTAAGAAGTGGTTACGATGCTTGCAGTGGCGGATGATTCTCGTTTGTGGGCCGTTTTGAAATGCTCAGCCTCACGTGGCCATGGGTCAGATAAAGTGAAGTTGTGGGCCTCATCTGGCCCATGGGCCCTAGGTTCCTCAGATTGTGAACTAGAGCAAGGGAGAATACGCACTGCTGCAGTTATGAAATTGTTTTCCTTTTCAAACTTAATTAAAACAATAAAATAGATAAATTTAGCTTCAACTGAAGCTGTAACCAAGGAGGGTGAAAGGAGCCGAGGGGAATTGTGTGCGGAGCGAAGGTTATCTATTTTATGGTCCAGATGATCATCATGTATGAGTTGTTAGGACATACATTTTGCTATTGCTCAATGTGGAATGTCTCGTATCTCTGAGTTATGTTTCGTGATTTGTTTTTATGGCAACATTCCAGAATCTTTGTTTTTTAATTCAGAGGAAATGCGTAGATCGTGCCGTATATACAAGTGTACGAGATACACATTCGAGTGTTAACTGAATTCTTCTTTTAAGAAAAGTAGAATCTACTCCCGTGCACATGTACGTGCATGTATTATGTATACACGTGGATCTGCACATAAAACATAGTGATATGTAGAATAAAGATAATCCACTTTACACACATGTCTAAAAACCCCGAGTAGACACAACAACCAACTCGGGCATATACACAACAAACACTGAGAGACACTCAAGACTCCACGCAAACATCCCATCTATAGCGAGGCACTGCGTGTCTCCACAGCAGTCTCGCTATTTGCAGCCTATGTGCAGTGTGCAGGTGTTCTCTTAAAAACGAGACGCCACGCTCTTATCTTGACAAAGGTTTGCCACTCAAGGATCTTGAGAGGGAACACAATGGTCTGAAAGAGAAGCCAAAGGTTGCTCTCATGAGCTTCTCTCGCGTAGGACCGGCGCGGTTCCTCCCACGCGGTGTGGCATCCTCGAGGCTCGCTCGCACCCTGGAATGTTTCACATTTTGTGTTGACATATAACATCCATGGGAGAACTGGCTAAGCTGTCCACGTATTTCACTTGCCAGTACGACCACCAGCGCCAGAAAGCAAACTTCAGCCCGTGCCTATTTATATATACGGATCAATGCATCTGAATAATGTTGCGACATTTCACGCGAATTGGTTGTCACATTGGTAAAGGTACGGCCCTGCAATCGCTCGCTCACGCCACTGCTGGCGGAAGAGTGTCCACGAGAGGGAGCTCTAGAGAGCCCCACTACTGGAGAGTATTGTGACCTAACCCCAACTCTGCAGCGCTAGCCAGAGGTCTTGGAAGAGGTGTCATTGCGCACACCTTACACGACCGCGCTTGACCTGCCAGTCGACTAACTGTCGATTAATTGTGGTGTACACGTGTAATCCCCCCACTCCTGGGCTGGAGGTGTGGGAGCGGGGGGGGGGAAGTTGCTACCTTCCTTGATGCTGCCGCGCTGTGGCGGAGCCTGTGCCGGCAGCGCGGCCGGGATGTGTTGGATGAGCGGCTGCTGCGGTGGTAACTGCTGGATGATTGTGGCTGGGGGTCCGGGCATCTGCAGGCAGACACCACGCAACGTGCGCCGTACAATTACGACTGTATGTTAATACATAGGGCCTGCGTGCGGCTGCATCGCAATACGTTCTACGGAAGTTGTAACAACGTAAAAACAACTATCCGTATCTTTGACCAAGAGGGGTGGGAAATAGTCCCCGTTCCGCCAACGTAGTGAATACTCTACACGGTTTTCCACTGGTGCACGTGCAATAATAGAGGAACCCTTAATAGGTCAATAATGTGTATACGGTTTATACACCGTATACAAATTACGGTATATAAACCCCGTATGTATCCTCACCTCACAATGTCTTGCGAATGTTATCTCGACACTGAAGGTCATCTCCGTGTCATTTCATGATATTCACAATGAAGGCCCCCCGTACGTTAGCACCCCGCTCAGCGAGGGTCGACGAAGGCGGAAGGGGGCGCCCAGGACCAGTTCGAATATCACTCCGTACCGGTGTTAGCTGTGGCCAGGTGTTGAACACAGGGACGCCGGGTTGGTAGCGCAAAACACTTATCACTGCATCACCAGCGCGCCACCATTCTCTTAAAATATAGTTTTAACCCCCTGGGCGCTATATAAGTGAGCGCGCACACTCAGACGTTTTCACGCACAAAGTCTCCGTGAAGCTTGACCGCACCGATGATTTGCGCATTCAGTCACGCAGCAGAGTGGTTCCAGATTAAAGCCCTCCTCAGCTTATTGCTGGGCGAAGCCAAACACTGGCCACGCACAAGAGCTCTCCTTCACGGTGCTCGGCAGTGAATTCCGAGCACTTGCTGAGCCCCTCTCTTGACCCAGATCTCAAAAACAGACTGTGAATGCCGTCGCTCCGCTGAAAGCTGGCTGTAACGCTAAAACTCACTTTCGTTCTCCAAGGAGGAAATGTGGCAATGGTGGGTCGACGCTGCGAACACATTCTGGCAGCCTCGGTCAGATACTTTGGACGTAATTGGGAGCTGCATCTGCGAGCAACTATTAAGGGCCTAGAATTTAGCTAAACTGCAAAGCTTTTCTATCATAGAGAAGTATCCATAAAAAAATAAGGTCCCTGGGTCTTTGAGAACAGATCTTTGAAATTTCTACTCGTACACTTTAGATCCGCCTTCGTGTTGTGCCACGGGTTGGTCAACAACAAACCGGAAAACATCACAGGAGAGCCGCAGAACTGTGAAAACCTAGCCAGAGCAATACGGGTTTAGGGTTTCCCATCTCCATGTGGGTGTTTTGTTGTCTGGGAATAAACATGACCTGCTCGGCCCCTCGGCTTGCGTGCGACGGCTTTCACAAAGGATGATCGGGGCGGGATACAGGTGGGCACAGGTACACGTGACCCCCCCCCC
>JAZEWU010000005.1:10054516-10104350 GCA_036362915.1 Geotria australis | reverse complement strand
TCATGGTACCGGGTTCGGATCCTTCATAAGCGCAAATGTTATCTGAACAACACCAATGCTGTTATGTCTTTTTTCAGCTTTATTTCCCACTTATTAATTACACTTCTCTAACTTTAACACTTTTTCAGCTTTACGTTCCCACTTTTGCACTACAATCAACTCTATTAAGCACTTGTTTATCCTGAAGTCAGAACTTGTTACAAGCTTGGAAGTAGGTCGCCGAAGAGTGGGTACTATTAATTGTCCAGAATCGGTTGTTTAAAATGTTGCCATATATAGCGCCTCTAGCGGTTGTGGCGTCCGCATTAATCCATTACGTAATTTATTTGATGCCCTGTGATGGACTGGCGTCCCATTATGGGTATAGCCCTGCCTTGCGCCCTGTGTCTGCTGGGATAGGCTCCGGTTCACCGCAACCCTGTACAGGATTAAGCGGTTTCTGACAATAGTGAACTTATTTGATGATGCTGCGTTGGCAGTGGTGCAAGAGCACAAATAACAAAACAAAAAACCGGAAACCCACGCAGAACAGGGAGAGAACACACAAACTCCACACAGAAAGGCGCCCGAGGTAGGAATCGAACCGCCTCGGGTAGGACCCTCAAGATTATAATTTTATTACACGTGTTGTGACATTTTAAGTAACACTATCATTGACAAGTGTCTATTTCTCCATAGAAAACTAAAATATCATTGAAGCCATCAGCCGTCATCCCTTCCAAACCGATTACGTTCCAGTGGAGTTTGTTCAAGCAAGTAAGTTCTGGTCTCGTTTTTAACTTTGTGAGTCTCATCAGCAGGGTGTGTCCAGTTTAAATAAATGCATGTAAAATGTCGTAAAATAGTGTAAACTCTAGGTAACATTGTGTTGTGTATTAGCAGTCTGGGTGGCATTGTGTTGCCTGTTCAATGTCTGCGTGATATTGCGTTGTGCATGTAACGTGGTGTGACAGCGTAAGGTGTGGGTAGTAATGCTTTGTGTATACGAGGTTAGAGGAGCATTGTGTTGCATGAGCAATGTGTGGCTGGCGTGACAGTGGGGATGCACATCGGCCTTACTCGCAAGTCACGGAGGAGCTCGGAACGCCGCTGTAGTGCGCTGTGTAGTGCCCTTCGCGCCACTGGAGCTCCTGTCCGCATCACAGACAACACCACACAGCACATCATACTCATCAATAATCACCATCACCAATCGTCATTATCATCCTGTTGCTTTCCACTGTTATGTCCAGGGTTTTCACTGAATATGCTAGAATAGACTGGAGCAGCCGCGTGACTAGTAATCCACAGTCATAGCGAGAGGTATACTGGGCGTTGTGTACCGGGTGTGGAAATATTGTGTGCGCCTAACTCCAATGCCAAACGTGAAGTGCACACATCAGCCGTGTGTTTATCGTCACAGGATAAACGTCAGTACAGTACCTGGCTCTGGGCTTTCGGATCGACTTGTATCTTCGGGAATATCGTCCTCATCTTGTGTTTCTTGCTCCAACCTCTTTGCAAACAGACACACAGAGCCTACATTTAGCCTTTTAGACAATTCGTGAAGGTGACTGGTTAAGGGGACAGAACAAGTTCAGACAGGAGTTGCCACTGATTTTAGACGTGGCCAGGATTCGGACCCGGGTCGGTGGGTTCTTTTGCAGCATGTAAATATTCAGAATGGATAATATATTCACAGACATAAATCTTTAAGTTCCATCATGGAATGCCTTCGTGTGTTTTGTGCAGACTTAGACGAAATGGCAATACATACTGCTCTCCAACTTTTTCCATGATGTCAGAGAGGGGAGGAGCATGGTTTAAGGAGCTGCAATTGACGTTCGATTATTTAAGTTTTAGTTTCGTGATCAACTTAAAAAATTAGTGTCTGGAAATGGATTGATTTAATTTCGGGCATTTTTGTGTTTTACTATTGAAAGCCAGAACCAAGCGTTAGCTCTCGCTGCTGGGTAACTGAGCCCTGACAGAAAGGCCTCACTAGGTGACAGTTTGGCTCCAGGAGGCATTCTCGACCCCCTTCACCCAATCATGACCATCGTCATCATTATGGTGAGAAAAGGAGGTTACATTTGACTAATGTTTTCCGCTTTTAGAATTGTGCTTTCTCATGTCAGTTTTAGTTGAGCTAGCGGTGTTTTTTCTCACATGTAAATTCAAGCCGAGTTGGGCAGAGAGAGGAGATTGTTAATTGGGCGAGCCTTGCAGGCTGAGCAGCCCTGAGTGTGCGCACCCGAAACCGTGGATTTCCTGTGATCACGGTTACCTTGGTCACGCGCGATGAGATCAATGGACGGACCCGTGAGCAAACCATTGATCATCGCTCAAATTAGGATTTTGCTTTGATCGCAAGCCATTAGCGGCTGGGATTCGCAGTGCCGAGCACGTGCGAATCAAAGACCATCCATGCAACGATGGTTGCACCGGTCGATATGGCACGGCCGCACTCCCTACTGGCCTCATTGAACTAATGAAACCTTATGTCAGGGTTTATTTCTTTCCCGTCCCAATCTCAGCTGGAGTAGCCCACAATTATTCTGTTAGCGCAGCACCGCTGAGACCATTGGTTCGATCTGGCAAGTGCCAGATTATTAGTCGACATTCTCGCTTGGGGAGCGGTGACGCATTGATAAGCGCACTGCAGTAGGAACCTTGTCGGATTTCGATTTCCAGCTATGACAAATGTCAGTGCTAACATCTTAACTGGACAAGGGCCACCCTCCTCTTACACCAACCTACACGAACTCGTGGTTATGGTCAAATAACCCCCAAGCCCTGCACAGCATGGGGAGGCCCACATCCAGCAGTAGATTTTACTGCACGTGACGTATAGACTACGGCGCTAGTACACGTTAACTCACTCACACACGATGCTGTATTTCCAACAGTGTTCAATTTCAGAGATCAATGCACGGGGTAATTATATAGAGTATACAGTAGTTAGTGATGTCTGTAAATGTTGTATCTCTCTACACGAAGAGCTTTCGACGGACTGAGTTAAACCAGGACAGGTGGCAGCCCCAGTAGTGGGAGCAGCTGTCCCTATACATTTTGACAGTAAGTGGGAAACATATGATGTATCCTTGCAACACTCCTTAGGGGTCTACTTGGTTACTCAACATTGACCCCGATGGCCACATATGTTTCCAGCCCAATATCACTCACAGGGGCCTAGCAGTACCTGTGTGCGTCACGGGGGCGACTGCTGTCAGTGGGGGCTGTTGTCCCGGGCCTCAGGTCCAAGGGGGCTTCAAAAAGGGCTAGGAAGGACAAGGAGCGGGCCTTATCTGTCATTTTTCCCCGGGCCTCTAAACACCTTCTCATATTTTCACTTAATGTGGCACGTTACAAATATTAGATTTAGTGGCAGCCCTGGTGTCACATTCGAAGTGTATTGTATCGCAGGAATCCCCCTTCCAGAGCTTGCAAGCTCACTGAGTATTTCTGCTGTAATAATAAACATCTATCCATCTACCTAATTAACTCTGAGCAGGATTACTATGGGTGTGACATCTACTTAACGTTGGGAGACGTGAGGTAAGGGCCTCACCTTCTCGAGGAATCGCAGCTGCAGCCTCGCCATGTCATCCAGCATCGAGCTTCTCACCTCCATGTCTCCCCTCGGATTCAGCGCGCTCCCCGCGTGTGCGTGATGCCAGCTTTCTGCAGTTATAATAAGAGTATTCATCATTGTCAGAAACCGCTTAATCCTGTACAGGGTTGCGGCGAGCCGGAGCCTATCCCGGCAGACACAGGGCGCAAGGCAGGGTCCCACCCAGGATGGGACGCCAGCCTATCACAGGGCACCGGAGCAATGTAGTCAGCAGGCCAATTAACCTATGCAGCAGCATGTCTTTGGACTGTGGGAGGGAACCGGAGTGCCCGGCTAGGGTGTGCTGTAATTTAGGTATATGTGCTTTGAGCCAGGTGTGTTGTGACCAGGTGTACTGTAACAATCAGGTATGCTGTAATCCAGGTGTGCTGTCACACAGGTGTGTTGTAAGCCAGGTGTGCTGTAACCCAAGTGTTTGTAACCCAGGTCTCTGTAATCCAGGTGTGCTGTAAGCCAGGTGTGCTTACCTGTACCCTGGGTGTGCTGTATGTCGTTGATCCGAGCGTGCTAGCAGCCAGGTTTGGGTGCTGTGTGTGTGGTAGCTGTTCGCTGATCCGCTATGTTTTTCCTGGAGACGGTCGTTACCTGTGCGGCTGAAAGTGACGCAGGGGGCGTTAGGGGGAGAACACACCTCGTGACGTGTCACAGCTCATACGAGAACGGCGGCTATAAAGTACCGCATACAGGAGTGTACACCGATGATGCTGATTTGTGGGAAGTTGATCGGCTACCCCTGTGATAATATCCCAACGTCAACAGGAAAAATGCGTATTTCAGTTTGGCGGGGTTCACAGATTACTACTATACTGTATTCAATTTGTGTTTAACTGTATTCAATTTGTGTTTAACTGCGTTTTCGCCGGGCACTCCGGTTTCCTCTCACAGTCCAAATACATGCTTCTGCCCAGGTTAATTGGCCTGCGGACTAAATTCCCCCCGGTGCCCTGTGATGGGCTGGCGTCTCATAATGGATATAGCCCTGCCTTGCGCTCTGTGTCTGCCGAGGTAGGCTCCGGCTTCCCGTTCCCCTGTACAGGATTAAGCTCGTTTCGGACAATGGATGGATGGACTGTCATTGTTAGTGTCAATCCTGTGATCTGATGCTTGAAATTGCACTGATAGGCAGGAGGAGAAACACGTGTATCAGAGAGAAAACGAAAGTTCGGGCCATCGTATTGAATCAAGAAAATCCAGCCGGCTTGGGCAGCCAAGGGAATAATCACGCCCAAGAAGACCCTTCCCTTCACCCAGCAGTGGATAGATCATGGCTGATGATAATGAGACAACAGCACACTGAGACATATTCATCATTCGCATTTTATTCGGACTCTGTCCCAACAACAATACACGTAAATTATGTTGTATCGCGTGTGTCCTGTCTGTTAACACGTGTGCTGTGCATATGAAGCGTACTGTGTGTACGGTCTGTGTGAGGGGTTGAAGGTGTGTGCTCTGGGCAGGTGTTGTGTATGTGTGTTCTAGGTGTCGGCGAGCTTTCGACAACTTCACGTGGCCTCAAGGTGCATATGGCCTGGCACAGGCGCCGTGGTGACGCCACCCCCACCTAGTGGTGTCTGGCGGTTGTTGTTACGTGTATATTTTTAACGTGCTGCAGGTGTGCGCCGTATGTCCCGTATGTGTGTTCTGTCTGCGTTATAGGTGTGTACTGTAGGTGTGCTGTGTGAGCTGTAGATACGCCCTGTGTGATGTGCGTGCTGTGAGTACTGTATATTGTAGGTGTGTGCTGTGTGTACCCTGTACTGTAGGGGTGTGCTATATGTGGTTACTCTATACTGTAGATGTGCTGTGTGTACTGTATATTGGAGGTGTGTACTGTATGGTGTATGTCCATCCATATATTTTCTAAACCGCTTGTCCTGGTGAGGGTCGCGGTGGCAGCAGTCACTATATATTGTAGCTGTGTGCTATATGTCTATACCCTATACTGTAGGTGTGCGCTATATGTGTGTACAGTACTCTATACTGTAGGTGCGCCGTGTCTGCGCGTGTCGCCATAGCCGCGAGTCGCGTGGCAACGAGCCGCGCGGACACTCCGCTCCATTCACCAGCGCCTCCGCGTGTACTGTCTTATGCTCTACAGTCTACATACTTGCCGTGTACACTTTGTACTCAATGTACTAGCGACTCGTATGGTGTAGACTGTATACTCAATGTACTATCGACTCGTATAGTGGTGTCTGTAAATTCAATCTAATGACTCGCAGGGTAAACTGTACGCTACCTGGTTATAACAGAATCACAGCAGCGCACAGCAGTATTGGCTTCAACGTACAGTACAATACACTGTGTGTAAGAAGCTAATCGATGTCGTGGCTTCACACAGCAAACGGACAGCGGAGTGTGCAATGTTAATATAGGTCAGACTGTGGATTCAGTTCAGATAGATACGTAACAAGAGGACAGCGTTGCTCGTGTAAAAAACAACACTACTGCGCATACGTCACACATGTATAGTCTTCATAGCATATGCTATGCTTTTCTGTGCGTACAAACTCAATGCAGGCGTGTTTACTACGGATGCATAGCCGCAGTATATGTTGTATTGCGTTGCAATAGAGACCACACACAACCATAGCCTCCGGACAGCGAGTACCCCTGTGAGTATAAAGTTTACAGCACTTAATAACTTGTGATAAGTAGCAATACTGTATACACAGCACTTGCATACTACTGCTATACGTGTGTGAATATACTACGGTTACGGTATACGGCAGTAATAACTACTGTACATCGTTATTGTGTATTAGCAGCATCACAACATCTAGTGCAAGCAATCAGTGGCACATAGAAACATCACTTGTTGTGCTGTACTTCCATGCTGCCACAAGCGTACACGCCTCGCCTTAACCAACCCGTACTGACCGGCGTAGTGAAGTATGGTTAAAACAGGCATTTACAACCCGGTGCGGCGTTAGGAGGCCTTTGTTGCAAGGCTTTTGTAAACTAGACCTTTGCCAAAACATATTTTTTTGAACATGCTCTTAACATATGCAGCATCCACACAAATGCTGTTTACGTTGGCTTTATATTGTAAATAGGTGTAACATTTTATAATGTTGGTGTCTGTATAAGTTGCACATTTATTTACTAAGTTGCACACGATGTGTCTGTAGGGAAATGAGCAGAGCAGAAAAGGAGGCTTCTACAAAATATGACGGCCCATCTCACCATGGCCAAGCGAGTTCACGCCCAACAAAAGGTCAAACCACTCATACATTATTCAACGTGATATGCAAGCATGTTTCAAACAGAATAATGTTCACGAAGTGGCACTGCTGACAATCTCACTCGCGCAAGTGCACTTGGCCCCGTAAGACAGCAGTGCAGCCACTCCTCCCATGTCCAGAGAATGGCCCACGAAAGCGGATTTCAGAACTGTTGTACTTATGAGATCCCTTCAAGTGACCTCTGGTCCACACATTAAGGGGAAGCCCTTTACCACCCACCCTTCTGCAGAGAATAATATTTTTCACATGAGTGTAAACGTGGAATTTTTAATTCTCAAAGCTAAAATGTTGCCTAAATAATTAAGGGTACTCTGCTTCTTCTTCTTTGCGATTCTTCGCTGTGATCGTAGTTATGTTTTTTTTGTCACCAGGTGGTGATGTTTTGGCAAAGCGGTTTGTGGCGAAGTCTGCAGACGATCCTGACAGCTTGTTCAACCCACAACCTGTCACGCTGGACTCCCTGCAAACCTCCGTGGGCGTGGTGGGCATGGAGGCTGCCCGTGCTGAGGCCGTGTGGCAGGGCAGCCCGGGGCTTATGGCAACCGCCTTTAACGTCCAGCTGCCTCCACCACCCATGGCTCCACCCGTGACTGTGGATGTGGCGAAACCATCAGCAGACAGGTTCTTATGCGATGGGGCTAGCAGCACAACACAGTGGTGGTGGACCTGTTATCAGAATCGATTTTCCAATTAATGTTAAATGTTACAAATTTGTAACACCGTATCACACACTAGTTTGTTTAGCTTTTGAGTCACAGGAAACCACAGACAAGCAGGAAGGCAACCAGAACCAGCGCCATCAATTACCCAAGCACTGTCACCCTAAATTGGGATGTTTGGCTAACTCCAATTGTGAGTGATTTTACATGTAGTGCGAGAGGAGCAACGCTCAATCTCAGTACAGATGGAGACAGATAGAGCTGTACTACAATCTCTTGGTCAGCCAGGATATTGAGCTAAGCTTGTGGTGATGGTCAACACTGACAAAAAAGTGGCAGCCAAAGGTGAGGAACCATATGCAGGTGCTAGATGGTTTGTTGCGTCACAAGACTGTAGGAGACGGGGAGGTCTTCATTCAGCCGTGGATTGATTATGGCTGATAATGATGTAACCTAAATATTGGAGTTATGGGCATGAGCATTGGATTCATTGTACGTGTGTCAGCATGCTCATATGCCTGTTTCCATGGTGTGTGTGTACGTGTGCAGCACGCGTTTCCCAGCGGATGGAGCCAAGCGTACCGATACGCGTGCAACTAAGCATCTGGATCAGGAGCATCTCTCCGGTATTGAAGCTGCAGAGATCCTGGCCAGAGATGGCCACATGGGCGTGCTCAACTTTGCTCACTTCACCAGCTCCCCTGACAGGTGTGGCCTGTGTGGATGTTACCTTTAAAGAGCCGTGTTGAGTGTGACTTCTCTCTCCTTGGCAAAGTTTTGCCTGCCACGATGGAGGAGGCATCATCGCGCGTTTTGTCTCATAACTGTTCAGGTTAAAAACGGAATATTTGCATGTGCACGTGTGTTTCCAAGCGTTAATGGCATCGCACAGGAGCTGCGCTTTCTCAAGCAGTCTGTGTCACAGTGCCGTGGGGTGTTTGTGTGTCGGTGCTTAGGCCTTACGATCTGCAGCCTGCGCGCGCTGGGCTCGGCCACCAGGAGCACTGGATGCTGTCGCCGCTGGGTGCCCTGCACGTGCAGGCGGATGGCATCGCTGAGAGCCAGCCTCTGGCTGAGTGGCGTGGGCACGCTGAGCTCTGCAGAGCCGTCCAATCCATTCCTTACTTTCGCCATTTCCTACTGCGCAAGACATTTAACAGGTAGAATTCCTTTGACGGTCGATAGTACTGTTCGCAGAAGTTTTGTTTAAACTGCTAATCGTTGCTAATGTCCAATTACTTTTTGTGATTACCGAAGTTTTCTTGTGTCGGAATTGCTTTCCATAGTTGTTCTTTCAGGATGGAAAGCAATTCTCATACATCGAGCCGTGAAAACTACATCAGTACATTATCTCTACCATTCACTGCCGGATGAACGCCTCCCCATGCAATGTATGTTGTTTTACCATACTTCACAGTGATCGGTGTGGATTGATGACCGACAGAGTGACGTTGTTACTTGGTTGAATACTGTACGTTCAAATGTATTAGTGCCAAAACATATCAAGGGGCACTTGATTGTGATGCAAGTTATTGTTGACCTATTACCTTTCCAGGTGGTACAGAAATGTGCGATGGCTTCAGTTTAACCGGAGGAAGGAACACCTGGAGAGTTCTCTGCTGCATGGAATCAGTCACTTTGGCACCGCGCTGCTGCAGATTTCCAGGTGGGCCATCATTCCCACTCACGCTGCGTCACGCACATTGACATCTCGCTCTAACCGTTTGGGAATCGTGTTAGAAATCCCAACCTGTTCATCATCTGTGCAGCGAATGGGACAATTGTGCCAGAATGTGAAGGGTGACATATATCATTGTGATCTATATGACGTTCAACATGGTACCCATCACATGATCACAACAGTGAAAACCTACATCAATACATTGCCACGTGTTACATATCATAACATTGCATCGACAAGGTGATTCTCTGTGTTCTATGCTGGGGCTGTGTGGCACCGCATGGTTCTCTTCGTCAGGCTGTTGGAGGAGCTGGACCAAGTCCCGTTTTTGCCGTGGGACCTGCACCGGTCGTACACACTGACCCAGTTCCAGCAGATACTAGCAGACACCACGGCTGAGGTTCGGGAGAGAGTCATCCAGTTCTTCCGCTGTCGTGAAGTCATCTTCCGTATGGTGAGGCCCAGAATGTGAGCCATCGAAATATTAACAACTTACACAGAACTGGTATTTTAGGAGAAAATATGTCACATGCTGCAATTATGTTAACCCTTATACAAATATATTGTTGTTAGAATGGTGATGATACGGTTAGTGCACTGAACTATGAACGACTTGAGTTTGATTCTGAGCTCCCCCTTCACCAACCTGCACTGACCGGCATGGTGAAGTATGGTCAAAACACCGCCATGACCGACAGCTTCTCAATCCAGTTTCCAAAAGAAGCTCCCAGCACGTGCAGCGAGACATCGGATATCATGCCGAGCAACACGCATTCAAACATGATAACACATCACAGAGCCACACAACGTGAACTGCTTGACAGGGTGGCGCAGTGGTAACATCCGCGTCTCACAGAAAGAATGGTCTTGCCCGAGGCGGTTCGATTCCCGCCTTGGGCGCCTTTCTGTGTGGAGTTTGTGTGTTCTCCCCCCTGTTCCGCGTGGGTTTCGTCCCACAACTTAAAAAAAACCACTCATTAATTAGTTGGCCGATAACATCATAATGTATACGAAGCAGTGTGTGGCAATATTGCGCCGGCAAACCGCCTGGCTGCCTCCTCCGCCTCTCTGCGCTTTCCTCGTTCCTCTGAGTCGTTCTCTCGTCGAATTAATACCTTTGACATTGAATGAATACGTGCGCGTTATAAATTGAAAATTATTATGATTATTTCCACCATCTGACGCGTTGGCCCGCGCGCGCTGCAGGTGCACGCGGAGACGTACCGCCAGCTGGAGGTGTGCGAGGCGCACTGTACCGAGGCTGAGCGGCCGCACCCTCGGGAGGGCCTGGCCGAGCGGCGGGAGCTGCTGCGCTGCGCGGCGCACGACCGGAGCGTGGCCGAGAGAGCGGTGCGCCGCCTGGGCCGTCTTGCCCACCTGATGGACGCCCTCGTGCTGCAGCGACTGCGTAGCAAGATGCAGGGCGAGGCGACGCGCTTCACACGCAGCGTCGTGCAGGCGAGTACGAGAGGTAGATAGATAGGTAGATGTTTATTATTATGATTACAGCATAAACATACCCAGTAACGGAAAGAGACTGTCGGACGACCTCGCTTTTCAATGCGTGCCTTTTTATCCCCAGTAGGCCTGTAATCTGAAAATGTTCATTGAATATGTGGAGTTTGATTCCCAGCCATATGCTCCTTCACCATTTTACATTAAATTTGTGTTAGTGCGATGCATGCCTTTGTTTAATTAAGTGAGAAACCCATAATATTTATATATCCTCTTGAAGTAAAATTTCCCTGTAATCACGCAGCAGCATTTCCTGTGCTTTTGCAATAGAGTTGTGGGTAGTTTTCAAGTTTAGTGTTTGGGCTTTGCTATTGTGTTTGGCGATGTCACAGCATGCAGTATTGCGGGAGTGTTATGAAGAAAGGCTTGTGTCTCCTCCAGGGAAGAACCTCGGGACAAACTCCCTTGTTTCACGCCGTGCTGGAATTTGATGCAGAGGGTCACTTACAACTCGTGCCCACGGGAGAGCTCTTTACAGATGCGCTGGAGACTGCCATGGAGAACATGACCCTGACTGTGATGGAGGTAAAACAGGGATTTGCTCACATCCCTCTCTCAAGGCCCAATGTCTCACGGTGGAAGGTAATGTTACTATTTGCAAGTGTGGGAACAGCTGATCTGTTGGATCTAGTTCATCGCCAATCCAAGCATGCTAGATAAAAAGGCAGTGAGTGGGCAAAGCACTTTTCAAGTTGGATAGATTTTTTTTACTATTGTGTGTTCTTTGTAATGTGCTCGCTCGTTTGCTCCAACATATCAACGGGTGCACTTCACTTACACACCTTTTTTCACATGACCTAAACTCATAAACAGAGCCTCACTATACGTAAAACCTTAATAACCGGCAACTGTCGCTAGTTAACATGGGTAGTGCATCTTGGGAGCATATCTGTACCTCTGAATCTGCTCCTCGTTTTTAACCAGCTGTGGAAATCCTGTGCACGCTATAAATTGTATTTATTATTATATATTGGTTTAAATTGATTAAAAGTCAGACTTGTGTGTCGATTCTCAACGTAGGTGGCTGCTTGCATGACTAAAGACACTGAGTCACCTGACACCACGGGGAACACTGATGAGATCGGGGGAGATGATCTTCCCAACCTCTCGGTCACCGGGGACTTGGGTGAGTCAGCAGAGATACCAGGAGTGTCTCTACTAATTATGGTTTCCCTGAATGTTCTTTACCTCTGAGCCCGCTGCCCTCTTCCTCCCACCACATGATTAAAAGATCAATTCTTTTTTTTTATTGTTTTCCAGCGAAATGTTATCATTGACCGCTGCTATCTTTAATTTTTATAACCCAGGTGGATTTCAACTATTTCGGTGTGTATGATATTATTTACGCTTAGCACATTCGACTTGGAATCCGAGGTTGCCTGTGCAATCTCCTGACATGGCCATTAAAACAATGGTGCGTGTTTCTGAAATATCCTGCTGCCTGTCATATGGTATAGTTGTCTATCTGTGGGACATGGTGTCGTGGGGTAAAATGCGTGCACTCCCACCTCTTCCAAGACACCTGGCCAGCGTGGAACTGTAGGCCATATAACATTTAGAGCGGCTCTCTGGAACTCTCTTTCCTGAAGGCCCTTGTATTAGCAGTGACATGAGCAAACAATTGTAGGCCTGCTCCTTTACCTTCATGTTATATATATATTGCTATATTATTGGTTGACAGGAGGCAGTGCGGCACTGTTAACGCTGGCCGAGACGAGCGAGCTGTCGGTGCGAGGAACGCGCGTCAAGGCTCGTTTCTGCCCCCTCTCCCCGCGCCGCCTGCAAGACTCACTACAAGGCGACGGGACCGTGTCCCGCGCTCGCGGCGAGCAGAGGGACATCGTACACGTGAGCATTCGCGCCACCCGTGCGCTGCCCCGACTTGTCATCGATTTGGTCTGTTTGTGATGCAGTGTGTCTCAATGGACACCGTGGTGACAGTTGAATAGTTGCACGGAGAAGTACAAGTGTTCCTGTTGGGTGGTCCTACCAACTGGAGATGATGAAATTGTTCTGAAAACAAGCTTTAAAAAACAAACACTCGTACAAGCATAATGTTTTCTTATATTAAAGCAGAATTTTTAAGTCCCGTCTTAAAATCAACAAATATGTGCATTGATGTTTGTTCTGCTGATTACACCCTTTGATTTCATCTTAAAGCACCATCGTTACAGAAAGGAATAAATGCATTTGATGTTAGAAGTTACCATGTTGCCAGACAAATTGCTCACCTAAGTACATTTTGCAACCCATTTGCAAAACCCTTTGATTTCCTCTTTTGTGAGGACACGTGATGTCATACTGAGGAGGCTGACATACTGTGAAACAATGTCTGTTCATTTTGTTAGCTGACCGAGAGCCAACAGCTTTGAAGGTCAGTGGGAATGTAACTTGAACTGTAGCCATGGCTCTGCCTCACCTTAATGCAAAGCTCTTGTAACAATCAAGATACTGACACAGGCACATGCATGTACAACCACAGGGACTTTAATCCTTATACTATTATAAGGACAGGTAAGAGTGGTCACCAAATTATATTTCAGTGCAGAAAAAGACAGCATGTCCATCATGAAAACCTTTTTAAAAATTGACGCTAGGAAACTGGCGCGTGGACTGGCAGGAATAAAAAGTCTTGTGATTGGTTGTCGAGATGTCCGAAGATGAAAATGCTGCAGTTGGAGAAGCATCATATTGGAGAGATGTTTCCTTAATTGTGTTGCTGATTTTCCGTTCTCTGTCGTTTTTGACATGTCGTTCTCTCCGCAGCCCTGTGCAGCGCTTTGTGACCCTGGCTCCACCCCCTCCCTGGCTCCTCCCCCTACATGGCTCCTCCCCCTCCATGGCTCCTCCCCCTCCCTGTCTCCTCCCCCCCCTGGCTCCCTCCGTGTTTGTCCTTAAGGAAGTGACGGCCATCTTATGGGACGCTGGCAGATTTTTGCCGCTCTTAAGATTGCCAGTTTCACGACCTTTCAGTGTATTCGAAGCAGCCTTAATCATTTAATTTTCGTTGCTTTGGTTTGTATTAGCTGTTTTTTTTTCTCCTGTCGTTGTTGACATGCTGTTATCTCCAATGCCCTTGTGCAGTGCTTTGTGACCCTCGGGTGAAAGGCGCTCTATTAAATGCTATTTTTATTATTCATTGCAATTGTTTAGCTGTAACAACCACATAGGTTGACTTACCGCGAATTATCACACAAAACCTCACGAGACAATTCCTGTCCTTTCGCCTTTGCTTCAGCAGCAGTGCTTGAGCCACGTGTCAGAGTTTTGCCGGGAGCACAGTTGGTTGAGTGAGCCGCACCGTGTGGCCCGGGCCTGGGACAGAGCTGCCCTGGCAGGAGCCACTCCTGAGCAGCTTTGTGGCGACGTGGAGGAATGGCGGAACTGGGTCCGGAAGGCCTCCCTCGTTCCAGGCTCCTTCCTCACGCCGGAGAACATCTTCCACATCGACTGCTCTGTTGTACAACGTGAAATAGGTGTGCTTGTGTGGGCAGTGGCAGCTGTGTGGCGACAGATTGGGGAGGCCTTTGCCCAGCGGTGGATTCATCATGGCTGAGGATGATGTGTGGCCAGTGCCCATTATGTCTCAGTGCTGGCCAGTGCCTACTATATTAGGATTGGTGAAACCTGTAGGTAATACCAGCATCACCATATTATAAGTGCTGTTAACATAATATAATTCAAGTAAAAATACCTTCACACGAAGGAAGTATACGTCATAAATCATGTGCAAAAACAGCATGGTTTTAAATGTTCAAACTATTTCAAATGTTCTAGACAGTCTTATAATTTCACACCTAAACATCTGTTTTAGACGAGTCAGTCTGCTCAGAGTGTGCGGTGGACGCTGTCTGTGCACGCTATCCGACGGGTGCAGTGTCCCCATTGAGACGAGCGGAGCAGGAGGTGCTGGTGGAGCTGGAGGAGCGGTGCAGGGATGGCACTGTGCACTTGCTTGGCGATCTTCGGCGAACCACACGCTCGCTGCTCTGCAGAGACACGGACTGCGTTGCGTTTGCGAGATATATCGAACAGGTGCCCTATGCGTGTACTTTATACGTGTTTTAAACGGTCTACACGTCCGATTTTACGTGCACGTACATGATATTCTCTTTAGAAATGCTATGGAGATGGCGCTGCAGGGAAGAAGGAGTTCAAGGAGAGTGAGGGTGAGATGGAAGGATGGGGTGCAGCGAGATGTAAGGAAATTGGAAATAACTGCAGAAGAAGCACAGAAAATAAGCATGTGGAGAATGAAAACCTGATGCAATCGTAGGACTTTGGGTTTGGAAGAAGTGTTATTTATATTCCTTGATGAGTGCCCAGCAATAGGAATGTGGAATTCTCCACCACTGCCTTAGTGCTTTAAACAGAATAAGAGTACTGCCTCACTGCTCATTTGAGTAGGAAATCACTTTGAATCGTTTTTGAAATAGTATATGCTGTGAGTTATTGCTTTTAGTAACGAGCACCACTTTCCCAACCTCCCTTTAATATATATCAGATAACCTGTTCTTGAGCAAACTCTCCAGCATTCGACACTGAGAGTTGCACATGTGTTTAAATGTATATTAGAATCTCTTTGTAAGCACACAGTATGTGAAATGAGTCATTGCTTTCAAACTGTAAACACTAGTTTCCTTTCCTCCCTGTAATATTGTAGTGATGCAACGAGCTGCTTTTGTCGGTAATAACAAACAAGACCCTTGTTATAGCCTTTAACGCCAATCCCACCGTTGACCGCTGACTGTTTTACAGTTGCACGAGTTCAAGGAGTGCACCGGAGGCTTTGAGACGCAGCTGCAGAACCTGAAAGCAGTGCTTGAAGTGTTGCACGTTACCTTCCGGCCTCTGTCTGATGAAGAGGAGGCAAGGGTGAGGCAGGTGAGATGAGAGATACAGCTGAATGTGCAACTCTGCCCCAGATTCCAAGCTTATTCAGGAGGTTTTGACACTAATTATCTTGCCTACGTGTCTTCGGGTTGTGCTGCGAGTTGCTTAGCACGATTTACGACTCTTTCACTGCACGTGCTCAAGGCTTCTTCACATGGCCGAACAACACACAGTTGAACCCGAAAACACACACACACACAGTCCAAGCCAAAATACCGCTCAATATCAAAATCCGACAACAGCATGCGCTCCTCCGTACCTTCCTACACCGCACGCCGCTTCCATACACCCCTTGCGTTCCCACTGTGGCGACCAGACAGAGGCTGCATGGGAGGCCTTCCTGCGTGGACTTGAGGACGGCGAGAGCTTCGTCATGGCGATGAGGGCGACCGCCGTGGGGAATGCAGAAACGTCGTTGTCCCGTCTGATGGCCCGGGCGGAGGCGGTGGTGGCCGAGGCGGCTGCTCCCCCGTACACGACGCCGGCGGCTCTGTCGGCGGCTCAGCTTGCGCGTCTGACTTCACTCGGCTCCGAGATCGACTCCATCGCCACGGCTGTGGACAAGCTGAACCGGGCCAAGGCCATCGTCACCGGTTCGTATACAATCGCAGAGCAGGGTAATGCTTGTGGATTAACGTGACAAGTGTTGGTCTGTCTGGAAAATAATTCCGCACTCGGCACACCACGTCCAGTGTACTTCTCACTATTGCTGTGGCTTGTGATCGTGTGCCTATTATATTTTACCAGTAAGCTGGAAAATATTCAGCAAGAAATTAAGTCCTGTTCAGTACCTTTCGCTTTCAGTGGGTGAATAATATCATTTACATATGGTTTAATTTGGCATACTTTGAATTTGCTCAATTATAAAAGCATTTCACCTGAAATATGTTTTTGTAATTGGTATGCTCTATTATAGGGGAGCCAGTAGGTTGCTCTGCAGTACAAACCAATCAGAAGATGGTCAGTGCAAGGCTGCTGCTGTGGAAAGTGTATCACCACAGCTCTGAGTATATCATGGACTGGACGGCCCAGCCCTTTGCTCAGGTTTGTACACCTTGATTAATCACTGGTCTTTAAAGAGCTGTGTTTATATATTGATTTATCCCCCTCTGCGATTTGATAAATTGCCACGATGTGTGATTACGATTTGTTTCAAGATTAAATTCTTCTTTTAACATTGTCAATCTTCTTCTTTGCGATTCTTCGAAGCACGATGGTCAGCCTCTGGGCATCGTTGTCTTTCAGCTCGGCCTCTAAGTGTTTGGTAGAATTCGCAGGCAACACCAGGTATTACCTGACAGGGATCGCGACGTGAACGCTTCTACCTTGACCCCCACATTGTCAATGAACCACTGCTAGTCGCTGTAAGGTGAAAACAGTCGGTTTTCACTCGCATGGTTTGATGTGTAAAAATCCAAGTCAATTGATGCATCGCCATATATATTGACTGAAGGCGATTTTTTAAAACTATCCTTTATATAATAACACGTCACACTTGTCCTTCCCAGTTTTCTATTGGCTCTGCCAAGAACAAGGTTGAGCGCTGGGAGGCTGCGCTGCTGCAAGTTCGAGGTTCACTGGTGTCAGACGATGCGGTGCTAATCGCGTGCCAAACCCTCCTCGGGGAACTCGCTCACAACCTGCAGCTTCTGGAGAAACTCGGCAGCACTTTCATCAAGGACCGGCACTGGAAGGCAGTGCTTGCCAGTACGTTACACATGCATGCCCTGAATAGAGTATGTATGTATTCACACCCGGAACATCTGAGCTGAGCAATGAATTGTCACAATTTTGCGCCCTGTGTCTGCCGGGATAGGCTCTGGCTTACCGCGACCCTGTATTGGATTAAGCGGTTTCTGAAAATGAATGAATGAATGAAAATTATATTTTGACTTTCTTGTATGGTTTGTCTAATTTAATCAGTAATGTTTATTATCTTAAATGTATCTTTTTTCATATCACTCCAATATATTTTGCCATAAATCATAGTGTCATTGATGCTTTACATCATTCTCGGTGCAGGAGTCAATATAAACGGATGAATTTATGCATCTATGAGACAATTCCAGCAGTTGATGGAATTGCTTCATTATTTTTGTAAAAGTAAAATAAAAAAACACAATTGTATACTTACTTCCCTAGATAGATGTTAGTATACCATCTGTACAATTTACAACTCTTTCATGTTATGACGTGATGTAGATGTATTATGTTTAGCAAAAGCTCGGGTGAGATCCGCAAAAGGCATATGATCCCAGGTCCTTTGCGTGTGCACACTTATTTTTGCAGGAATGGGACACCGTGGCGACGCTATCGCAGACTTCACCATCGCACAGCTTTTCGCGCTTAACCTGATTTACCATCATAATGCTATTGTGCAGGCAAGTTGAAAGTAAACGATATGTGCGCAAAAATTATTTCTGAATAAATGGTCAATTGAGGGGCTTTACACATGGAAACATTTCTCTTAGTACTTCAGCTGAGGTCAGGCGATGATGAATGGCCATCACGCATGGATTAAAAAAACTTTAAAATTCAATTTAGTAATTTATAACATGGATCAGAGCACCTCAAGTAATAAATACCCAATGCCAAAAAGCCACCTTAGCTTCTCTCTAGTTTTAGATCAACACTGTAATTTGTCTATCACATACATTGTGGCCGTAAAGCATTGGATATTGACATGCTGATAACTATTTTGGAAAAGAGGGATCTGAACGTCATACCAACGGGGATATATTGGAACGTTTCTACTACATGGCGCATTCAAATGCGATCGGTTATGTGACAAGACATTGCATACAAACTACATCTAAACAAAAACTTGTCAGTCCAGTGCTGGATGAAGGCCCCGCCGTGACGTGTTGGTCATGGATGTTGTTTGATAGTATTTCACCAAGCCGGTTAGTGTGGGTTGGTGAAGATGGTTCTCGATGAAGCTAAAAATGTAAGTTATCAAATTCTTTTCATCTTTACATCATGCCAGGTGTGGCGGGTGGCGCGTGCAGAGCATGCCCTGGATGTGGAGCTGGGGCGGCAGCACGCCGCCTGGGCCCAACAGGATTTGGTGCTTGCCGCTCATGTGTGGTTTTTGCCACCGACGGAACTGCCCGGCAATTCCCCTGGAGGGCGACGGCACCAGCGCGTGGCCAGCCCCAGTGGCACATTCACCTTCACCGGTTTGTCTTTAATAATGAATAGTAATAGGAAAAAATAATGACGTACAGCCCTTTTCTCTTCACTATTTGATGGGGGTCTTCAGGCACGTCTCTGAATACAAAATGTTATATAATGCATGACTTTTCCACTGCCATCATTTTGCCTATAGGTCATGAGAATATATGTGCGTGTATAAGGGATCTTGAGTCAATTCTCCGTGCCGTTGGCATTTCACTCATAGTCACGGGCCAAGCCCTTTGTTGCGCATTAGCTCGCAATCGTTAGCCACCTCTTGAGTGTTGATAATGAGTTTGCTTCCCGTGACGGTGTCCTCAGGCATAGACGACTTGAGGGCCCTGATTGAGGATGACTTGATGGCGTTGCGTGCGCTGACACCGCCCATTCACGAAGAGCAGCTGCGAGGGCGGGCGGAAACCTGGATGGACGTGCTTCACCACCTGGGTACAGGGCTTATTTATTCGGCGCGTAACAATTTACATGTAAAGGAGATGGGAAGTTGGTGGTTGACATTGCAGTGCGACCTCCCAGCTGTCACAAGGATAGATAGATGTTTATTATTATTACAGCAGAAAAATACCCAGTGAGCTTGCAAGCGCTTTACGGGACTCCTGCGACACAACAAACAAGGGCAGATCAACAACAACGAGAGACATTATTCACAGTGTTAATGTTTGAAATCATTTGGTTTTGTAATTGAATGAAATAATGTTTTTTATAGTTGTGCAGACGTTATTTTGTCTCTTAATGGATGAACGTGGCAGTTTACCCATGAATGCTATGCTGTTTGGCAGATGATATGCTGGATCTGTGGGTCACTTTTCAGTCAAAGTGGCTCTTTCTCAGCAAGGTCTTCAACGAGATGGGCCTTCAAAGAGACTATCCTCAACTTGTAAGTTTAAAATTAGCTACACTTCGAATGTACAGAAAGTCATGCGTGTCTTAACTTTAGCTCGTGTTAGCCAGCTCATACGCACTTTACATGCTGACATACAAATAAAATGAAGATATACGTGTGGTCATTATCTGTTAGTTTCTAGTTTGCGTATACTTCGAAAGTGATTCATCCGCCTCTGGCTCAATTTGTACGAATCATCTCTTGCTGTGTTGTGTTTTCGATTCTTTGCAGGCGCAGAAATTTCACAGCGAGGTGGACGGAGTTTATCGGGATGTGGTGCAGGCTGCTCTGAACGACCCCTCCGTGCTGTCGGTGCTGGGCCTCCGGCGAGAGTATGCGACTCGTCACGACCAGCTCCGCGCGACGCTCATGAGCAGCATATCCACCGCAGAGGAAGTCCTCGGCGAGTTGACGCGGCTGATCGACTCTTCCAGGGAGCGGTTCGCTCGGCTGCTCTTCCTCCCGGACGAAGACATCGTGGGGCTTCTCTGCTGCGCTTTTAACGCTCACGGGCTGCTGCCGTTTGTGACACGCTGTTTTCCCGGCGTAGTTGACCTGGGCTTTGAAGCACGTCCACCGCCCGGCGCTGGGGACGGAGCCGAGGCTGCTGACCCGGCATTAAGCGCCTGTGCAGATCCTCTCTCCGTTGTCGTGGTTCACGGCGAGGCAGGGGAAGTGTTACACTTGCAAGAAGCCGTTCGGCCGCGGTACTGCCCGACCGCTTGGCTGCAGGACTTTGAAAGGTCCCTCGCATCCACCTGCCGCCGTCAGTTGGCGGAATGTGTTGAGTTCATGTCAGGCGAGCCCTTTCTCGACTTATCAGAGGTGACAAACAGTTGCATTGTCAGGCGATGTAACTTTGGCATTTGGAGTGGACCAGGGGAGGACATCACAGAGTTTTTAACGAAATGGAATGCTTTGGTTGCTACGTTTTCAGTGCAGAACATACTTGTAGCATCTGAGGTCTTGTGGACCAGATTTATCGTTGACACCTTGGGCAAAAATGGAAACCAAATCCAAAAAGCAAAGGATGCTTGTAACATGCAACTCAGTCGCCTGGTTTTTGCTCTGAGATGTCACGTCAGCCAAAGTGCAACAGGAAAAGATGCCACCAGGCTGCACTTTCTTTTGAGCTGCCTCATCACGAGGGCCTGCAACCAGAGAGACAGCCTTGCCACTGTCCGTTCAGGGGGCAGCTTTGAGTGGCAGAAGGTGATGAAGTATTACCTTGGCTCCAACGTTGACAGCAATGTCAAGGACATTGAGGAAGGCCGTGACAGTGGAGCTGAGGGTCCAAGGCGCCAGCCATCTGCGACCCTGCCTTATCTTTCGCGACGGAGCTGTTGGGTGGAGCAGCTGGGATTTCGCTTCTCGTATGACCACGAATATCTGGGACCCTGTGCCACTCGCCTCGTCATGACCCCTATGACGGAGCGCTGCCTCCTTGGCCTCGTGCTGGCCCTCAGTGACTGCGCGACTGCCGCTCTCTTCGGGCCCACAGGGGTGGGGAAATCGGCGCTGACCTCGGAGCTGGCGTGGGCATTTGGCAGGCTGCTGGTGAGCGCGCAGTGTTCCCAGCGGTTTTGCCCCAGTGATGTCTCGTGTCTCGTCCGCGGGGCGGCGCGGTGCGGTGCCATGCTCGTGTTAGAGCGTGCTGACCGGCTGCTGGCCGGCACTCTCTCCATCCTATCGCAGCAGATCCTAGAGCTGCAGTCAGCACTGAAGCAGACTTGGCCTTTTGGGCACGGTGACAGCAGTGCAAACTCACACAAAAGCCATTGTGCGGACAAGAGTCCTGAACCAAGCAATGGTGACAATGATTCAGTAAGGAATCTTTTACAAAACTGCACTTGTGGAACTCATGACGAACAGAGCAAAAGTTCCGTTTCTGAGTCATTCAGACTAGTGAACTTTGAGAACACTTGTCTTTGTGTGAAGCCAAGCTTTGGTTTTTTCCTCACGTTCACTGAAAGCCCCGCTAACTTCGGGTGTCCTGGGAGCCTTACGGGCTCAGCTTTCCGGTCGGTCTCCGTACTGCAGCCCAGCATCCACATCATTGTTGAGGTCCTCCTGCTGGCGGAAGGATTTTGCGACTCGTTCTCACTCGCGGCCAAAGTTTCTTCTTTTTGTCAGGCTGCAGACAGGTGCGGGTTCCTGCACCCTGTGGGTAAAACGTGCCACTTGCGAGCCATTAAGTGCATTCTTAAGGAAGCCTCTAAAATATATCACGCCAGAATTGGTAATGCTGAGGATTGCAATGGGAGTACAACCAAAGGCGACGGCACAGATTCTTACCCCTGCAGCCCACGGTACCCCCCGCTCTGCACCAACGCAGAGCTCTCCTACATGAAGAGCCTGCAGGAGGAGAGTGCCGTGTGCGCTGCGTTTCACCGAGTGAATGCACTCTTCAGGTCGGACTCCCTGCAGGAGGCGCACGACCTGCTTGGGGAGTTCATGCCGTCGTTCGTCAGCGCGCACGGAGCACGTTTCTCCGGGTCGCGCCTGGCGTTTGAGAGCGCGGTCCGTGACCAAATGCGCGAGGACAACTTACAGGCGACGGCGAGCGGCGTTCTGAGCGTGCAACAGCTGCATCAGGCGCTACGGGCGGCCCCCGGGGTCATCTTACTGGGACGTCCGGGCAGTGGCAAGACCACGGTGTACCAGACACTCGCAAAAGTCATCAACCGACTGCACGGTCCTGGACTTCAAGCCGCGGGGTGCTCGTCTGCCAGCTTTCGGCATGAGATTGATGGGCTCGGGAACGCTGTCGGTAATGGCATAGAGGATATTGAAAGTCCTTCTGACTGTGTTTTGCTCAGGACAAGGGTGATTTTCCAAAATTGTCTGTCACTCCAAGACATTGTAGGCAGTGGTTATAACAGCAAAGCTGGGCAGCAGGGGATTCTGCAGAAACTATTATGGACGGGGGGAGCGGAGAGTGAATTTAGTTCGGGCATTGGTGCCCCAGAAAACACCTTGAATGTATCATTGGCCAACAATCCTGTGCCTAATGAAGAGAGGAGCTTCAAAGAGACGTGGATCGTATTTGATGGAAACATTTGTCAGGACCTGATGGAAGCACTGGCCGTGTATTTTAAGCTAACTCATGGCTCTGCTCCCATCCTGAGCGAGTGGCCAAAGACTCAACGCTTCAACAAGGTCTCCTTCATCTTTGAGACGAGCGACTTGGCCCACGCATCTCCTGCAGCTCTTGCTTGGCTGCCTCTTGTCAGCTGCTGCGGGGAAGACCAGTGGAGGAACATCCTGGAGGTGAGCTTTCTCTTGACACAATTCCTGGCTAACTTGTGGTAAAGCATCGTGTACTGATGTAGCTTTTAACAGCTCTATGCATCATTCCTGAATCAGTAGCCTGATACCAGAGGCGACATTTCACGTATTGTATGGTGGCATTATGAAACAGTTTTTATCACAGGTGTACGTTGTTGCACTGTACTTTCTGTGCCCCCAATGTCTGTTCACCACCTTTACCAGCCCATATTGATCCGCGTGAAGTATTGTCCAATAACCCCAAAGACCTTCAAGATATGGGGAGACCCTCATCCAGCAGTGGACTGACAAAGAGGACTGTACATGTAAATCTAGAATTCCCTTTACACTGATGTGTTTCACAAGTAGTGAACGTCTTCTCCAGTCGTGGCTGGAGGGGGAGTCCATACAGCTCGGCGTGACTCACGGAGAGGCGCAAGCCTGGAGATCTCTGGCTGAGGACGTGTTCCCGCCGACGCTCGCTTTCTTGCGGAGAAACCCGCCGGCGCTCGCTCCGTGCGGTGGCGGCGCCGCTCCAGACGGCGTGCAGGAGGTCGCGTCCTTCATCGGCTTTCTCACCGCCCTCTTGAAGACGTTTCCCATGGCGCCGCGGCAAGAGGAGTGTGGCACCAACGATGGGCAGGGTCGTGCTGGAGGTGAGGCTGACGCTACGGTTGTAGGCGGAATTATTTTTTCCAAAGAGCTTAAATAGCCGAACGTTTATTTGGATGGAATGGTGGCGCAGTGATTAGTGCATTGCGCTATGAAGCTGGTAGCCTGAGTTTGATTTGCATCTACGGCATATTGAAAAGGGGCTGTAAATAGTGTTGTGATTGTGATGATTGGCTTTTTCCAGGTGTTATTATTTCTTTAATATTGGTAGACCCTGGAATGCCGGGAGTGACAATGCATGAGTGAAGAATACTCAACAATTACACAGGTCGAATTTAACATTTCACGTGATCACGGTTAGATCCACCAACCCTGCTTCCAAATCATTGGATGACATGCTTCACTAAACCCATTAATTTCAGTCAATGGATGCATCCGCCTGTGATGCACCAGCTAGATATTGAACTCTGACGAAGAGGTCACATGATTTTATAATGAGCAGAGCAGACAAGCTGAATTAATTTGAGTGAACAGGATTTATGTTATCCACCCACATGTCCGATGACTCACTTGATATACACACAGCTCAATTATCCAGTTATCCTGGATGCTGCACGATGGCCAGGTGAACAGCGTTTAGCTTTGATAACCAGTTGCAGGAGACTCTCCTGCCATTGATCTCTGATGGTGATTTCAGGCAGAGTGATGGTAAATTGGCTTAATTTCCCACCTTTGTAATGGCTGCGTGTAATTGACTTTCCTAAGTGAATGAGCAGTTTATTTCAAATGTTTTGAGTTGTCAGTTTGCATATTCAGTAACAAAAACCTTAATTGCCTATACATGTCAGATCAGGGGATGTGCTGTTGGGTGTGATCTAGCCTTTTAAAAGTGGTTATGTATAGCTCTTGTTATGGGAAAAAGCTACTTTACAAAACTATAATGCAGTCTCGTGTTTTTTGTTCACAAAATTGCTCGTTGCTCTCTGTAAGTGGGGGTTAAATGGTTGTTACAACAGCTAACCTCCATCTAAAGTGACACAATATTTTAATGGATCCGTTTTTTATTTGACGTTAAAAGCTCCGTGTTAATTGTAACGTTTGCATCTTCTGCGCCAGTGAACACGGGTTGTTATTGTTTGCGAGCTGAACTTAAACTGCGAAACGTAACTAATTCATTGATTGCTAAGTTTGACGACATCGATCTTTCATGAACGAACACAACATCACCATTAATTTGTTCTGTTTAATTTGCCCTTGTATATTTTGGGGGGGGGAAATTGCTTCTTTATTTAATCAGCTCCACCGCCACAAGACGTCGCTGGGAGGTCATGCGGCAGTGAACGAGCGCCCACTTTCTTCCTCGTCTCCTACGTGTGGGGCTTTGGAGGACGCCTGGAGACAAGGTCAGCAGGAGCCCTCCTGTGCTTTGTCCCCTAACAGAGCACTAATTACCCGAGGCACTGCTATGCACCGATTCTCCACGCAGGAGTGGAACCACACAATTACGGTCGCCCTCGGAAGGGAAATTGTGTTTTTCTATGAATCCGAGCTCCTGGAGGATGTTGCGCTCCCTCCTGCACGAAAATAGAGACGCCCGTTGTTTACGAGTTGAGTGCATTCGTTGTGTAACCCGGAGCTACATGCGTTTCTGTTAAGGTGCCGTTCTGTGGCAGATATATAAGTGGCTGATCGATATGTTTTGTCACAGAACTACTTCTAGACACCTGCACTGATTTCCATGGATGAGCTGTCAATTGAAAGTCTATATGTCGTCTATATAAACGAGATCAAATTTACGAGAAATTGTTTTACGTTTGACACGATTATTCAGCTGATTCAGCTTTTTTTTGGCTTTCTTACTTATCCACTACCGTTTAGAATAGCCTGGTGCGTGAAGTGCTTTTTCAAAATCTTACAACAGACAGGCACGTGTCATGTGTGGTAGCAGTGGCCAGACTCGCATGGCACGTGGGGGGTGGACAAGATACACTTACAGCAATTTGATCAATATTGAATCTCATGAGTATGGCTAAATGTTCATTCATCAAGTGATACATGGAACCCTCTGTCAATTAACTTTCATTTGGCTAGTTGATCACAAGTTACTCGTTACATTTAATTAATTACGTATTTTGCATTGTCCAAATGTCGATGCAATTTCAGTTGGTTGTTATTTTGTTCAGTTTTATTTCATATATATTTATATCGAACCTTTGAAAAAATATATTTTAAAAAATGCACCCATTTCTCCAACCACAAAGCCCTCACTCTATCATGACTCACTTGTCCACTTCCCTCCTCACACTACATTTTGATGTTCACTCGTGTGTAGTCACTGCGTACTACACACGAGTGAACATCCGTTATTGTTGTGTCTGATTGTATAACAATCCAATTAATTTTCCTTTCATTTGCATCACGACTATTTTAATAGTTGAACAAATACAGAATCAAATTGCTTAGTGTTATTTACATGCGAACAAGTTACCCGGAACAATCCAAGCATGTTGTTTACTTTCAAAGGTGGCTTAATTTGAACCCAGTAACAAAATGTCCCTGTTGTGCCTGTGCGTCATGCGGTGCCAGACACCGGGGCGAGTTTGACTCGGTGGCCCGGCGTGTTCTTAGCACGACCCGGCATGGAATCACGTTGCCGGAATGCGGTACGGTGTTTGAGCTGTGGCCTGAACCAGCCAAGGGCCACCTCATCGCCTCTCAGGCTTCGACCATAAGCAACCCCCGGGACGGATTTGTACCCTTTCCACAGGTACAGCACCTGAACCAGTGCAACTCCTTCATCCAGTGCCAAAGTGAAAATCCTCCCGGCTTTTCCAGCTTGTCCACATTATTCGGTGTATTGATTCTACTTATTTCAGGCACTCTCTTATTAAGTAGCTTAATTCCCACTTGTTTGGGGCTTACTTAGGCTCCCTAAACAGCGTGTGCTGTCTTCAAACTTTTAAAACGTACAATAATTAATGGCTTTTTGAATACGGCACGAGCTGATTCCGGATCGCCAGCCAGAGCCCTTACGAGCTAAGGATAGTATTTTCATTGATAAACCGGACTTTAATACGAGTGGTAATTCACCACCCACCCCCCCAAGCAATTCCACAAAATGTCACCATTTGGGGTTGCAATTGTTTTATAAGCTATTTTTTGTTTCTGTCACACACACATCGCAACGCATGTATCCTGAGTGTAGGAATTAGTTTTTACGAACAGTGCAATACACCATTACAGGCTACTCTCTTATTCCACCTCCCACAGAACAAACGGTATTCGCGGCTCGTAGAGATGCTGGTGTCGGCAGGCACCCCGTGCCTCCTGCTGTCTCAACCGAGCAGCCTGAACAAGGAGTCGGCCGCCACATGGCTCTTCCGGTCACTCTGCACCACAGGGAGGGCCGTGTTCGGCCCGAGCGGCGAGCGGCACCGTGTGGCCGTGTCGCCCTGTCTGGAAGCAACGCGCCTCCGGCAGATTCTCCGGGAAAAACTGTCCCTCGGCCGCTCGGCGAATGTGCATTCGACCATCAAAGGGGAAAACATGTCGGGCTCTGGGTCTAGAGCAGAGCGAGCGCCCGTTCTGGTTTTTCTTGATGATCTCCACCTGGCTGAAGTTGGTACGTGATTATGATATGTTTGGAAATTGCTGTAGCATTTCCGTGGGATTTGCAGTGGAAATGCTATGGGGTGCAGTCGTAATTTGGTTGTGGTAGGAGTCAGAGCAGTGCAGAATCCAATGACGAAATCTAAACACAGAATATGTCCGAAAATAAACAAATTATAATATTCTGTGATAAAGACCATTTGGCTAGCATTACACTAGTCTTCAGTTAAACTATGAGCTAAATGTAACAAAAAACCGTGATATCTTTACCCTGACCAGTATTCGCCAAGGTATAATAGTCGTAAAATTATCCACCGAGTGGTGTTTATCCTCAATGTGTTTCATGCGTAACTGCATGCATTGTGCGAGTCAAGTATTTTTTGTTCCGCAGATGTCAAATCTGGCAGCCAGCCTCTGGTGGAAGTTACCCGGCAGCTGCTGTCGACGAAATCTGTGTACGACCCTGAACGCGTGCAGTCTGCGAGTTTCTATTCAGCTCAGTTAAATGTCCTAGCATCGTGGGTGAACGACGGGGAGCACACCCGGGCTGTGCCAGCACGTCTCGCTCGCCTCTTCACAGCCCTGACCTTGCCAGAGGTGACAGAGGAGCACATTTTCAAAGTTTGCGTTCCATCCCTTCTAGACTGGCTGCAGGAACTTACGGCCAATACTTTGGTTCATCCGGAGCGCCTGGCCCAAGCCCTGGTCAGAGCTACGTGTGAGGTGACCTCGCAGATTAGAGAACGGCTAAAGCTCTCCCAAGCTGGAGTGCGCTGCGCATTCTCTCTGAGCTCTGTCGGAGAGGTTTTGAGCAGCCTGCTTGCGGTGTCGCCAAAGTCGTGCGTGCGAGGACCGGCCAGCCCTTCCGCCGTCACCTGTCGCCTCGTCCGCATGTGGAGCCACGAGACGTGGCGCACGCTGGGGGACAGGCTCTCCACGGCGGAGGAGGAGGACGCGTTCCAGAGCATCCTGCTTGGCGCAGTGCAAAAAAATGTGATTGTTAGCCATTTACCAACGAGTAGAGAGTTCTCGACCGAGTCTTCGAGCCAACGACCTCAACACCACAGAAGGGCAGCGCTGAGCTTAGATACTGGGCTAGCGTTTGCTTCAGCGGCTTCTTCCAGCACTTTGCAAGGAAACGTGTCCACAGATTGGCGTCTTTCTTTAATGTCTGGCAGTGTAGCTGCAGGTGATGGTAATAATGATGATGGGAGGAGCCAGTTTTCGCAGGCTGGCCACTCTCTGGCCACTCATTATGAACCGGTGAAACCAGCGTCGGTTGAGGCGCAGTGTGTCGATAGAACAACCGCCACAGTGACAAGTCCTCGTTTAACAAGGTGGTCCGTGCGGTCCAGTTACGACTCCTGTACTAGTGCTAACAGATCGGACACAAAGATGACCCGCTCGCGATCGGGCAAGAGAAGCGGTAAAAAAAATCCGGCAGATGAACCGCTGACCGACAAACAGTTGCCACTGACGATGGGAGACGTCCTCCGCCACAGCGAGCTGTTCAGGGACATTCTCTACTGCCACAGCAGCATTCTTGATCCTACTTTCAAGGGTTTATTGCCGTACAGGGCAAGAGCTCACTACAGAGAGGTTGGGTGGCAGGAGCTGGCCCGCGTGCTGGAGCGGCGTTCCGGGGATCCCGGGATGATGCCGGTAACGGAGGAGAGCGCCCGACGCGCGGCCGCGTTGTGCCGTGTGCTCTGCCGCTCGGCCTCCCACGCTTTGCTCCTCGGCCTGGGCCCCTGCACCGGGCGCCGGGCGCTGGTGAGGCTGGCTGCCAGCGCGTGCCAGGCAAGCGTCTTTGAACTCAAGGAAGGCACGAGCGTTGGCAGTGGCGCGACCGCACGTGAATCTCTGAGGCAGCAAATCAAGATTGCCTGCTGGTACGCTGGCGCTGAGGCTAAACCGGCAGTCTTGTTGGCGCCGAGCCGGGTGGTGCGGCGGTGCCATGCGCAGCTTGTCGCGCTGGCCAGAGAAGGGACGTTTCCGGAGCTGTATTCAAGTGTCGACATTAAGGAGATTTTGGAAAAGCTGTCTGGCGGCTCCATGAGCAAAGACCGGCTGGCAAAGTTCGATGGAAGATCACAGGGCTGTGTGGAAAGGTGAGCTGACCTTACGTGCAACTCAGACACATTAATTCCAGTGCACACAGCTTGTCCAGCATCTAAATGACAAAAGCTGTGTGATCTCAGTACACGAATTTTTTGCGTCATTATTTGTCATGATCAAACCACTCATATGATAAAGCCTTCCCCAAGTTGTCATCAATCCATCTTGGACATGGTTGGTCTGTCGGACGTATTTCTTCGTTTGGCTGCCACTCCATCATTTGTCTTGACCACTGGTCGTCATCCCTTGTAGCCTCATGTGCCGCTAAAGCCCACTTACTTTTCTTAACCAAAAATACAATGTGTTTCAAATTCAAGCGTTCCTATTCTACTTCAATGTAATTCCAAGCGTGGATCTTCTCCATGCGTCTTTGCGCACTTTTAACCGTTCATTTCTTCGTCTTATTCAATGTCCACATTTAACCGTTGTCTCGTGCTGCAGGTTCTTTGGGCGTGTGAGGAGCTACCTGCACGTCGTGGCCCTAGTTGATGTGTGGCGGAGCGAGGAGGAGGAGGATGAGGCTGAGCTCGCACGGGAAAGCCGCCTCGCATCCCTCGCGTCGATGGCGACCTCTGTGAGCGTGTACTCCCGCTGGGGGCGACGCTCGCTTGTTGACGTGGCGTGCCGCCGACTCGAAGTCCTGTGCACGACCGTCAAAGGTGCGTTGTCACTTTGTTTACAATCACTCTTGCCAATTCAATTCAACTTTATTGTCAATTCTGCCATATGTACAGGACATATAGAGTATCGAAATGCCGTTTCTCTCAGACCCCCGGTGTTGGCATATACATGGACTGGAATACAACAAGAAGGGTTTAAAAATACTAGGATAAAAAAACAACAACATTTTTTTATATTTACGAGTTAAGCTTAGCTGGGGGTCTGGGGGGACAATAACAAGGCACAGATCTAGAACAAAAACTGAATGTTCTTTCAGCCATCCAGCCAATGTCCACGTTGCTGATCCGTATGGCAATCTCCATTAACGTGTGTGTGTGTACAGTACGTGTCGCCACTTATGACCGGCACAGGATGTGCACGGTGCTGGCGTGCATTCACCAGTCGGCAGAGACCCTCGCGTCAGAGTCGCTAGGAAACTGGGCTCAGGCCCTCTTCCCACCAGAGGCATTTCTGGATGCGGTCGACCTTTTTTCCTCGCTTCACATCCAAATCGGCGAGCGCCGGCACAAGCACGTTTGTCGGTAATGTTTGCTTTTTACTTAAAAAAATTACTTGAAGTATATGCTTGAAATTATAATCTTTACATTTTAAATATAAACTGAAAGCCACTCAGAAATTCTTATTTGCTATGAAAATGCATACTATTTACCACTGAACACCAATCAATGTCTTACATTTTTCGCTGATCATTGTTTAATCGTACACAAACGATTATTAAAACATCAAAACAAATCATAAAGTCAACATCACAATCGATGAGCTGAACTGTTTGTTGGTGTTGAAATATCAACATATTCCAATACTCGGTATGAACAGAAAACCGCTTCAAACTAATAACTCATAAAACAGTGGTACAATCGGGAAGAAGAGAAAGGGAGTTGAGAGGAAGGTTCTGGAGACAGCGATAAAGACACTCTCAGTTCGTCAAATTCGTTATCAAAGGGGACTGCTCATCTGAGCCCAGATCTGCTGGTAGGGTTGATAGAATACATCAGCGGTTGTTTTAATCCACAGGCTAAGCGCTGCCTTGAGCCGAGTACAGGAGGTGGAGCGGACTGTGCAGGAGTGGGAGGAGCAGATGGCCGAGCTGGAGTCTCAGCTGGAAGCATCTCAGGAGGTGACACACATCCTACAGGACACTTACTTGTATTGATTGACTGATTAATTCCCTGATTTATGCTTCTTTGTTTAACGAGGTGAGAGCCCATTGGGAGCCATTATCACCTATGCAAGGGATACCTACTTGCTTATTTCGACCTGTTGTTTTTGCAAGGTGTTTCTTAAGCTAATTTTCAAATGTATAATTTGCGTTATGGCACTGTTGATATGCAGTGGCCGACGATAGATGGTTACGTTATATGGTCTATAACGTGCACTTGGTATCAGCAATGTTTTGTTAATTTTCTGCAGAAGTCACTCGGTGGCTAAGAAAAAACATTAATTGCACGAAAAATTACTTGTCAGCCAGTGCACCATCCTCTACAATGTGTTATGTCGGATGTACATTTAACCTGGAATAAAGCACATGACCTTGTCATGTATCCGTCATTTTATTTTCGTTACTAGCATTGTTAGTGAGCACTAATTTGGTGATTCCAGACACAAGGGGTCATTTATAAACACCTCACCTCAAAGCTCAAATTGCCCTGTGTCCTCCCCAGCGCTGACATACATGCATAAAGTCATCGCAGTCTGTTCCGGTCATCAAAGTCAAATCAATGTTACAAAATGTTACGTGTGGCTTTATGATTGCCTTTAATAGCTAATTGCCTATTACAGGAATGGCTTGCAAATATAATATGCATCTCAACAGGCTCTTGCCATGTATCATATACAGGAATGCATTCATAGTTTGGTTGCTCATACCTACACAATTGATTGTGCATGGACGTTAATTTAATGTATGGGTCTGCCGTATTTATAAGCTGTATCAATGCGTCAATGTGTATGCTAAATATTGATGCAGAGAATTGAGTGCATTTGTATGCAATGGATGGATGGATGTATGCGTTGAATAGCAGTCACCAGCCGGTGTAAATGTATGCAAACAATGTTTCTGCTGAGTGGACTTTGTTCAGCTTTTACACATGAAAATCTTCTTTTCCTCTACTGGATTGGCTGGCATCAAGCCAATTTTCAGTACCATACCAGCAGCATTTACCGTGCCGTTTTTTTACGTAAAAAAATGCACTCGTGCGAACAATACATATTATCTTGTGTAGCCTATACCGACTGAAATAATAATAATAATAATAGCTATTTATATATTGCCTTTCACCAGAGGGTCACAAAGCGCTGCACAAGGGCCGCGGAGAGAACGGCATGTCAACAACGACAGAAAAAAACACAATAAAAACCAAAGCAACAAAAATTAAATGATTAATGCTGTTAGTGAGCCCCTACGTAGACCCGCAAGGCGCACAAAGGGGGGTGTTGCCAGCACCACGCCCGACTGTATTTCTCTCCCCAGTGCCGATGTTTGCACACAACACCAGGGACTCAATGATATGCTCACCACTGATGCTGATGTTAGCCACAGCCAGGACTAAAACGCAGGACACCCACTTTATATTACAACACACTAATTACTATGCAACCCCTCCACGATCTCTCATATGCATGTATACGCGTGCACCTCCACACAAACAGCTGGTGCGGCAGATGCAGGACATCTCAGACTGCAAACGCCGAGAGCTGGAGGAGGCTCTGGAGCAGTGCCGGCAAACAGAGGAGCACATCTCAGCACTGCTCGAGCAGTTGGAAGCACTGCGCAAGAAGATGCAAGCTGAATTCAACCAGGTTGGCCCTGCAGCATCACAAAGGCTGACACACCTGTTCACACCTCTATTACAACACATATAGGGTAAAGTGAGTGACAGTCTTCTCCCCTCTGGTTCGATGTGTGCTGAACTTCATTGCTCCAGCTGCTCGGGGGGTCTCAGGTGAGCGCGGTTTGCTCCCAAATGAGCCAGTGTTTTGTTCCCAGGCGAGTCCATTTTACACGCAAACGAGCCACATTCCCCATTCAGCCCACATGAGTTCCTTCACCAATTTTCCTCCAGGTGAGCCTGCCATATGAGCCAGGTACAGGTGTTCCTGCCGGCTGAGCCAGGTAATATGGCCCTTCCAGCTAAGCAAGGTATAGGTGCGTCCCAGGCAGAGCCCCGTAATCTTGCGTCTCCCGCCCCATTCTCTGCAGGTCAGCCCAGTGTACGAGGCCGCCCTTCGGGCCCTGCGCTCGCTGCGTCCTCGCGACGTGGAGGAGCTGCGCTCGTACCGCGCCCCGCCGCCCCCCGTGGTGGCCGTGGCGGACGCCGTAGGCCTCCTCTTCGGCTGCCCCGCCGGCTGGGAGGACACGCGCTCGTTCATGCTGCGCCCAAGCTTCCTGCAGGTGCGTGCGACCACGTGTTAGAGTGCTCGTGCGCGTGCGATACTGCACGTTTGTGAGCGAGTAAGCGAGTGAGTGAGTATGTGAGTGCTCCCATGAAAGCACCTTTCCTCCTCTACTCCACCTCCCTGCCGCATAGCACGAAAGTCTCTCTGTTGACTTCTTCCTCCCATTAAGCAATATTGAGGTATATGGGACGATGTCAGTTTAAGTTCAATCGTGTCTTTCAGTGTTCCAATCAGATATTTAGTGTTTGGTCCCCACTGATAGATTCTGTGCATTTCATGATTTGTGGTCATAATGAAATCCAAGAGTCGAGTTTTGAGTGGCGTTTTTATTATATTGTTTGTATTTTGATGTACGCATAATTTTATGTAACTTACGTGAATCACAATTTATCAACTCACAATTTCACGCATGTATCATACATTGATTGTATTCAAATTTATGTTAATTCACGAAGAAGAAAAATCGAATTTAATTCATAAAGGCGATGCATTATTGTGTGGGGAGGACACCCATTCAGCATTGGATTTCCAAAGAGTATAAGTCTCGAAAAATGTCACTGATAATTATATTCAATTCAACTTTATTGTCAATTCTGCCTTATGTACAGGACATATAGAGGATCGAAATTCCGTTTCTCTCAGACCCCGGTGTTGGCCTGGAATACAACAACAATGTTTAAAAATACTAGGAGAAAAAACTAAATACTAACAATTTTGTAATATTTACAAGTTAAGCTAAGCAGGGGGTCGGGGGGGGGACAATAACAAGGCACAAATCTAGACCAACAACTCTAATTACAACAAATATAGTGCAAATAGAACTAATATAGTGCAGATATAGATTAAAAGATGTGCAATAATATGCCATCTACAGGACGAGTAGTTAGCAGCAGTTTTTGTCGTGTTCTGGACATTACATTTCTGAGTTTTTACCGAATAGCTTTTTGAAAGGTTGCTTTTCGACGTAACCGCCCAAGGACCTGGAGTTCTTCGACAAGGACGGCATCACCGACGAGACGCTGGAGCGGCTAGAGGCCGCGTTGCTCCAGCCTGGCTTCTCGCCGGCGCTCGTGCGGGAATCGAGCCGCGCCGCCGAGTCTCTGTGCCTGTGGCTGCGCTCCGTCTACGCGTATGCCCGCGCGCGCCGCCTCCTGCGCCCCTCCGAGCTGGAGGCCGGCGCCCTTGAGGCCGCTCTGGCCTCGGCACGGCGCTCGTTGGGCCCCCGGCGCCTCCGCGCCGAGCGGGCGAGCGGCGAGCGGCGGCGCGCGGACAAGCAGCTGGAAGGCGCCGAGGTGGCGCGCGACGGGCTGCTGGCCCGCGTTCGCGACGCGCGTTTCCGCCTGCGGGAAGCCGCGCTCACGCGGGACGCCCTGCTCAGACACAAGGGCGGCTGGGAGTCGCGGCAGCGAGAGGCGCGGGCGCTGTTGAGCGCCGCCGCAGGGGACGCCATCTTGGCGGCGGCCAGCGCGGTGTACGCGGCGCCCTTTGACGACGCTTCCCGCCAGCGGCTTCTGGCAGCGTGGCTCCGACTATGTGCCGATGACAGAGACGGAGACTCTGCACCGGCCCCTGCTAGGGTGACTCCTGACGGCGAGCCAAATTCAAACGTCGCGTCAAACGTGGGTGAGGGAGATTCGACGCCGGGACCGGGCGCCGTCATCCCCGTGCAGACGCCGTTCTCGCTGCGAGGCGCGCTGGGTTCGGAGGAGGAGGACGACAGGTGGTGTCAGGAAGACCTGCCGTCGTATGCCGGCGCCAGGGAGGCGTTCCTGACGGCGCGCATGTGCGCCCGTCACGTGAGACGGCGGCGATGCCTGTTGTTCCTGGACCCTGACGGGCAGGCGGAGACCTGGGTGCGTCTCATCGAGCGAGAAGTGGTCGCAGAGAGAAATGCGGTAGATCAGCAGCGCGACGTTGAAGCAGGTATGTTTGATACTTGCTTTTCACAGCCCCATATCCCATACATGATGGGTTAGCTCCAGACATGAGACCGCAAATTAATAATAATTAAAAATAATTTTGAATTTATAACGTGCACATTTTCATTCGCTGTCGAAGGTACTAATTCGACGAGAGAACGACTCGGAGGCGCGAGGAAAGCGCAGAGAGGCGGAGGAGGCAGCCAGGTGTTTTTTCAGCGCCATTTTGCCACACACTGCTTCCTATATATTAGGATGTTATCGGCAAATTAATTAATGGGTATTTTATTGTGGGAGGAAACCGGAGAGCCCAGAGGAAACCCACGCAGAACAGGGGGAGAACACACAAACTCCACACAGAAAGGCGCCAATGGTTGCTACCGATGATGCTGCTGCTAATGACGATAGTGATCTGATCGCGATATGTAACTAACCGCTTCTCTTGATTGGGTGCGCATCTTTGCTTTGTATGTGTGCGCAGCAGCTACCGGTGTGAGCAGTGAGGAGCAGCAAGGCGGTGACGTACAGGTGCTCATCGCCACAGATCCAGCACTGGAGCAGAGGCTTGTGGGAGCTGCAGAGAGAGGTGAACTTGTGTACATGCGTTGAGATATGCATCTGCGTTTAGTGGTTTACATTGTGTCTGTAAGGTAAGTCGAAGTTGCAGTATGCTGTCTGTTTGCCAAAATTTTAATTTTGTTGCGCTGCACTTAGCCTTTGATCTTATGGCCAAATTACATAGAGTGCACCCAATCTCATAGTGTGGCGTGACCATGATGACCTTGGATGGTAAAAGATGTGAACGGTTGACGTGCAACTTCATCACAGGAGTCATCTGTATAAATCGCTGCTTTATTCAGCTGCTAATCATGTCTTTTTTTCTATACCCATCCAATGCAAGGAGCAACTGTGCTGATAACACATGTGGAGAGAGAGGATATCACATCCTGGCTGAGGGACCTACTGTCACAAGAGAGGCCGTGGGATGCGACTGAGGGCGAGCACAGCGTTACACTAGGGGCCCAGGTGGTCACAGTCTGCCGTGGTTTTAGACTCTACTTGGCCACGTCGCTGCCGTTGCTACTGCATGCTGCTCGTGGAGGTGAGTCAGGCATTTTGTCGCTGTCATAATTATAATCCTATTATAATGAATATTATTACCCATGATCTCTCCACTGCTGAATGAGGGCATCCACAAGCTGTCACCATCTATCATGGACTTGCAATGCAACAATCTGTCCAGTAACTGCACACAAGCTGATGTGATCCCTTCATTCCTGTAGTGAACGTGTTTCGGGGAATGTGCCCTCCTTTGACTGCAACTCTGTCAGTCCCGACCACCGGCCATTATCTCTTCCCACAATGCATCCTGCCCCAGCTCAGTCTTCTTCACAGTCAGTATTGTGTCTCTGAGTCACTGCCAGCTCCAGTGACCCTGCTTCTGAACCCAGTGGCATTGAAAGGAGAAACATTGAGATGAGTAGGTGTAGCACAGAGCCACAGACATAGTCCCTTAAAAAAAAGACATTGGTGGTCAGAATTGGCAGAGGAGCCATTGCCGAACCATTAGATGATTATACAGTATATTATTCGGTTATAAGGCACTGTTAATGATGATCGGTGGAGAAGTTCCATGGTATAGTGGTTAGTGTAGCAGTCAACTGTCCCCTTAAATGAGCACCAGGTGTGGCGTGCAAACATCCACACTAGGAAGACAAAGGCGGCCGGGCATGGTGCTGATCGAACCATCCCTTCGTACGTCGTGCCACCCTTCACGAGGACTCACAGCACTTGCCCCAACAGTCTATTGAAGGCGATACGGGGGTCTCCGTCTTTGCGTGCGTGCAGCGGGATTTCTGGAGCCGCTGCTGGACATGGTGAGCGTGCTGGACGTGTCGGTGGAGGCCGAGGGGCTGCGTGACCTCGTCCTGCTCGAGCTGCTCCACGCTGAGCGGCCGCGCTTCGCCGGACAGCAGCGCACTCTGACGCGCGACCTCCTCTTCCTGGACAGGCAGGCGCGCGGCCTGCAGGTGACGACACATTCTCGATCCGCTCATGATAATAATAATTTTACACATTTATAACGCGCACATATTCATTCACTGTCGAAGGTATTCATTCGACAAGAGAACGACTCGAAGGCACGAGGAAAGCACAGAGAGGCGGAGGAGGCAGCTAGGCGGTTTGCCGGTGCCACATTGCCACACACTGCTTCCTATATATTAGGATGTTATCGGTCAATTCATTAATGAGTATTTTTTTAAGTTGTGGGAGGAAACCGGAGAGCCCGGAGGAAACCCACGTAGAACAGGGGGAGAACACACAAACTCCACACAGAAAGGCGCCCAAGGCGGGGATCAAACCTGCTCGGGCAAGACCATTCTTTCTGTGAGGCGCAGATGTAACCACGGCGCCACCCTGCCGCCCATGACCGATAACCTTTCCGCTGTCGACATAGCTGTTAGGTATTCTCTGGATGGTTTACCTGGTCTTGTTGACCCAGCCAGTCCGAATGCCTACCGCAAAGCTAGGTTTGTAATACGTTTTTCTTGCCGCTTAGAAGCGTGCTGTTATATCCGTAATTATTTGGTGTTTTCAATAAAGGGAGCAACAATGTTACAAAGCAATAGCTATGTTGGTGTTACATGACTACATAAATGTTGTTATCAAACGATTTGTGTAACGGTGCAAAATGAAATGCGTTATAAACCTATTTATTAACGGCAGCATTGTGTATTTTTTTCACGTTCTTTTTATATTTTAGGACCACTTGATTGGAAAACTTGCTGATTCTCAAACGAGCCTCATTGAAGACAAATCGCTTGTGCCATTCATAGAATCAACCGAGAGCACCTCGGCCCAGACTCGCAACGACCGGTCCAACACGGAGTTGCTCTGCGCGAAACACGAGGAGACGCGTCGCACATACGAACCGGTCGCCCGGCGCTGCATCGCCATTTTCATGGCACTACGACGCACCGCCCGCTTGAACGCACTGTACTTCACGCCGGCAGCGGAGTTTTTGAGCTCGGTGAAGCGGGCGTTGGCGGCGTGCGATTCGACGGCGTTTTTCGACAGCATCGCGGTGTCTGTGCCCGAAGTGAGAGCACTGGAGCTCGCCCGCACGCTCACGCGGAAGCTGTACGCGTGGATCGCGCCTGGCATGCTACACGCGCACGCCAGAATGCTCGCTTTCCTAGTCGCGGCCGAAGACTTGAACGTGAGCGTCGCTGAGCTGACGTTATTTTCTCGGATGTTGACCGATGAGGATCGCGATGAAGTAGAGGGCGATGACGAGGAAGAGTCTTCTGGAAAGGAAGACACGGAAGAGGCAGTGCCATTGGACCACGGGGAGCGGCCAGGATGGATCCCCCGTGAGTTGTGGCGAACGTGTCGTGAGCTGGAGACGCGCCTGCCGCACTTCCAGAATCTCCGCCGGTCCCTGGCCGAGGACGAGCGAGCGTGGCGCGAGTATTTCGGCCGCGGCGGCGGCGTTCCCCACGGCGGCTGTGCGGCCCTGCTCGGCCCCATCCCTTCCCGTGAGCTGGAGCATCTTGACATCTTCCAGAGAGCTGTGCTGTGGACGGCGTTCCGGCCCGACAGTCTCGCCGACGTGATTTCAACCGTGGCCGTGAGCCGGCTGGGTGGCGACGTGGCAGAGCGGAACGTGCCGAGTCTGGCGGAGATGCTGGCCGCGGCACCACCGCACCGTGCCCGCGCTGTGCTACTGCTGGTGGAGGAGGGAGAGGCTGCAAACGTTGGCCCAATGCAGCTCCTCCAGGAACTTAGTGGCGGTTTGCAGGTGAGGATTGGGATGTTTTTGTGGGTTTTTTTTTAAATAAGTACAAATGCATAAAAACACCTGCATCCCGAGCAAAGCCATTCTCTCTCAAATAATGTCTCAGTTTCACTTTAATGTAATATTTTGCTTGGGAAATCTTTTGAGGTCGAACATCTCGTTTTCAAGGGTGTCCAGGCACATTGGGCATGTACAGGGCAAGTGCATTATGACCTGAGTACAAACAACAGTTTCACTCTTGCTCCATTATACGTGGCAGTTTTTGCTGAGCCGTTCCAGCTTCTTCCCACGTGACTAATATTCAACTAAAAAATTGGCAAAAATACATACATCCGATCCGGGACCCTACCGTCTTGGCACTCATTGTGGCTTTCTCGATCAATATAACAAGTTATCACGTGTAGCTGATGAAGAGCTAAAATGTGTATTTCTAGAGCATAAAAATGCATTGCTGATTTTCCGTGCTCTGTCGTTGTTAACATGTCGTTCTCTCTGCAGCTTTGTGCAGCGCTTTGTGACCCTCGGGTGAAAGGCACTATATAAATGCTATTATTATTATATCACTTTGACATCTAAGATTGTTGTACAGAAGTAGTGGAAAAAATAGACAGTACCATTGTTGAAGCCACAGCAGGGCCCTAACCGCTACCCACTAGCCATAGGCCTTAACGCATAACCAAGAACCCCGACCCTCTAACCTAACCCAAACCCCTCACCTTAACCCAAGCAAAGAATGGGTTTGAATTGTGATGGGGAGCAGGGCTCGGTGAGGATGCTGTCCCTCGGGTGGAGCACCGAGCGGGCGGAGCGACTGGCGCAGGAGTTGAGGCTGTGTGCCGAGCGGGGCCTGTGGCTCGTTCTTCACGGCCTACCCCGCGCGCCACGCGACTGGCCGCCGCGCGCCGCGTCGCTGCTGCAGAGAGCGTTCGGTGATGCAGGTACGTGCCGTGGCGATGTCGGCAGTTATAGCCGCGATGCATATAGATAGATGTTTATTATTACAGCAGAAAAATACTCGGTGAGCTTGCAAGCTCTTTACGGGCCTCCTGCGACACAACAAACGTGCGAATTGCTGCCAATAATTAAAAAATATACAAGATTCATAAATAACCAAATTTAAATCAACCAACAAAACATTTACACATAGCATTGTACACATTTGAAAAATAAAATAGTCCAAAATACATAGCATTGCACATTTTTTCAAGTAACGATGTAAGATTAAGGCTGTGCATTGTGAGAGTGAAAAAACTAAAGCATATTAAGGGTAACATAATCAACTTTGAGATCCATGTGTTTATGTTGGCAGAAGACAAGACTGTGTTGGAGGAGGAAGGTGCTCACGTCCACCCTGACTTCAGACTGTGGCTCATCGCGACGACGGATAGCGCCGCTTATCTTCCAGGTGTTGGGTGTACGGGCACTTCCTTGGCAGTGCTGGAATATACATTACAGTCTGAGCTATTTATAGATACCCCGCTAATTTCGAATTGCTCTCTGACTTCTCAGCAGGTAATTGAATGTTGTGAAAGCGATAGCTCCATATGTTCCGGCGGAGAGTGTTTAAAGATTTTAAAAGTTAATTGTGATTGGTGGAAGACATGTAGAGGCTTTGAAATAGAAAGTTTTCTTTATCAGTTATCCCTATATTTTAGACGGGTACTGTCTCTATAAATCGATCGTCCTGGTGGTTGACAGGCTATATATCCCAGACCCTTGGAAAAAAATAGCATATTGGGCTGACACATTGCTTCGCTTTTTCCCCCAAAACATTTCGCCACCACAGGCATCGTGCTGGATCGTGCACTGAGGTTCGTGTGCCGTGCTCGGCCACATTTCGCGAGCGAGCTGGCGAGCTGCCTTTCCTGCGTCGCGACCGGCGACCCCGGTGATGAAGGCATCACGAGGACGGTCAGCTGGGAGCAACACGGGGTGACAGCGGCATTGGAGGGGACCGGGCAGGCTGTGCACGTTCGCGACTGGTCGACGGCGCTGAGCTGCCTGCACGCCATTCTGCTGCGCAGGCGAGGCTACGGACGCCCGGCGTTCGTGCGCCCGTATTCTTGGTGCGTCTCGCACCAGGACGATCATATAACGACACAAGCACGCGTACAAAAGCACTTGCCCGCGTGCGTTTTGCAAAACACATTGACGGTTTCTGAAGACCATCATTGTGTCTTAGGTCACCGTGAAATAGATATGAGGGAATGTGACGCATTGCCAGGCAGCAGTGATGTACATAGCGAGACACCTGTAGACTCGTATAGTAGTCACTGATACTGGAATTATAGTTTTTTTAGTTTTCAAACACTGAACTCTAGTGAAGAGAGGAGATTGTCATACTGGATCATCTGAATTTTCCACCAAGGCCGAGGAATAGCGACGATTCATTATAGGAGTGGTGCAATTGAGCGATGGTTAACTGTTTCCTGAACTTTATAAGTAATGTCTTGGCTTGAGGATAAAGTGAAGCGGCTTTAGATGGAATGTGCCATTTGTTTTCATTTGTCATCCAGGAAACCTCAGAAGATCGTGTAAAGCTATATTTATCTATACGTGCTCTCTAGGTCTGCAGTGTTTTGTATTTGGATTAATATGTTTGTGTCGGCATGTATTTATGTATTTATGCATGTAACATGATTAATCGTCTTTGTAAGAATTAATATTTGAGTGTACTGCTGTGTGTATTTATTTTGGGTTGGGGGAGTGGTGGCACCGTGGCTTCTGCACTGAGCTATGAACTCATTGACCTGAGTTTGATTCTGAGCCATGACTGACAACACTGGCATATGATATCTGAATTGGTGCACACTGACCAAAATGGTGGAAGTATGGTCCAATTATCGTCATGACTAATACGGTATTAGGAGACCTTCATCCAGCAGGGGATTGACAAGGCCTCTTATGGAATGCTGTAGCAGGCTTACTCTTCCACACTTCACGAATGATATCTGTAATATATTCGCACCTAGTATTACTGCCAAGACCTTTTGTTCATAACTTGTATTTTGTTCCCAACTAAGGTCACGGTCAGATCTGGCCAATGCGCTGAATATATTCACGCACCTGAAAAAAACATGTCAGGATCTTTCCACTGCACTGGAGCATCTCTTGGGTAAGTGACTATAATGGCCAAATATGTGTGAGCCTCAACTGTAAAATCTGACCTTGTTCAACTGAAACTGTCTTTCTCTATGAAGGGTTTTTGTACATGTGCACTTGTATTCAAGCGAATATGTTCTACACACTATCACGATTATCAAGTATCTAGGCTTTTAAAAAAGCACGTGTGCATTTATATGTGTACAATGACCATTACTGTCTTAACCCCCCTTCCTACTGACCTAGGTTGATGCAAAATAACATGAGTATATTGTGCAGTGTGGTCAACAGCATAATCAATTGAGAGAGAGAAATACTGTTGGGTGTGGTGCTGGATACTCCATCGCTTTGTGTACTGTGGTAGCCTCAATGGGTGTTTTCTCGTAATGTTTGCCTCAATGGGAGAAAATATATAAACAAATAGGTGAAATGGAAGCTGAAGCAATGTTGGATCATACACTCGGAGGTGCAGAGCCATAGCTCAAAGTCAGCCTGAACAGATGAGAGCCAGTAACGATTATTTTAACTAGTCCCAGGCCTCCCCTAGGTCGACTTAGTCTCCAATCAGTACCTGGTGCAGTGTGTTAACATCGCTACTGGGTAGACGAAGGTGGTTGGGCACCGTGCTAACAGCACTTGCCACAAAAGCCTGTTAAGGCTATATGGGGGACCTTTGCTGTTTGTTTAGTCACATCTTGCTGTGCCCAGGCTCAGTCGTGTATGGAGGGTACATCACAGACCGGCAGGACTTGGAGGTGGTCGAGAGCATCGTACAGCACTGCCTGCCGAGCAACAGACCCGGCGGTGCCTTGCGTGCCGGTGGGGTGCACGTGTTCGTGCGTGCACTCACGGCCACAGCAGGTAGCCCTTGACAGAGACACCGAGTCAAACTTATATTTGCCACGTTTTCCAAACTTAAAAATATTCCACAACTAAATTGTAAAAAAAGACGATGCCGAAAAATGGATTCCCAGGTCATAATATCGATAATGAATCTGATATGTGCACACCTGGCTAAAGGGCATCAGTCAATGAATTTAATTATCATTATCGCCCTCATCATTGTCTTCACCATTATCATCCATATACAAAATGTTATCTATTATTTGTTTTTGCCCAGAGGGAACCACCTCAGTTTACTATAGGAGCATTTCTGTTTTTAGATGAAGGAGCATTCTGCTACTTGAAGCACAGCAAAACACACAATGACCTCATCTGGTGTACAATAATCAGTTTACAATAATGAAATGCACGTGAAGTACCCGACAACAATTATGCTGCACATTTTTGTGTTGATTTTGTAGAAATATATTAACGTGTATCAGATTAATATAAATGTTTAATTAAACTGACTAAGCTTAAATATGCCTCTTCAGTGACAGCCTGTATTAAGTAAATGGACAGGCATTGCTTTTATGAACGATTCACGACAGTTAATTTTTTTTGTTGATTTTCCTTTCTCCGCCACTCCCAGGATCATCATCGTTCTCTCACTCCGAGCCGGGCTTCTTTGCCGAGCCAGAGCCATCCAATTTCGGGCTGTGCGATGGTACAAAAGAGAAGGAGGCCATACACCGCAGCCGCCAAGCAACGGAACAACTCCGCGCGTGCACTTCCGACAACTGGCTCACGCCCGCCTCCCGCCCAGGGCCAAAGCGTCGGTGGCTATTGAGGGCAGCCATTGACAGCCTGTCAGAGGTTTCAGGAGCACAGGCGTATCCGGCAAAAGAACTTGGGCAAACCGAGGACGAAGCGCACACAGGCCTTACGTCCTCCATGGAGAGGACACAACCTTTGCTGAAGTCGTTCTTCCGATCAGAGCTCGAAGCTTTTCATTCGCGGGTGACGGTGCCGTTAGGAGGAGCGTGGCCACTCCGGTCAGAAGATGGGTGGAGGCGGTCGGTGTGCCCGCTTGTTAAAGATAAAGACGAGGATGAGGCTGCGTCCCGTGTGCTGGGCGTTGGTCGCGAGCGAGACACGGGGTTCGTGGCACAGCTGCTCGCCCGGCAGTCGGAATTGCTGAGGTCGTATGCGGTCACGGACCATGTAGTCTCGTACAACCTCGCCGCGTTCTCCAGACCGGAGGCGTTCCTCATCACCTTGTTGAGAATAGCGGCGTACAAGGAGAAAATGCTCTTACATCAATGCACGCTTTACGCACAGGTGAGATTAAATAGCAGTAATACTTGTTGTGCAAGCACTTTGTCAATTAACTACTGCTCAATGAGGGCTTCCCAGCACGGTGCGGATTGTGGCGGTAGTTTAGACCAGGGGTTTCTCAACTGTTTGCACCGCAAGGGCCACTTGGCCCACTTGGGTATGATCTCCATGGACCATTAGGTGGCGTTTGATGCTCACTAATGGGTCACGACCCACCAGTTGAGAATGGTGGGTTTAGACCATACTTTACCATGCTGGTCGGCGTGGTTAATGTGGGTGCATGTCAGCAGAGTGCAGCAATGGATTGTGCTGCACTGTTCTCTACTGCCCGCAACTTTTCTCTACAGCATATAACACCTGTTATGCATAAGGGTCACCGATCCTAGCACTATCCTGGCTCAAGCCTGCTTAACTTCGGAAATCTGACGGTATTAGGTGCATTCCAGTTTATTTGTTAAGTCACTTGAGATATGCACGCAAATTATATGTTACTGAATAGTCACTTTGGTGAAAATATTTGAAACAAAAAGCTATGAAATATGGTTGTCACTGATGAAAACTGTATTACATTTCAGAAAGTAGCCCTGTTTCCGCACCACATCCCAAAAAGGTTTCTACAATTTTTATTTGCTGCACTGTTACCACAGTTTGGTGTGAAGCCCACTTAGTTCTTAAATAATTAGACGGAAATGTGTTGGCGAACACGTTCATAACGGTTTCAGAGTGGGGCTTGGCGATTATGTGCGTCGGCTTGCGTTTTACCATGATGTGCATCTTTGAAATAAAGTGGTCAACGAAGAAAACCTTCACTCTAAATTGCATGGTTGTGATGTCATGCTAAAAGCCTTGACGTAACCACCGTTCTTTCCATGTGGATTCAAAAAATGTAAGAAAATTGAATTAATTTTTGCCATATACTTCTAAATTTGTATTGACCTTTCAATTCAGAAATTATAGTAGTAATGCTGTGGTGACAGTGATGCACAAACACAAATAAATTGTCAACTCTACCTCACTGGCCTCTGTGCTCTGAAAAGGGCTATTGCCTGAAACCTCACCCATTATATGTTTCCTTTTCAAGGTCAATCATTTTTTAAAGATATATGTTGCTTTATGGCATAATACAATCTTCCAGATCTAATAACAAAAATTGGTTCGCAGTGGTGAACCTATCTGACCAACAGTACATTATATTTGAGTTAAACTGTACAGCAATCAGAACGATTTGTGCTATGGGATATGCATCATCTGAGTGTTCAGCCGGCCCAGTGATACATATTCCCTCCACATTTGCATGTGCAGACAGCCGTGGTTAATCCAGTTATTGACCATCCACACACAAATGGACTGCAGTTTTATTTTATTTCCTGTTCAGAAGCCAGCCCTGTGGGCCAGTATAGAAATGTCTGCAAAGGTCGCAAAGAAAGACACTTTTTTTAAAATAAAAAATGGCATTTATTTAGGTACTGCACCTACATTATAAAAATTGATGTAATTTGTTTTCCCTGTGGGGTACAGGTTCTGAGCGGGTTCTTTGCACCAAACGCTGCACCTGCAGAAGGTGTTTACCTGACCCGGCTGCACCTGCACAACGCTCTGTGGGACACGCGACTGGGAGCGCTTCAAGAGACCATTTCCGCACAACCCTGCATCATGCCCCCGGTATGGCTACACTGTGCAGTGCTCACAGGAGCGACGAGCAACAGCAAAGGTGGCAGCTGGACAGCCGGGTCTGCATGGAAAACAAGGGGGGAGGTGGAGGCACTGATTGTGAAGGCCTGGTCAGATGGGACCCGAGAATCGCGCCACCGTGATGACCCCCATGCGATGATAGACACTGCTTCCAACGCAAGCAGCAAACCGGAGGGAAGGCGTGCACATTCGTCCAAATTCCGCAGGCCAAAGGTGGAAGGCAGGTTCCGCGATAACCAATGGCCGACGGAGAGGATGACCTCCAAAAGTGCCGGACCACTCGGGCGGAAGGGTCCCGCTTGCGGCGGAGAAGCGGCCATGGCGCGCCTCTTCCCAGTGTATGGCTGCCCCCTGTATGTGCTCTCGCCGTGCCGAGGCAGCTCTGCAGGGTCTCGTATCGTCGCCTATGTCGAACTGCCGTCGATGGTTGATCCCACCGTGTGTGCCCAGAGGGGGGTTCATCTCACCTGCTCCCTTGAGTGACCCGCACTTGGTTAACGTGCAGCACTTCATGCATTTACAGCTTTTATGACGCAAATTGCAGCAATCAGAGTACGTGCTGTACTGCTGGTCAATCTGCCTGGCTGGCTAACACTTTGTAGAGATTTGCAACCTGACAGATTGACTTAAGAGCCAAACTGAGGCCATCTCTATTTATATTTCAACCTGTTTTAAACAGTGGCTCAGGCGTGTTTTAAGAAAAGCCCACCAGCTAGTATTGCTAGAGCTGTAATTTGATTCATTAGTGTAATCTTTATCCCCTCAGTGTTTTCGCTAAGTGCAGTTTGTAAGGGCACACATGAATGCAATTTAAAAGTATCGCTTAGTGGTTTGTCACCTTGGGGTTTGAGGTCTTGGGAAGCCACATATGGCTTTAAATAAAACTCCAATATAAAATTACATTTGCAGTAACCAGCTCTAAGAATTCAGGATACGCTTGACATCAATATTTGTGTTGTTGCCATAATACACTGCAACTATGAGCAGTCAGGAACTTTTCACTGACTGAGACAATGTGAGTCGTTTTGTCCTTCTAGGTTGTTCTCTGCTAGAATGCTTTGCTTTCCTGTCATTCGAAAGCCTGTAACTCAACACCAGTGGTAAACTGACGTAAAATGGAACGAGGCTTGCTCTCCATAGCTGTTCTTCGGAATAACCGTATCGAAAGAACAGCTATGGAGAGCAATTCTCATACATCGAGCCGTGAAAACCTACATCAGTACATAAAATGGGATGTATTATTGTACCAATAGAGCACAATCATTAAATTACATCAATGCAGGCCAATTAAAACTTTTAAGAATCCGTTAATTTGCTGTGTGCCATTTGGTAATGCTCGTGTGGCTGCTTTCCAATGTGCCATGTAGTGGGAACATTTGAACGTGGGGTTTAGAATGCTAATTGTTATTATCATGGGCAATCGAAAAGAATACTCCCACAAATAAATCATGTCATCTTGTTGCCATTATTTGTGAATGCGTTCAGACCATCGCCCTCCATTTGGCATTGCCTTTGTATGCCCATGAAAATAATTATTTCATGACCCCTTTTTCATTGCTTCATACAAATCTATTACTGACACCCAGTATTAATTTACTTAGATATTAATAGTTCATTGTTAGTAATGCACAAAGCATGTACCAGCACTTTGGCATTGCAGTAATTTGTGCCAATCTTGTTAATGAATTGTTTTTATTTTAAAAATCTAATGTGTCCATTGAGATTTTGATCATCCATTTGCTAGTACTAGAAGTGTTGTGCAATGTGTACTGTAATTTTTGCCGTAAACAGTTGGGAGGGGACTGTCTCCACCAGTGGTATAGGGTTTGTAATTCGCACAGGGAAAAATGTGTAAGCTCTTATGTCGCAATAAAATAACATTTATTTCCAGTTTACATATCAAACGTGCTCAGCAAAACACCACTTATGTCTAACATACTGTAATACAAATTACAAATAAATATATAAACTTTTATCAGTGTCATTAAAATTTGAAATCATTAATGGAGACATTATTTGCTTTTGCAAAGACACATTTTTGGGATTATGTCTACCTGATGCACACACTTTTTTTCAAAGAGATAAAAAAAGCTCTTGACCTCTTACTATTGTCAGTCCACTCAGCTATATAAAAAAAAAGTTGGCTGCGTCTGTCTTGTCCGTCTGTCAGTCCGCGTTACGCTAGGGGGCGGCTCCTGATTGGTCCGAGCTCACTGGACTAATGAGAGCACGGGATGCGGTTAGACAACGGAGGAGGAGGTGAGATAGAGAGAAGAGGTGACGAGGAGACAAAGACGAGGTGAGGACCAGATGACGGGGAGACAGAGACGAGGTGACTGGGAGATAGAGCAGGAGGAGCTAAGTAACCTCACAGCACACAACTCGGATTGAGGGCCGAGTTTCTGGCCCAAACAGCCAATTTCCTCATTTTGAACAAAACCAGGTAAGTTACTGATTTATAGTCACATAATGCTGGACACTAAAATGTAATGTATTAAGTGTTCCTGCAGTACTGGTGATGTAATTTGTTTACACAGGAAAGCCAGGTGCGTCATTGTATTAGTTTAGTGGTGTGTGCAGTGTAATAAACCATTGCTGTGGAACTTTTGCTAAATTTAATTGACGCCGGGTCACGTTTATGAGTGTTACGGGCGCCGGGTGCATGCAGCAGCTCTGTGGCCCTGGCTTCGAATCCAGGTTCTTCCACTTATTTATTTTTAAGTGTTTCTTGATTGAGAACGTGGGGAGATCCCTGTGATGAGGGGAGCCGAGTTCAGTGTTAGGAGAATGTAGCGTCGAAGCCGCATTGCGTTTCTACCTATCACGGTGTTGAGAGTCGGTGGAATCATCTTGTGATGTAAGTGCTGCAAGGTCACGTTTAATAATAATAAATAATAATAATAATTCAATTTATATAGCGCCTTTCACCCGAGGGTCACAAAGCGCTGCACAAGGGCCGCGAAGAGGACGGCATGTCAACAATGAAAAGTAAATACATAAAAAAACCTAAGGAACAAGAAAAATTAAATGATTAAGCCTGCTTCGAATATACTGAAAGGTGAAACTGGCAATCTTAAGAGCGGCAAAAATCTGCCAGCGTCCCCTAAGATGGCCATCACTTCCTTAAAGACAAACACGGAGGGAAGACAGGGAGGGAGGGGGAGACATAGGGACACAGGTTATGGTTAGGCAAAAGGCAGAGAAAGAAGGAAGGATGGGACATGGCCCATTTTATAATTCGATCAGAATGAGTTATGACAATATTGGGTGTAAAGCTAAACTCAAGAGCCCAGGACATTCCCGAGCTAAGCTCAGGCGTGTGACGAGGTGCATCCAGGACGTTTGGGGCTGATTAGTCATAATCACGTCCGCTACACGGTCACATGGTTACACGGTCACGAACGGCGACTAAGTGTCGGCTGCTAAAGGAGCCCTGGAGCAGATGACCGAGGCGTCTTACGATTAATGCTGGGGTGGAAGTCTGCCGGGGAATATACCGTGTTGTAAGTGTAGGCTGCGAGTTGGCCAGGGGATGGATGGCAGTACACCTTTGATTTCATCTGGAATGCTGGATGCACTATCCCCTTGTGTGTTCGGGTCTTCAGCCAACCACAGGGTTTGGGCAGCAGCTGGCCCGCCACAAACATTTAGGAGATAAAGTCATTTGAAGTTCCGAAAAACCTATTTCGGAACTTGCATCCAGGATACATGGCAGGTGTGTTACCACCGCGTGAAGTGAAGGTCATCTTTATATAAACCAACGAGCACATCTCTACCGTGGCTGCTCGTGTGGCT